>OZ007582.1:8322893-8670393 GCA_963931925.1 Onchidella celtica
ATAATAAGACTAGCATACTATGAAATATAACAGCATATTTATTATGAAATATAATAAAAGCATGCACACTATCTACTATGTTAAAATTCTTAAAGTAACAAAGCAAAACTACATGTAGTTAGAAAATGAACAAGCCCTATATGGATTACAGAAAGTACTTCTAAATCCAAGAGTATAAGGATAATGTGGATACAATTTTGAGGAAGGAAAAATAACCACTAGCCTTTGATTGAAAATTTTAATCACTGGTACATAAACGAATGAGAAACACACGGAAACAGAACAAAAGCATACCAAGTCCATCAAATGCCACTATTCAGTGAGCTATGAGGACTTATTTAAAAACGCAATAATAGCCGACAGATGGAACAAATGCATAAGTGAAATTATGTTTTTAAAAAAGACATAAAAATAAATCATCTAAAAAAATTTTTTAAAAATAAATAAATGAATAGACAGATAAAAAAATAAACATTCACGTCTTAAAAAAAGAAAAACCTTAACCATGAAGCTGAAAATGATTTTAATTTTCCCACCACAAAACAAAAACAACAATATTTAGTAAATTCGCCAGTATAGATCTTACAGTACCTTTTACCCAGTGTGCAACCTCTACCAAGACCCGCAGTAAAGGACCATTGAAAAACGCTCACGTGCAAAATGAATTGGGTGACATCGAACGTCTTTCGACTCGATACGAACTTCCACGATACATAGTACGCCATTTGCTTTGCTCTTTCGACTGCTTTTAAAGCACCTCGTTGTCACATTTCGCCCAATTAAAAAAAACAACAAAAACCACACCTTTACACCAGATTATTATGCAATGGACAGCGGAGCTTTATCACAATTAGTAATCACACAAAGTGAACGTATTGTGGTCCTTTACTTTTGGGATGTGTAACAAATCAAAATCTGCCCGAACACCATTGTTTCGTTGTACAGTAAACAACAATTTTAACCTGGCCAGTCAATTCGAGATGCATGTCGTGTCTGTTTTCGTGTTGCAGTCACTGAACGCTGTACTTCTTGTGAAGTGCATTTTGTTACAAAGAACACACAGGATAACTAATTAAATAAGTATGCTTAAAGTAAAAGCGATGAAATCAGAAAAACACTGTTTATTCACAATAAGATCGGGGCGTTGTGTGCAGAAATACCCAGGATTTTTGTCAAGATTTCGACATAACGGCTAATTTGTCAGACAAGATATTTCTCTTTCAACTTAGGCAATAGACATTGCTGATTCCAGACTCGTCTTTACAGCTATTATTGTTTCCGTCTGTGGATAGTCAGTAAGGTGAAAAGACACTTATTTTCCTGTTTTGTCCGATTTTAGATTTGTAGTCGGAACTATTCTGTGGTTTTAATTTCCGGGCAAACAACATATTAACCTAAGTAACGTATCTTGCAGTATGGGCTGTAAATTCCTCTTTTAGATGTAATGGAATTGGAGAGAGCAGACTAAAAAGTTAAAGCAAAGTTTCTCGTAAGTGCTGTGAGTATGCTGAAGTATAAAATTTCAAATTTAAGCTGGAATAAATAACTTGTATCCCATTTTGAAATATCTAACTCAGCATACTGGAATAGACACCCTCATGCCACCCACTCTCAAATTTTTAAACTCAGCTTGTTGGAACAGACAGCGACATGTGTCCCATTTTGACTGAGCGGGTTACAAAATGTTTATCGTAAAATTACCTCTGCTGGGCGTGTTCAGAACGGAGACGGAAGTAGAATCTCTGTGCGCTGGCCGTCTTAACTCAAAGACCGTTTTGTGGTCTGGTTAAACATCAGATAAGTTGGTTCATGATCAGAATGAATGACAAACATCTAAATTGAATAACTATTCCAAAGTCTCGCGTGCATAATATAGCATGTATTTTAGACACAAAATGAAGGCATGTGTGGGTTAGTCATGTGAGATACAGACATGTCTACAGAGGAAGGTGAGGGTTTTTGGATAGCATGCAGAGCCACAGTGCGATTCGTCAAGATAAGACATGTTAACGAGGCAGAATGGTATACTTAGAATCGCACTGAGGAGAAGTTGAAAATTGCAGGTTGGAAATACAGAAACAAACGAGTTATGAAGGCGAAGTTATATTTTGGTAATTTCCGTTTACAATTCTACATTATTCTACACTACATTGCACTACAATGCTGAATTTTGTTACGCACATCTCGCTCGCAGTTCGACGAGTTGGAAGAACGAGACAAATTATAAGTTATTACCCCCCCCCCCACCCCCACCCCTACCCCCATCCCTACCCCCTCCCTCCTTTTCGTTGTCATCAGTTTCTTTCAACTCGTGGATTTGTGCAAGACATTAGAATTGACAGTATGAAAGTAAAACGAAACTGCAGAGCTTACAAAACACTCAGTGAAGACCCATGGGTTCTAAAAATTCTAAATATATGCATGCATAGCTTTAATAATTTCCTGTTCTGGTCGTTGTTTCTTCGACGGCATCTATGAGGTCACAAAAGCGGATAACATGTGTATGAAAACTGTAGTGAATCACAGAACATCCTCGACCTCAGTTTTCACAAACATCATTATATAATATATTTATATTTATGTATGTATAAGTTGTTAAATTTATTTAATATCTCATTTTCCGCCTGTCATATTAACTGTTTCTTTGATATGATCAAGTACTGAACTACTGCTACGAAAAGATCGATATATTTGAAAAAACCAAACCAAAACAAACAAACAAAAAATTCGTCAAAAATGATGTTATTCAAGGATCTTTCAAAATAATTACTCTAAAAAAAAAAAACGTGTTTGACTCATGCTCTTGGCCTCACGAATGTTAACTTTCTAATCATCCATATCTACTAAAGTCTAACCCATGGATCCACTAATGAGTGCACAGTCCTAGTGGTGGACTGTGGGTGCTGCACAAAAAATGGTCGCGTGGGCTGGTAAAACGTTAGATAATTTATAACAAGTTCGTAGCGAAGGGTTCAGGCTTTTTGTATCTGTTACTGTTACTATGACTTCATACGATTAAAACTACTGACTAACTGTTTGTTTGTAATCTTTTTATTGTCCTTTTCTTACGTGTGTGAAGTTCCAATGCAATGACATTACATCAAAGCTCGGGCTCCTGTCAGGGCTCTGACGTGGGAGTGACTACAAGGAATTAGCGAGGTTGAACCCTGTGCACCGAGCGGCAGGCAAACGTAGGACCATTCTCACTCGGGTCCATTGCTCCAACCACTGAGCTACCCAGCGGCCACTGAGAACGCGGGGACTACAAAGTACATGTTGCAAATTACCAAATATTTGCTGGATCTACGAGTAATCTAAAGTTTTTCCCCGTGGTATGAATTTCAATAGATTTGTTGGTTGTATTTTTACTTATCCAATATCTTCCATTCTTCCAATTTACACTTCTCAAAAATGTGTTTCTATACTCGTTTAAAAAAGTAGTTTCCGTTTTTTCCACGCGTAAATCTACAACAAAAAGAGAGTATCCAGGCTGTGTCCACAATAAACTCGATATGACACAGAGCAGAAAACTTTTGATGCCAGAGTGTGATGTGAAGTCTGTATAATGCTGTGTTGTTTTTTTCTTGTGTGTGTGTGTGGGTGGGGGTGAGGGGGGGGGGCTGTGGCAGTAAGCGCCATGAAAAAAAGAACAACTTATTTCAGTAAATACTACTAAAAAAGATTCTCATATTGAATTAAAAGGTATATTTTGAGATCCGACCCGACAAAACCCAGAGAGGATAAAGAATTCTTTACAATTGGCTTTGTTTGTGCAAACGCATCAGGCCCTTTTTGTAAAGGGTATAATATAAAATAGATTCATATCCCATCTAATCAACTCACTTCATACTTCAACAGTATAGCAAGAACCCTAGCCTACGAACTTGTTTTGTCCTCGCTGGGGGACGATCAAATAAATGGTTAAGATTTTGCGCAGACAAAATGAAGCATGAAACAGCCATACTTACTTCGTCTGAGACTTTCTGTTTGTGAGGTGAAGTGTAATAAATGATATTATCTACAATCGTATAATTTCTTACACTGTCCGTAGAACAGCCTGTTATCAATTTGAAACTGCATCACTTATCCATTTGCTTACTGTGATTCCTCATAAATTAAACAGACTGACCAGCAGATGGTTCCAAGATATGACCATGCTGCACGTCAAGTCTCAAGACACATCAGTGTCAGAATTTCAAACAAAACGAAATATTTGAGAAGTCAAACATTATACATGTAGTTAATAACAGACAGACAAGAGACAGCTTGAGAGGAAATGTCAGAGAAAGATATAGAATTCTAAATCCATACTAAAAGATTTCTAACTATGATCCCCACATCTGCAACGTTCATAAGATAATTGCCGGGGAGACAGAAACCAAAGATACAACTGAACATTTTGAGAAGGGCCGGGTATGATGTCATTGATCTCTATCAAATCGGCAGTTATCTTAGATCGTGGCGTTCGTGCATTTGAGAAACAGAGGAGGTATCTAAGACAGAATGTAAGCCTAGCTGCTCACTTTTAGTGCACATAATTATATGTAATTAATTGAAAGTTAAGTAGATCATTTTATTTCCTAGGTTGAGACTACAGTTTGTTCATGCTGGAAACAAAAAGAAAGAAGGACTAAATCATTCATATGATGACACAAACTACTAGTTAGACAACAAAACAGGACTAGTGACCATGACCATGATTCATCTCTTTCAAAGCAGAAAGAGCATCTTGTCTCAATTCATGCCGCGCGATTAGATTCGCAATAAAGAAATTGTGATGTGATGGAAACAACAGATTATGTATTATTTTAAACTGAAAGAAATTCCCCCTGTTCGGAGAGTTCAGTGGAAACAAGAATAGAAAGCTATGTTCCATGCTTGTCTCATGCCAAAATGAATTTTCTTTGACTGGTGCAGTTTCCAATTCAAATGACAAAGCCAGTATGTTAAAATCGCTCAAATATTAGAGCTGCTTGATTCAAAAGTCTTAGCCAAAATATCTAAATAGCTCCGCCAATAGAGCAAAAGTCATTACTAAATTGTTTACAAAACTCTAACATTAGAGCTGCTACATTCCAAAGTCATGGTCAGAATGTTTAGATAGCTCCAACACTAGAGCTGTTATATTCAAAAGTCATGGTTACGCTGTTTAGATGGCTCTAACATTAGAGCTGCCGAATTCAGAAATCACAGTTAAAATATTTAGATGGCTCCAACATTACAACTGCTAAATTCTTTCACCTCAGTACCTCGGCATACATACTTTTAACCTTTTTTAATTCAGAATGTTTAATGTGATCAGAAATAGGTGTTGTAAAAAAACATTGTTGAGGCGGCCCAATTTTACTACTTGGTTGATGACAAGATCCTGACTGGGAATTTGTATTTTCCTTGCCAAATTATACCGAGAGGCTCAAGTGCTTTAAGAACTGTCAGTTGCAATAACGAACCATCTTCAGATACTACAGAGGACCTAGTTTTTCTGTTGTCTCTATACTACAATTAATTTCAAAATGACAGTAAAATTGAAGTGAAAGTTAAGGTGCTCCATACCTTTGCCCATCTTTCCTCTGCGCTCTATGAGAGCTTTGATCAGTTTGGTGGCATCAAGTTGGAGCAATGCCGCCGCTGTAATAGACCAGGACAAAGCATAGCATTAGCCTGACAACAACAACAACAACAATACAACTATAATGCAACTATAATAAAGATTTTACAAGAATGAATACAAAAGAGTCTACACAAGCTTTCGTTCACAAAGGACTTTCATAGGGCGAACAAAAAACTGGAAAAATTAAACAATTTCTAAAAGAATTTGCTAAGTGAATAAACGAATAATAAAATAAATGTATCTGTAGCTGTGGTCGGTCCTTCTAGCACAGAGACCAAACAGCTTTCCTGTTGTTATTGTTGTTGTTTATTTGCCCAACAAAATTGTACCGTCCTACCTCTCTTAACTGAAGTTTCATCATTAATCAAGACGGAGTCATTTTCCCAGTCGTCGAACTGGATATTTCCAATGTGTAGAATGGCAGCCAAGATTGTCTTGATGTCCATGATTTCCTTGAAGCAACAACAAAATAAAAAGTATTATGATTGGTCAATTTCTTTGTTTCATTTTGTTTTGTTAGGGTATTGGCCCTGTTGGGTACTTCATGTAGAAATTCCAAGATACTGTCATTCCCGGATGGGACCAGAGAATCCTTTGATGAGACTTTGCGGCCATAACTGACACTGTGTCCGTATCACGAGTGAACTTCTTTCTTCGCTTTCTTCATTCACATTATTTTTAAACTCAGTCATAAATTAATGATGCACTACCAAGTGCCACCAAACCACCGAGTGAAGAAACGTTTTTCAAGAAACACACAGGAAGATCTAGGAATTATAAAACCCCACATGGAAATGGTAGGGCTCTGTTTGAAAATTGCCCTCACTGAGGACAAGACTGAATACAAAGTATATAGACCTAGGCGACCTTACTAACAGGCCAGGTAACCGAAATCTAGGTCAATTCATTGGAGGCCCAAGACACTGATGCCCTGTTACGTAACTTGATATGGCTGGCAATATCGAGTACGAGGATGCCAGATACCGTTTATTCACTGGTACCACAGTTTACTAGTGCCAAAGAGAATGGTATCGAGACAAGAATACTTAGGTACGCTACATTTACACATCCTGTCACCTTGTCATTACTGTTTTGCTGGGACTTTTAAATGTGGCTTAGAATGTGTTCTACCATTGTGTTTTGAATTTTGTTGGATTAACTGTTCATTTTGTGATCAGGAACAATCATAACATATATATAGTTCCAGACATTGTTTCATCACATCTTACTGGATTAGCATATATTTTTGGTGGCAGCAAACATGGTGAGGAAGTGTTCTGTTTTTGGATGTAAGACAGGGTACAGAAATCAACCTACCGACGAGAAAATTCCTGTGTACAGGTTTCCTAAGGATGCAGACAAACGTCGTGTCTGGATTAACAGCTTACCTAATCAACTCAAAACAGAAGAAGTTACTGACTACATGGGTGTTTGTGCACTGCACTGGCCAAAGGATACTCCAATGGTACGCCAGCATGGAAGATATCATGTTCCTGCACTTCCTCCCTCAATTTTTCCAAATGTACCCCCTTCGTGTGTTCCCAGTACATCAAAGAGTACTCCTCCTCCCACAAAAATGTCCACACAAAAGGCTCGTGTAGTTGATATAGATGAAATGCCACAATTTCAAGAACTGGATTTGTTCAAGACAGATACCTTTCATGACATGTTTTCTACAAAGTTGAATAGCCTAGATGCAGGGTTGCTGGCGACAGATGTAGAATCAAAATTGTATATTTTCATTAGTCGTCAGAGGACTGGACCGATTCCAAAGTTTTCAATTTACTTTGAAGTTTGTCATGACTCCAATGTTCCATTTCTAAAATGTGAATACTATCATTGTCTAAGAAGAATCCATCATCCGTTCATTAAAGACATAAACTGCTGGAGCCAACTTGATGAACTGCTACGCTTTGTTATGGCCGAGAATGAACCAACAGATAAGAAAATGGACTTTCTCGTGCGACAAATGGCACTACATAATTGTCCCAAAAATGCACGTATATACTCAGTTGAGGATTTGCTTCTGGCGTTTTCCTGGTATGCAAGGTCCAGGTCTCTTTATTCACATATGAGAGATTACTTGCAGTTGCCATCGATTTCAACCCTTAAGGAGATCACCAGTATGGCAAAGAACACAACAGATGAAAGCTTGTTTGCCTCTTTTTTCAAAGGCAGTACTGAGAGAAGCAAATACTGCATCCTCATTATTGATGAAATATACATCAAAGCCTCCATTTCATACCGAGGTGGAACAATTTACGGCTATGCACTTGACTCTCCAGGGCAAAAGGCAACAACTCTCTTATGCATGATGGTGAAGTGCTTTTTTGGATCCAAAAGTTTTGTTGCTAAACTTCTTCCCTGTCGTGCTCTCAATGCACAGTTTCAGTTCGACCAAGTTACCAGTCTGATATTGAGCCTCGAAGCTTGTGGTGCGAAAGTCCTTGCTATTATCAACGAATGAATCAATCGTTTTTTAAAATGTTCCCGAAGACAGACCCTCAGACACCTTGGATCACAAAATCTCCATCAGACAGCTCCAATCCACTCTTTTTATTGTACGATCCTGTCCATCTTATGAAAAACATCCGTAACAACTGGGTAACGGAAAAAACCAAAACACTCGACTTTTACCCCACGGATTCAAGTGAGCCCAAATCAGCACGGTGGTCAGATCTCCAGGACCTTCATAATCACGAGGCTATGACACTTGTAAAACTCTCAAGCTTCACTTAACCCCAGCAATATTGAAAAACAAAAAGTGTCTCTTGTCCTAAACGTATTTTCTGAAAGAACCAGTTCTGCTCTGAAATCATCTAGTGTCGCATCATTATCATGGAAGGACACAGCATTATTCATTGATGAAGTGTTGCAGCTGTGGAAAGTTTTCAACACCAAAACTCCAGTTCAGAGCATACACTTAAGGGATCCAGACAGAGCTGTGGTTGATTTGTCTGAAGAAGGAAATCGACAACTGAAAACGCTCCATGTTTGGGCCAACCACGCATTACAAATGAAACCATCCACAAACCCAAGAATGAAATCCCTCACAACTGACACAGCAGATGCTATCTTCTGGACCTGCAAGTGCCTCACTGACATCTGTCAATTCTTGTTGACAACGGAATCAGATGTTCATCACCAATATGTACCAATTGGTTTCTTACAACAAGACGACATTGAGAAGCATTTTGCTCATTTTCGTATGTCGGCAGGATCCAACTACTACATCACCGCTCAGGATGTTGCACACACCCATGCCATAGACAAAACCAAGTTGATGTTGGAGCATGACCCAGAGATTGACTACTCCAAGTCAAGTCACATGTGCAGTTTATGCGGCAATGAACTGACAGATGAGGAACTGTTGATCGTCGACGACATCCCAGTGGCAGCCAGTAGCCTGTCAGTTGATGAGAGGATGTCTCTCTTTTACATCGGGGGCTACATTGCTTCAAAACATAGCGAGTTGCGGGGAGATTTGGTATGTGTTCCCCAAGAAGTCAGATCTTTTACAGAATCACTTGACCGAGGGGGTCTGAGTTACCCATCAGAAAGTCTGTATCAACGCTTGATATATACCTATGTATTTTTTACTCAAAACTCGAAGGCCAGTTGTAGGGAAAGACTCAAGAATATTTTCAGTGAATTTCCCGCTTTGTTTCATCTGGACATCAGTATGTGTACCACCTCATTACACAGGATTGTGAACATTTTAATGAAACAGTTCTGCTGTCAAGAGGAGGCTGACAGTTCAGTGCAACAACAACGCAGAAAGGTCGCAAAATTGTCGTCGAAGTGAGTGAGCTCACCAGCAGCAATATCTTCAGCACTTGGTGAGTTGAAATATCTGAAGACAATAATATTATGCACCTTTTTGACTGAGCAAAAACATTTTAATGAACATCTGATCCTCTAATGCCAGTGCCTCCGACTTAATGTACAATTACATAATATATCATGTGTTCAACCAGGTGTAAAATAGTCATTTTGATATTTGTACTGTATTTTCTCTTAGGCATCCATAATAATTATTATGCTTTTTTTCTACCAACCTATCTAGATTTCTTCATCATAGAGATAACAAAATAAATATTATGGACTGTGAAATACAATCGTATCGCTCTCCAGCTTCTACTCCGCCTTTCTCTCTCACATCACGTCAGTGTTAATATTATGATCCATTTGGCCTCCGTCATTCATCCGCCTCTATGATGCAAAACAAAATGATAAGCAACAACTAGAACTCTGAAGTTTTGCAGTTGTGACAGAGAAGTGAAGATAAACATAAAGAAAATTATACTGAAATAGATTCACATTCCATAATATGAACAATCTTTCGTTCTAGACCCACGCACACCGTAGCATTTTGGTAACTGAGAAGTCACTAGGCTGGGCCTCCAATGAACCTGGCCTACTTTCCGGCTGGCTGGCCTGTATATCAGGCCGTCTAGACATAGACCCACAATTTCATTCGTTCATGAAACTGCGTCATTTTTAAGGAATTTAGGTAATTTAGGTAAAAACT
This sequence comes from Onchidella celtica, assembly GCA_963931925.1. NCBI lineage: Eukaryota > Metazoa > Mollusca > Gastropoda > Systellommatophora > Onchidiidae > Onchidella > Onchidella celtica. The sequence continues at coordinate 8,333,036 of OZ007582.1, forward strand.
GCTTGTTTCTAGATCCTGGATGATAAGTTTTGCAATTCGCTTTTATTTATACAGATCATTTTTTATTTTGCATTCAGTCGACTATTTTTAATCACTTTTGTAAGCATCAAAATTGTTGGATATGACCAGGGCGTCTTAACATCACTATGGGCCCCTGGGCAGATTCTTTTGTAATTCCCGGGATTTTCTTCCCCGTTTCAAAACCCAATGTAAGTTTGCATGCATGGGGTCCCCTAAACACTTAGGGCCCGCGGGTACTGTCCAGTGTGCCCATGCGTTAAGACAGCTCTGGATATGTCAATCTTTATCTTCGAACAAGGGGGTTATTGGCACCATGATAAAGGGGTGTCAGTGTAAAGACTTTCCTACCTCTGGTGTCAATTTGATCATATTGAAGACAATTTGCTGATCGTCATAGATTGTTTTGTACAGTTCTTGCTCGGTTTTGTTCAGTGGTGTTGGGCCAGTAATTCTGTGATGAAAGAAATAAAACAGATGACTTACGCCGTGTTTTCATGTGTGCGGAAACATCAAATCCAAGTAGTAAAAAGAAAGAGTCTTTCCATGTGCACGGAAACAATAAAAACCAAAAAGGAAAGTGGAGAGAAAGAAAGAAAAAAAACCAAAAAACAAGAGAATAGAGGATTAGTAACTGAGCGTGGAAAGGAATGAACATAGTCTTAAAATATCACGGATAGATGAATAATCAGAGGGTTGATTGCAATACAAGGATCTGCTTGCATAAAGCTCTTGAGTTCAGTTAAACAGAAGTAATAAGGATATTTGTTTCTCTATAATTATATACCCTTCATTTCTATGCAAATATTACCTACGCTGTCTATATCCTAGTTCCATCATATCTGAGTAGATAATAGATACGAAGATGAGAATTATGATATCAGTGGATCAAGGCTGTAGCACACTGAGTCAAGTATGTTTTGCGTCTGTTTCCACCCCGCGCACGATGTCTCTCTCTCTGTCAGCTGAATCAAGATAGTATTGAAGCGTCCGAACGAGTGAGATCAGTGGCGCGCAGAGATTTGGCAATGCCCCATCATGCCCGGGGCCAACTCCTTGATTGTAGGCCCCAAGACTCAAGAATAAGGCCTGGACACTCTTTGACTGGATGCCCCCTTAAATGGATGCCCGGGGCGGTCGCCACCTCTGCCCCCTTTTCTGCATGCCACTGAGTGAGACAGACTTGTTTCGGCCTCTCCGGTGTGCCAGGCCCCGTTTAACCTTGTCGTCCACGTCACATACTAAAACGGAGACAAAACAGACTTGACCCAGTGTGTCACTAGCCTAAGATAAAGGTGGACACATTTAGGGCTATACTAAACTTTGGTTTGATTGAAGAAATGACAAAGCTGACCTGAATTGTTCCGTTCTCTTGATGTACAGTGAGTCTAGCTCTTCATCACTAGCACCCGCCAACAAGGCGTAGAATGCGTGGAATGTCCGTTCTCTCGGGTTGTGATGGACGACGCGTGATTTCTCCAACATGTAGTCTTTGATGCGAGCTGCATAAAGGTTTGACAAAACATGGTTGTCATGCCTCATGAAATGTGTTTTATTTTTGACTGATTATTTAAAAAAGACATTTCAGTTTTAGCTGATTATATTTTTTTTAAAAAGTTTTAAGAAAGAACTTATATTTCACTTTTGAATGACAATTTAAGAAAACGTATTTCACTTTAGACTGACTATTTAAAAGAATACATTTTTAAAAGAATGTACTTCAATTTAACCAACTGTTTATAGGAACGTTTTCCAGTTTTGACCGACTGTTTAAAGGAAAAAAAAGAGGATGACAATGTGTTATCTTATCTTTGAATTTGTGTTTATGTGTATATAGATAATTAGCGACATTGTGTGCTCCTCTCTTTCTACAATGCTTCAGTAACTTATGATGATAAAGACGATGAATGTTAACAATGAAAAAGATATTGGGAATATGGTTGTGGAGATGTGATGATGCTATGGACACAGATAAAAGCGACAGAATAGCAATGACAGCTCGTTTCAAACGTACCACATTCGATTCTGCCATTCTTGTTAATGGAGAGCGTCAGAAACTTAGCGAATCTACTGGAATTGTTGTTGAGGTTGGTCTTGGCGTTTCCGAATGCTTCCAACAAGGGATTCACCTGAGCAATTTTTATTTGTTCAATATAAACATTTGAGAATAAATTTATAGTACATGACGTCACCGTGCCCTCGGACTGTAGTAACTCAAAAACTCAAAAATTCGAAAAGTCAATTATATCCAAAGCCTCATCGCACGACGTGGCGGTAGATTTCCAAGAGGGAAAATAATCAAATTTTAATAGCAAGCTTTCAAGAATTCATAGTTACAAGGGCAGAACAGATATTTGCTTCTCCTGAAAAGTAGCCAAAACCGATTACTACAGTTTTAGGGAACGGTGACGAAATATAATGTCCTCCATTGGGGGGGGGGGGGGGATCTATGTTTGAGTCAAATTTGATCTCAAGGAATCGCATTTAACTCATTTAGGGATTCTATCTACGAAAAACAAAATGTTGTATATACCGACGTCACTCTTGGTCAATAAAAGTGCCATTTTCACCCCCAGTCCCCGCAGCTTGATTTACCGCTCTGAGACACTGAATCACAAATACAACATATAAGAAAGAAAAGAGTCTGATTTACGTTATTGCAGAAGACTATCAACTAAAATCTAAGTTGTGGATCGAATATAGAAGTGAAGAATGTAATCTAAAATACCAAATCTTTGAAACAAAGTCGCAAAGCTGCACATCAACAATTTCAGTTTGAAGACTTTACTGTCCAGTGAAGCGATAAACTATGACCAAAAATCAGGAAACTTCATATAAAGAAGGAGTTACTTTCTGTGTGTGTACGTAGGGGTTTGTCCTCGCAGTTTCCACAAGAATGCTGCGGAAGTTTTCTCAGATTTACATTTCCAAGAATTTCAATCATTTGGACATTTGATGGACTTATTTTCCGGTGTCATTCCGCCTCGCACGCTTGGCTTGCAAAGAAATACTGCGAGTAGTTGTTCTCTTAATTCAGCTAGGGGTCTGTGGGTGACGAACTGATCACTTTCCACTACTGGAAGAACAAGCGGAATATAATTTTAATCTTTCTATCAGTTCGGTGTCTCGTTTCAATTGCTTGATCAATGAGACTTTTTCAACCGACGGCTTGTCCGTCTCCTACTGCGTCTGTCGGTCTTAAATATTATCCAAAAACTATGCATAATGTTACATCTAAAACTGTTACCTTGACAACTTTTTCTTGAAGAAATTGATATTCACTGCCTCCTATCGCCATCAGATGTTTGACCATAAGTTTTGTGGCCTCTGTTTTACCCGCACCAGACTCTCCACTGACCAAAATGACCTGAAAAAAAAAAGAAGAAGAAAACATTAATTTATGATGAAAAAGACTAATAAAGGACGATAGTAGCGCGTTTGGAGAGAGGATCAAATGAAGAAAAAGACAACAGCAATGTTGGAGCATAAGTTAGTGAAACAAGACCAGTTTCGGTGACGTAGTTCTCCAGAACGTGTTGGCAGCAGCCAAATAATTGCCGGCGTCTATTAAGCGAAAGTTGAATTATTAATGCCAAGGAGACTCGCCGGATATATTAATTTTTCTTTTTGTTCAATGGGAGTGAGCGCCATGTGCAACATTGGGTTTTGTTTGCACGATGAAATTTGGGGAAGTGAGGATTTTATATTTGGCTGTCTGGCCACATAACTTTTTGTCGCCGAAATGGCCACGACAACGTTTTCGGAATCTGACTACAAACTGGTCACCAAAGAACATGAGAGTATTTTTCTTTCAGTGCATGAGACGCCAGACACTCGCCATACAATCATCAACTGACTGATCAGTTAGTTAATCAATAAATAGGTATTTTCTTTCACACGAGAAATTAAAATGTGTAGTACAGTAACAGAAACGCACCTGATCTTGTTCTAAGTTCCTGACTCCCTGGTAAGCTTTGGCTGAGATGGCAAACAGATGTGGCATTGGGGCAAGACTCGTGTAAGTGTAGCTTGAATGATACTGAAAAGTAGACCATGACATGAGAAAAAAAAATGCAAACTGGCTAGAATAAACAAATGAGCAGCAACAATTCCAACTACAATAATTTCCTCGCCAAACCCAATAGAAATGAAAAGGAAAAACGAACATGTAGTGAGAAAGATGCAAACAGACAGTTCTAGGAAAGACGTCCGCGGGGGGACCAAACTCAGCCGCGAGCAGAGAGACAGGGTCGCAGAACAGTGTCCAAGGAAAGGAGGACACTAAAAAACAGATGAGAGGAGAGATAGGACTACAGAAAGAGACAGAGAAGAAACAAACCAGAGAAAAAAAAAACACGTTTCCATTGTAAAATATGATGTCAACTGATTCGCTAACAAAAATCCTATTATATTAAAGTACACGGATAGCTGTGTAGATCTGGTAGGTCCTGGCCAATCTGGTGTAGAGGCGAACCGATAATCCTAAGCAGTTTTGAAAGTAACCGCCAAGAATACAGCACTAACCCTGTAAAACCGTATTAAACTGCCTGATGAGATATGAACTTACAAGAAATGAATATAAGCAAAGCAAAATCACTTACGCTCGGGTTACAGAGTTCTACAGGCTTGAAGGGGTTCACTGAGATCAGGATTTCTCCACAACGTGTCTGGAAATATGAGACCAAAAAAAAATGAAATTCTTGGGACAGCGAGACTACGGAGGATTTTCAGTGGAAGAGAACCATGGTCAAACAAGTGCTTCACCCCTTGACTTCCATACATCTGCCCGTGGCTGGGGGCTGTGCCACACCCACATCATGAGCCTGGGTATTCTCCCGCAGTTTTTGGATGGCAGTTGTATGCAAAACTTCTTGATCTTACCCAATCGCTTGTCACCCAGCTCGATGCTTACCATACTCACAGTTGTTTGACACACGGCTATCAGATTATGATATGAATAAAGCATACAATGTATAAATTGAAAACGCAAAATATAAAGAAATGATCAAAACTGCGATTGAAACGAAAAGCAACGCAAGGCCAATTTTACATAAGGTAATTCGGTTTAGAGTATTTCACAGATTTTAAAGTCGATTTAGTACTTTTATCCACGAATGGAATATTGGTCTTGGAAGTATTGGAGATGCCCAGAACCGATGACTAATAGCAACAGATTTGATATAGTTTTGTTTTCGTTTTGGACCGTATCGTGGCTCGATTGACATAGAAACAGAGATGGCGATATTGGCATGTTGGTCTCCGTCACCCTGTCAGTGGTGCCGCGATATCAATGCCCGTATGGTTTACAACAAAGTCATTTTACAGGTATAGGAACAGAACATTTACCACCTCCATTTAATTTATAACCGTTCCCGTCTCTGAAAGAGAAATACCTGGTTAAACCTTTTTTTAAAAATTAGAGTGAAGCCATACTGGATTTATGTCATAATATTGATAGACTAACGAGTGTTCACCGTGGCAATATTTCTTATCTAGTTTTGATGAAAACGTAATGTTCAGTCCGAACTCATGTCATTTCTATCATGTTATATAATAATATAACCATGATGATCAAATTATTTCTCCCACTTAATCTGGCACAAAGTCCGGCCCACTGATGAGGACGGTGTCGGTAATGATTAAGATTTATCAACTCTAAAACAAGTTGGCTTTGTAAAATTATACGGACTCAAGCAACATGAAAAAAAAAATATATATATATAAAAAATACAGACCCCCTTCTCTTAAAAGAAAGATATTGAAACCGCCAGTATATTTTGATTATACTGCCCGTTCCTGGTATGGTAGCCTTAAAAAGCAGAGCGATTTGTTTGTTCTAAATTCCTGCAAGGAAACTTACATATATAAGATCATGGGTGAATCTCTTCTCTATACAATCTGTAATGGTATCCAGCGTGAGCTTGGGAAGTTTGGCTAAGTCCAGCACAGTAAATGCATCAGGTTCTGCATTTTCCCGAGTAGGGCTTATGCTTAATCCACCAAATCCCCTGACACCATCTGTGCGCCGAACGGGTCGTCGAGGCCCCGGTGATGGCACTGTCTCTTTTGCATGTGATACAGTGGCTGGAAGAATATCAAGTTTGAGCCCTGACGGGCCGTCCCGCCATATGGAATCATGTGTGCCCTGGTCCACAGTGTCGGGGAATATTGGTATACCTCCATTGAGTTTATGACCTGGGAATCCATTCGGAACTGGAGAACTCTCCCGCTGGTTTTTCCGAAGACCCATTCCTGATAAACTGAATCCGTAATCCTTGATAGGCTCTGTGTCCGAATCGTAGTCTGGCCTGAGTGATTCACCCAGAGGGCCACTGCGCCCATGAGATATTGGTCCATTGGGTAAGGCCCCATCCTCGTAGTCTGGCACCGGGTCGCCCTCCGACACATGACGTGTGATGTGATCTGGTTCAGGCTGTCTCCTCGCGTGTTTCAAGACCCCCGCTCTTCTACCCGCTCTGGGTGAAGCAGAATTTTTTCTGTACATTTCCTTCTCCTCTCCCTCTTTCTCTTCTTCCTCTCCCTGTTTTTCTTGCTCCTCTTTTTCTCGCTGCTCCTTGTCTTCTCCTTGCGCGGGCTTGTTTTCTCCTTGCGCGGGCTTGTCTTCTCCTTGCGCGGGCTTGTCTTCTCCTTGCGCGGGCTTGTTTTCTCCTTGCACCTCCTCTCCCTTTTCCTCCTCTTCTTCCTCTTTTTCTACCTCTTCTATCACCTCGTACAATTTATTTTCTGTCTCGTGGTCCTCTTCAGTATTTTGAAGGTTTTGAAAGTTTTGGCTCTGTTCTTGATTGATTTCTTTGACCGATGTATAACGGTCGAGGACACGTTTGAATACTTCGTACGGATCCTCCTCTTCGTCGTCTTCGTTGTCGATGTTGCTGCAGCTGCCTGCCGAAGAGAGTCTGGAATCGATACTATCAAAGGATCTGGGAATAGAAGAGATTATATTTTTGTTTATAGAGAATCTCAAAATAGGAAAGAAAGTTGTTCTAATAACAATGATGAAATCAGGCAGCAGAGAAAGAGACAGACAGAGAGAGAGATAGAGAGAGAGAGAGAGAGAGAGAGAGAGAGAGAGAGAGAGAGAGAGAGAGAGAGAGAGAGAGAGAGAGAGAGAGAGAGAGAGAGAGAGAGAGAGAAAGAGCATGAAAGAACGAGAGAGAGAGAGGGAATAATAAAGGAATGTAAGTCTGTGTAGGCTGCTGACTTAAACTAAAAGCCTCCAAAACAAGTGAACAGAGAAAAACGTTTTAAAGATGAAAGTGACATAAACGGAAATGCTAATTATAACATAATAAAGGAGAAAAAGAAGCAACGATAAAAGATTGCCACCAGAGCAAAACGTTACACTATTATACAATCTACAACACAGATGTGAACACAGAAATACACATGCAATTCAAAAGGCCGTTGCTATGGAGACTGGGCTTTCCCCCCCCCCCCCCCCAACAACAACAACAACAACAACAACCAAAAAGCAAACTTCCAACGTCAAGAAATTTATGAGAAATTCACATCAATTCACACCTTTTTCATTTAGGCCCCCCCCCCCCCCCCATTTTCTTCTTTCAACATAATATAGATCTAATGAAACATTTAGACTAATAGTATGTGTTCACTTTAGTAAATGACAATTTTTCTGGTAAGAAAAAAATATTTATTTTTAGAAGGAATGTCTAGTGACTAACTGATGACGTCTCCCCGTTGCACGTCTTGTGTATTTCTCACTGTTCACCATGAAAGTATGTTTGTAAGTACATCACAGGGGGAGAGAGAGGGGGGGGGGAGGGAGAGAGAGAGGGAGGGGAGAGAGAGAGCGGGAGAGAGAGAAGAGACACTTTTTCATACACACACACACAGAGGGACGAGAGAAGAGATAGAGAAGAGGTAGAGACACACACATAGACAGAGAAACAGAGACAGACAGAGACCGGGAGAGAAAGAGTGAGAGAGAGAGACAGAGAGAGAGAGAGAGAGAGAGAGTAACTTTTGTTACTACATGTATTTCATTGTAAAAATGCTTTGGGCCCACTTTCTGGAGACAGCTGCTGTATAGCAACATACAACCTTTTCTTTTTGCCCAATTTTGACTTTGCTTATAGCCCTGCTGCGAAACCACAGTTTTTCTGTGGTTTTTATGATATTTCGTGTATAGATATACCGCACTATTATTACAATTATTGTCATTACCAGTTGGACGGCTGATCTGGTGCAAGATATGACTTTAAAAATTGATTTTCGATCACCAATATATAAACTGAGACGCAGAACGAAAATTCCTATCACACTTTTCAATTCCACTCGAAGGAAATGCGTCTTTTCTCTTACCGGCTCAAAATGTCGGAACATTTTCTTCTGTTCAACTCAATGTAACTCAAAATCAACGAAAGTATTAAAAATATAGTGAACTTTCGGACACTTTAAGATATGCCCACGTACACCTTTACGTTTTTCTATGCGTAACGGATTATTTTGTAGAATTTAAGGCCCAGCGGTTAAAAAGCTTTCCTGATTACATTGGAGGCCTTACTTCCCTTATAATATGATTATTATATTCGATGATTATGTTCCATATTGATAATTTTGTCTATAAAATACATAGACATGTATCTGATAATTTTGTTGACATTTATATAAATTAATTAAGATTCCTAAATGCGTCAGGTAAAGGGGCACTTAGGATTAAATAATCTTTTAACTGTTTGATAATCTGAACACGAAGGATCTTTCATGAAAGTATTCCTTAGGAGTGTGGTGTATCTGACACCCCAGAAGGTACGACTAATGGTACGACTGACACCCCAGAACATAAGATGAATGGTACGACTGACACCCCAGAACGTACGACTAATGGTACGACTGACACCCCAGAACATACGATTAGTGGTACGACTGACACCCCAGAACGTAAGACTAATGGTACGACTGACACCCCAGAACGTACGACTAATGGTACGACAATAAAATCCAACAATAAAATCCTCTTCAAAATTATGGTGTCTGCGCGACCACAGGACGCACGGGTAGGAATAGAAAAATACAGGTGAGCTGGTGAGCACGGAAGTGCTTATTCTAAAATTTTAAAAATCTGGGAAGATGAGCCACGTCGTCACCGAGGAAGACCTGGAATTTCAAGAGAAAATTCCCTGAAATAAGATAATTACAAATGTTTTTAATTGCTTCTGGGTCCATTAAACCCACACCGTACAGTGAAGGTTAAGCACTCGACTTACCAGTCTATTCTGCTAGCAGACATCCAGGAATTTAATCACGTCGAATCACATTCTAAGTCTACAGTATTGACAAACCAGTCCATGCAAAAGTATCGTAACACTAACATAAAAATGCAACCAAGTCTATTCCCACACGTGCACAAGGCTTTTCGCACACCTGCACAAATCTATTCGCACAACTACACAAGCCTGATCGCACAACTACACGAGTTCGTGCGCACAACTACACGTCTGTTCACACAACTGCACATTACAACTTCCTTTTTTTTTAAACCAAATATCCCATGAACTCCTCGGGGGACTTTGGGTTTTTCAATTATATATTTCAAAATGTTTATCCTAAACTAAAAATGTTTATATCGACTACATTTCAAATAAAACAGTGTTTCTCCTCTCCTGTAAAATCAGTTCCTTCACACTGGTGCAATTTCAGCTATTTGACTCGACCATTTCGGCCAATTTTCAGGCTGCAAATGGAAGATAAATTTGGGATTTATGATTTGTGAGAAAACACCTTAATAAATCAGAAATGCATATGTTCAATGCGCTCATACGGATCTAAATTTAAGATTTAAATATTGCCACTTTGCACAGCTGTCCCTGTGGAATTGCCCCAATGACGTCAATGTAACCAAATTTATCTTGTTTATGCTTACTAAAGAGCAACTTGTTACAGGTGCCTTACAATGTAGGGTGTATTTTTTTCCGAACGGCTGAGTCCTCTCATAAAAAGGTCGTTTAAAATATTTCAAGATAAAATGAAATTGTTCAAACGCAGTCAGTTGGAACGTTCCATGACACAACATTTAATTTCAGTGCATTCAGCTGCAAGCATCCGGATATGGGGTCGGTCTAAGGCGGGTGAGGGGAGGGAGGCAGAATACGAAATGGGTAGAAATTTGCAGATCTGACTTTGAGAAGATTCCCAGGGCTAAGGAAACCGACACTGATCACCAATCATGGCCTTCCGCCAAGTACAATAGGAAACCTGTTCAGCATATTAATATTTGTACTTTTGGTTATATGCCGGCACCACTTTGATATGCTAAAACTGTACAAAATTACTGTTTTAATTGTTATTGATTATTATTTTAAATTTCCTTGGACAAGGACTTTGAAAGAAAAGTTGGACTTGTTGCATGGCGAGGGGTGGGGGGGGGGGGGGAGACAGCGAGCGAGAGAGAGAGAGAGAGGAAGAGAGAGAGAGAGAGAGAGAGAGAGAGAGGGAGAGTTTCGACATATTATTTTTGTGTCATTAATTTTATGCCCACAGATCTTTTATTTTCAGCCAATCAACCACAGGAGGAAATTTTTTATGCGAAAAACCTCACCTGGTCACAGCACGAGCCAATAATTTAGGATAAATTCGTGAAAAAAGTCAACAGGGATACTATAGTGCCTATCTGGACAAATCCTGCATAGATGTCCACCTTACAACTGACAAAACATGGATGTCTACTGATGGTATGGAGAGAAGAGATGCCTCGAGCAATATTTTCTTTTGTCTTATGAACCCATAGTGTTAATACACTGTTTCAGACGGAGACACGCCCTTGGACAGTTTTAATACCCATTTACCCCATATAATGTGTGCCGTAAACTCTACTATGGCTTGGATTGATCCATAACTTGATAATTAACAAAGATTAAGAAAGAAGTATCTTTATTCATGAATATTCCAAGAGCAAAAATAATTTCCATTGCATCCAAGACAAAGGAAAAAAAAACATGAAAAAGTTCATTGAAATTCAACAGACTTTCTTAAAATCAACCATAGGTTACCGCAAAGCAAGCTTTACGGACTATACACAGGATCTTCAGAAGAAACAAGCGCCTGGGCCATTCGCGACCTTAGTTCTTGTTTGTTCCAACTTCACTTTTTCGCAGCTGAGAAATACGTCGTTAAACGTTTGTGGCTTTCATTTTATGATCAGGAAGTAAAATACGCCGGGACTGTGAAACAGCCTGATAGGTGCCACGACGCATTTTAAACATGTGTCAAAGTGTGCATTTGTTATACCTCTTCTACACACAAAAGATCTCTCAAGTTTTTCAAAAACTGGGGTACAGAACAAACAAGAACTAAAGTTGACTACTTTACACTCGATGGGATTCATCAGTAACTGAATGATTCCTAACAATTCTATAGACAGGACAATGTCGCAGTAACTTAAATTCTTATTTTGGACCAAAAAGACAATTTTTATTGCTGACAAAAGCATAATTGACAATTTTCTTAAACACAGACTAGCAAGGAAGACTTCCCCATTCACCCTTTGTCTGGAGCTAGGTATCATAAAGTACGGAAGGTTGGGCATGTTTAGAGGTCACAAATAAAATGAATAAGTGTGTGAGACGAAGGCAACAAAGACATACAATAGACATGTAACAGCTGGATGACAACGAATGGCCGTTACTTAAAATGTTCCTGTATGATTCATAATTGAAAAGACTAGAGGAACGCGAAACAAAAACGTTGGATCAGATACAATTGTATTGCGCACAATGAACTTACAAAAAATGGCGCCCAACAAATGGCGAAATGGAATAAAGTGATCAAACAGATGTCTGTTTCGGAGTTGGTTTGCTATTTTTAGTGAACACAGATGGTGATTACAATTAATAACTGCACAGAGGGGCTGTGGCACAGATTGCTATGCCGCATGTGGGACCATCTCTAAAGCTGCATATTGGCCAGTTTTGACCCTCACGCCCTTCACCATCTCCTCCACGAACACTTTTTCATACGTTTGCCCCCCCCCCTTTTTAATGAGCGTACGACCATTAAAATGGTGGCTATCCATGATAGAGCCTTGATGTTCTACAGATCTGAGTGGCATTTCGCAAGGATTAAAACTAGTTTTACCAAAGGCATTGAGACAATATTTCACTACCTTAATTGAAAAGCGCACGTCCGCTTTGCAGAATTCCACCCCCCCCCCCCTTAAACATTTCATACCGGGCGTGTGGGGGAGGGGGAGGGGGGGGCACACCTATCCATTTTTGGGCTTACCTACTTCACGGGTGGCCCCCTTGTGTCTAAATGAAATTTGTTTGAAATCGACGATTCGTTTTTTATACTGTCAGATGTCCTAATGGGATTAAAGTTGCACAAAGCAGTATCGAGTAACGGTGAATACTCAAAGAAATAAAAGGTCATGGAGAATAATAATCTTACTTCGATACATAAAAATGCAATGCGAGTGAAAGCAGGAATAAGGAGAGTGTGGAAGGGGGTTTAGACAGCTGAGAATTACAAATATGCACACTGCGGTAGAGTCTACGAATTGCAGATCAAAAGCAATATTGAAATAACTTTCACAGAGAGCAAAAGCAAACAAAAACAACAAAAAAACCACATGTCTATTTAGCTCAACAGTTGAGTGAGTATGCAGAGCGACTGGACAGATGAGAAAATCTTGACAGCTTTCAGATCTTTGACAAAAAAACAACAACAACAACAACAGCAACAAAACATGATGAATTTCAGAATTATTATTTGGCAACAGGTGATGTGAAAATGGTGGTTATCAATAGCAAGAAGGTTGTCGATGTATAGAAGTTTTACACAGCGCATGGTAAGTCAGTCTTTCCTCAAAATTACAACTGCGAAAATGCCGAGAACTATCCTTCCGTCTTTCTTGTTGTTTAACTAGTCACTCATCTCTCTTTCTCTCTCTCCATCCCCTTCCCCCACCCTCTCTCTCGTTCCCAACCATTCACTATCAGTGTTTGAAAGTCTTTAAAAAAGAAGTAAATTGTATTCCTTCTTTGCTTCCCACACCTTTCTCGCGTCATCTACTTTTCCTTTCATCTCTTCACAGTGATCAATCCCATCAGTTAGGCAAGTGACACTTTGTCAGTCAACTCTGTCTGGCCTTGGTTTTAGTGTGAGCTATGGACTATAGAGCCAGACGGACGGGACCTCGCCCACTGGGCAGACCGAAACTAGTCAGTGTCTCACTCATTTTGGCACGTCAAAACTGTCTTGAGACAGCTGGCAGGAAGAGAAACCTTCCGCACTGAATAAAAACAGACACAAAACAAACTTGACCCACTACGCTACTAGCCTTGCAAAACATTCGAAGGTGCCCAAGCACTGCGAGGAACATTCGCAAGAAACGTGAACAAGATCACTTCAATACCACGCACTCAATATTCTGATGTCGGCAGCCAATGATTTTTCCTTTCCAAACTTCCTTGTCCACAGCTAAAAGCAATCGATTTAAACTGCAGGTAACACTATGTCTTTCTCAAACTTGTGCCACTTCAAGAGCTGCGCCACACTACGTCAGTGCAGGACAAATAACCTGCAATTCATTATGTTTTTGCTTCAACCATGTCGTAGCGAAAGTAATCTCGTCTCCTATATTCAAACTTCAGAAGACGCTCCCACCCCCACACCCCGCCCCCCCCCCCCCAAGATGCCCCCTCCTGAGGCTTTCTTTGTTTTCCTTTATTTCTCCTCCTAAGGAACTTTTCATACTTGTGCCCTAGGTAATTTCAGTTTGATCTCTTCAGTTTTCTATATGTAAACGCCCCCATAAATCACATAAAGATAAAAGAACCTTTTTTTTTTATTAGATCTTGTCTATGTTCTATGTGACTCATTCCAGCTCGGACAATGGCACCACCATCAACCCTACAAAAACAGCACCGAGATCTGAATATAAAGGGAAAGTGTAGCTTATACATCAATGCGATTGAAGAAAATACTGAAAATAAACATTAGCATCATTATGTTAAGTAGCTATTATACCACTAATCATCTCAAACTTCAAGTACTTTGAAATGTTCATGAAAATTTTGAAAGCTGTGAGTGCTGCTATTCCCGAGAAAACATATTAATTTTTTCCCTAGTCCTCAAGAATATAATGGACACTATAGTTAATGAAGCTGAACAGAAAGGGTGGAGACCACACCAAAATAATAATGACTTAACCTTCTGGCCGTGACCTCAGGCGCAAATTAAAGCTAAATCACTTTACGTGATTTTGTCCGCCCACTGATAATTTAATCATCCTTCAATCTTCCATAAAGTGGATTACATTAAAGATAATTATTTCAGTCAAGTTTCAACCTTTCATAAAGTGGATTACATTAAACAAACATACATACGGTCTAACCCCAGCCCACTAGACAGTTTGTTTTCTTAAAGTTGCTGTGTGCAGGCAGAGGAGATTTATCATTTACGTGTAGGCCGAAGACTGATTCTATCTCTGATAGATTGACCTCTTTAAACATTGCTAAGATAGTAGCAGTAAAATTGCCGCTTTCCCTAATGACGTCGTTAAGACCCAGGAGAACGCCCCCGACAAGGCAGATGTTATCAGCAGATGCTATAGATCTGCACATTGAACATTTCCCTCGGCAACTTTTCTCAAAAATCCGGAACGATTACGAACATTTACAGTAAATACCATATTTTAGTTTATGTACATAAGAGATTGCAAATGGGTTATGGCTACGAGTAGACATTAAATATAAGTAATTTGGCTATTTACATTTGTGTCTGTAATTTGCTTGGTAAAGAAATTAAGATGAATTAAAATGTACCTCAAAATTGGCGGGTGTACCTACTTGTGCCATGAAAATTTCGTGCCCCCCCCCCCCCCAACTTCATAAATAGACTAGAGCATTTGTTTTAAAATAAAAATAAAACATTAAGTTTTAAAAATAAAATTCAGACACGGCAATATCTTTGACACCAAATTGCGCGGAAATTTGGGTTAAAGTGATAATTTTTAACTACATATAAAAGAAAAGATAATTGGTTTGGGACATCGCACGCGTGCGCGCATGTGTGTCTGTGTGTGTCCACGCAGGTGCGAGCTCAAGAAGGACGAAATAGTCTATTTCCTATTCTTTTACAACAAATTGTAACTCTGAATGCGGTATACTGTACTCTTTGTTAGAGATAATTATGAGGACTAAAAAATACGAACATAAATAATACATAGCTCGGCTTGGTATGCTTTGATGTGAGAAACGCTAATAATGTTTCTCATAGTCTTCATGAACTGACAATTTATTATTATTATTTTTTAAAATTATTTGACGAAATATTATGATATAAACCCATACATCGCATTCACTTAATTAGGAATCGATTTAAAATATTATAGTGACACTTCGAATCCCAGACCCGACATCGTCCCGCGCCAGAGGTGTTTAAGAAGACAAAAGGCAAGCAAAAACGCATGCTTACAGTTCAAGATTTCCATGTCATTCGATGCAATCCCCCAAATAAAAAACTGTGAATCCTCATATTCATCGCCAGCTTTCTGACCTATTACGATTAATCTCTAAGCCCTCCTAGCTATTTCTGCAATTTCAATGCGTTTTTTGTTTTGTTGTTTTACATCTCAAAGATTGTACATAAGATAGAACTTTTTTAAAATTACTATTCTGACATTAACCCCTTTTTTTTTTCATCAGCCCACCCTGCTCATACAAAATATTCTTGAAAAACAACGGTTGGAAATCTGTTATGTCGCCGCAAGGCTTTGAACAAAGTCAAAATGGCAATAAAAAAATGAGAACACTTTGTCGGTTGTAAAGCCCCGTATACGAAACAAACAATACGAAAAAGGATCATAGCAATGGATCACAAAACAATGGAAATGAAGAGGGAAGAAAATGAAAGATGTGGACGTTCTACAGGGTGGACCAAAAGTAAGGTTACAGTTAACACTATCATTTATATCTAAAACTAACCCTACTTTTGGCCCACCCTGTATATTAGTTGAAATTGTCATCGTCGTTACATTTCGAGCTGTTGACTTTAAAACGAGCTTGCAATCGAAGGCAGCGAAAAAAAGAAAGCTCGAGCATCTCTTGATCATCAGACGTGTCAAGTTGTTTCGTGACCAGAGCAAGCTTTCGACCTTTGTTAAGAACGTTCATTTGGTTTTCTGTTGTAATAATAGCAATTATCAAAAAAATAATCATGAATATGTAGTGTAATAATGTTCACCTACCTTTAATTTTTCCTTTTCATGTCCCTTCTTTTGTGATGCATTGTTCTTTCTCTATTGTTTGTTTTTCATGTTTATTCTTTCGTGGTGTTTGACACGTTTCTCTTTTGTTCGTTTCTATCACGGGGATTCACAGGATATAACATTTTTTTTTCTTTTATCATTTTACCTTTGTTGCATTGCTACTGCTGCAGTCACGTTTTTGATAGTTGGTCATAAATTGTGAGTGTGCATGGGAAAACCCGGCATAAGTCGGCAACATGACATTTTGAGTACTGTACATCATATAATAATGGGGCTTGGGCCCAACTTTGTTCCCGCAAAGGCTTTTTTACTACGCAACGTAGAGAAATGAAACTTGGCACATGTATATAAAATGTATAAGGCCTGTACGTGTCGTGCTCATTTTTTCCCGAAACTCTTTACTTTTTCCAGAAATTCAGTTATAATTATCAGTTATCAATTCATGATTGCGAATACGACGTGATAATGTACTTCCGTCAATTTCGTCATTTCCGCCATTTACCGGAAATGTAAACTCTCGAAAAGACTCGAACTAGAGTTCACTTGAGATCCAACCACGCCAAGAAAATTTTGATACCAAGTATAATGTTATACAGATGAGGTGAGCGCCATTCATTCATACCAAGAAAACTGTGTAGAAACATTTATAGTGTGCTTCAAGCTCGAAATGAAATATTTTTATCATAGATCTCGGAGTGTCAGTCATGCCGAGAAAACTTTGTCGAAAGGCTAGGCCTCTCACGCCTCGAACTCTAGAGCTAATGCTTAAAGAAAGGAAAATGTAATAATAATATAAAAAAAAGAATCACGGGATTTTGAACAAGATCTACTGCCGCTCACACAGCTCGGATTTGCGTGAAATTTTACATGTGCCTGCCCTGCGACCCGCAAAAGGTTCTTTTTTAGATTTGGAGTCTTGAAAAGGTGGGGAAGTATTTTTTGAGTTTGCTTTATGCCGCTAACTGTCTACTTTTGATCCTCCATTTTTTACGAACACATGAGCCCATGACGTCATCATTTCCTGAAAAATTCTCCTATCTATCTATTAATAGCCAATTTTTTTGTGGATGACCCAAAATGTCTCGACATCAATGAATGTCTTTGTGCTGATTCCTTTCGGTCTGGAATGCTGTGCTTAACCATTCGAAGAATGGGGCAATTACTAGTAATTATAATAAAAGACAAGACATTTCCGATAAATTGAAGTCAGTGACCCCCCTAAAACAAGATTTTGAGAAAACGGCATTTAATCCTATAAGTGGCAATAGCTAATTGACCAAGTAACATTGGAGTCATTGCTGTTAGGAGACCGTAGTCTAATAACTAAGCAGTTATAGAGATCATAGTGAGTAGTGTCCACTGCTCATCTACAGTTTACCCTGTAACATGCCACGGTCCCCTAGCAACAGCCAAGTCAGAAGTTTTTGGATCTTGTTAGGAGACCGTAGTCTAATTACAAAGCCGTTATAGAGATCATAGTGAGTAGTGTTGACTGCTCGTCTACAGTTTACCCTGTAACATGCCACGGTCCCCTAAACTACAGCCAAGTTGGAAGTTTGTGTCGGACCCATATTTTCACTTTAAAGCCGTTTTTCTCAAAATCAGCTCCGCCGACATATTGTGGGTTTTCTCATGCACACTCACAATTGGTCTTGAAAATTCCCATTATGAATATTCTGGCTATATGGCCCAAATAGCATTTACCAAGACAATATTCTTGTATTCAATTTTGAGTTCTTATCCAGAAAGCTGTATCACACTGTCATGCATTTAAGGAAAGTAAGTCCATGTTTCTCTAACTCTTCATCATTTTCTCTTCGTTAACTGCAGCTTTCTCATCATAATGTATCATCCCAGACGAACCATTTCTCCCCGGAGCATATTAATATGTCCACAAGCATTGGCATAAATAAGTTGCCGAGCCATTGTGAGGCTAGTTATTTTTAGCTCTGTTATGAAGGCGCGAGGTGGGCATTTGTTGTATGGCTGTTGGTAAGAGACCGTGGTCTTATTACAAAGCGGAATAGACAAAATACTGAGTTATGTTCACTGTTCAGCTACAGCTTACTGTGTAATATACTACCATCCCCTGACAACAGCAGTCAATGGCATCATTGATACGTGCTCAGCGCGACGGACGGACTTTGCTGAGTTGATTCGTCTCGGTAACCTGTGTCTCGGGCATTAGTTTTGAGTGGTCATTTTTAGTCACTTGGCCAAATTGGATCTTGTTTTCAGAATAAATGTTCGGGAAATATGAGAGTTAGGATCAGGCTTGACCGTTTGTCATCATCAATCTTTCCGTTTGCAGAATGGCTATAATAAAATATTCGGAGACTGGCCCCAGATTTTGAATCAACTAACATTCTGAATATAGGTAGTCTGACTATTCTCTTCGCTACGGAAAGCCGAATATTCGGCTTGAGTGGAGACCGATTATCCAACACTAATATCTAAGCCAACATTTTTGGAAATATCGAGTCCTATCCTGGTTCACTAATTTTCCTTTACTTTGATGTATGTTATGTCTTGTGTTCATATTGAGTCAAAGAAAAATGATCTTTGAACCACCCTTAAATTTCAAACTGGATAAAATTGAGAGTTCCCGTCCACACCCATAAATGTTGCCGTCGGCGATGAATTAAGCCACAATAACCACTTCGTATTAACTATTATAGTCAAAACTCATGCTCGCGTCCGACACCTAGTACATGTACCGGTATCCTGGAAAAGCGCATGCTACTGAACAACTCGGCTGTACATATGAAACGTCCATTTCCCGACCTACCCATACACCGTGTTAGATTAATATAAAATTCTAATATTTTCCAATTTTTCTTTAGTAAAACGTAAACTAAAGTTTTGATGTTTGAATATCTGAATGCAGATATTCTACACGCAGAACAAAAGTATCACTCCTGTTTTCAGCCACATTCTTGGCTCTATTATACAATAAACCTGTGGCAAATTCAAATTCCCGAACCAACTCTTCGTGGATCGTTAAGGAATAAACAGTAATTAGACTTACGGCATTAACCCTTTGACTACTGACGCTGTGAAAGCCAGATTTTCTCAAATCCAGTTTATAATGAGATCCACTCTTATTTCAGCTATTTTAAATGGCAAATATGAATCTAAATCAGGCCATCGATCTGTATTTAAAAGCTGGCAACGGAGAAACAAAACCTAGAAATAACGGGGCAATAAAGAGCTAACAGCAATGCCGCTTCAGTACTGAAGGGGTTAAAATGGGCAGGTAGATCGCCGTGCAACGCTGCGCCACCATTATGAGTAACTGTAATTATAAATCAGCTGTTGTTAAGAGATCGTGGTAGTTTACATTATAAGCCATAGATGAACAGTGAGTACAACTCCGTAGTTTCTTTTTCTGGCTTTGTCATATTGGAATCAAGTCCTCAAACAGCGGTCTTTTCAAATATGAGAGAAGTGCTCTATGACGTCAGAAAACCCCCCACCCCCGCCCCCGCCCCCCCCCCTCCGCCCCGCCCCCCCCCCCGGCTAAACTTTCAAAAATATCTTCATCACATCGAGGAGTAATAATTATTATTTACAAAGATTTAAGTACTTTATGTTTTATACCATGAGTAATATCACACAGATTTCTCGCGCACGGAGACGAAGGGAATATGTTAAACCAAAAGCCCAGACATGCTATAAAAACCACAGAAAATCTATGGGATCGCAGCAAAGGCTTGAAGTAAAGACAAAATAGTTTTTTTTTCCATGATAAAGGTAAGGACACCAAAAAGCTTGGTTTTGCCGTCCCTTTTCCTTTTACCCTATCGTTTCTGCATTATTTGATACGTGATGCTCTGCTGCACACAATGTTTTTCTTTTTGCCATATTTTGCCTTAGCCCAGACACAGTGGTTTCGGTGTCGTTTCGCTTTCGGCAGTTTTGTCGAAAGACGTCGACGGAAAGCCAAACGAGATGAAAGCTGAAGCACTAAGTGTTCTAAAAGGTGCAGTGCTGGTTTTGACATCTTTTCGGCAAAACTAGACAGGCCGTTCTGCGAAACTACCGAAAATGAACCGAAAGCAAAACGAAACCGAAGGTACTGTGTTTCGGCTTCAAATTTGCAACGCTGTCATTTTCTTTTTTTAAAAATCGAAGTAGAGCTTTTGATATAAAAAAAAAAAGGCACACAAAGTGTCAATCGAAACGGACCAATTAGAGCAATCGCCGATGCGCCTGAGTGATGCTCGGATTCATTAGGAGTTGTCTTACAGTCTTAAAGCATTTCAAATCATTTCTTTCTGATTGATGTTTCTTTTACAGGGATTTCCATATCAGATTTTGCATTGTGCTTTAGGATAAATACAGCAAGTATAACACAATCATAGAAAAAAGAAAAAAAAAACATAAGTAAATCGTGTTTAGGACTTGGCATTTTTACGTGAAGAATTGGAAACTAACAGCTGGCGCTGAAAGAGCATGTAATCACGCATTCCGTTACAGATACTTCTGACTAAGAATCTGCCGTAAAATGTCCTTATGGGTAAATACTCCCATCAGCTATCGAAATGGCCCTATCTTTTCTGTGCAGTTCCCCAGAGCTGATGTTGAAGACAACACAGTGTTCACTAAGAAAAAAACAACTGGACCTAAAGATCAAGCTATGGGCACTGGAAATACGTAATCGGGCTTTTACCGTGTTGCAAAGTGCAGCTTTAGCAAACGGTTTATTCTTTGTATTAAAAATGTACCAGTGACTATTTGCCCATTGCCGCCATTTCTTTTTCACTCTGCACCTTTTCTTTTCGTGAGAAAATTTTAGGGTTTGAGAGAGGGTTAGTGTTCGGGTGAGGATTAGGGATAGGACCAGAGAGTTAGGATTAGGGTTAGGGCAAGGATTAGGGTGTGGGTTAGTGTTAGGATGTGGTTTAGGGTTAGGGTTAGTGCCAAGGTTAGGGTTATGCGAGCGTCAGGTTTAGGGCAAGGATTAGGATTAGGGTTAGGTTAGGGTCAGGGCGAAGGTGAGGGTTTGGGTGAAGGTTAGAGTTGGGCGATGATTAGGGTTAGGGTGAATTTTAGGACGGCGGTTAGGGTTCAGATTAGGACGAGGGTTAGGTTAATGATTATGCTTAGCTAGAGGACCTCAAGAAGCCTTTCATTAGTGACATGACCAGATGAATACTTTTGGGAAACCGGCCACAACTTAGTAAAACAAATCCCTTTTTGTTTTAGAGTATGATGACCACATGGCCAAAATAGAGTTTACTTAATTAAAAAGTATTCTAAAGACAGACAGCGAAACATACTCCCGCATTCTCTTGTTCAACAACGTCTTCTTTATGAAAGACAGTTATTAGAGAGATACGAGAAATCAAATCTCATGTCACAGGTCCTCAAGAAATACAAGACACTGTAGTTGTAACCCTTGCTGTGCGTCACATTATCATCGATTTTCACAAAAACTGTTGAATTTCAATGAAATTTTGCTTGCACTTTTCTTTTGTTCTGGACATTAAAGAAATATTTTCTTTCCAAGCCAGACAACGGCTAGGTAGAGAATTTTAATTTTCTCCTTACGATTAATAAAAATAGGCCTACTTGTTCCATTGAGTGAAACATTCGGGCGCTTATGGGAATGTGAACGGAAACAAAAAATGTAAATCAGATTTTTTACCGATTTTTAAAAGTCGTAATTTGTTTACACATCATGTTTTTGCCCGCATGAGTGAGCACCACATATAAATGATTAATGGTGTATGACGGAGTATTTAATTGCAGAAGTGAGCGGCATAATATTTTTTTTTTGAGGGGGGGGGGGGGAGGGGGGGTGAGGATCGTTTTAAAGATACTATATTAAAGCAATTTCCCACATTCACATTGTAATATATATTAATAGGGTCTATATTTTATTCCCTCTTAGCTAAGTTCATCCAAATGCATTTTAAGTGGAAATCTGTAACGCTAGAAAGAGTGAAATTGCGTCGCTACAATTTTTGTCGCAAAGAGTCCAGCCCTGGTCATATCTATCATCACAGAATTAGGTAAGAAAAGACAGTTGAGCGAAAATGGTGAAAATGAACAATTTGTCAATAACAAAAGCTAAGAGCAAGAAACTGGACAGTTTTGACAAGGCAAAGATGTTTTTATCCAGTCACCCAGGGTTACTTTCAAAAGCAAGGATCTAGGCTAAGAATTCTTTAGTTTAAGAAAGCTGAGAATCGAACTGAGAGAGCACGGTCAAAGGTATTGACATTTCTAAAGAAACCCTTTGGAAAACTATGAGAGAAATGGAATTCACGTTCAGTAAATCTACCGATGGAGGAAACATTTCGTGAGACAAATTCGCAGAGAAAAAAATGCCAACAGGAATACGATATTGTGTCTACTTCAAAAATTCTGAATAAAAAAAATGCTCACCGTACAGCTGGCAAAGGAAAATGGATGTCTGTGGACGGTACGCACAGAGTAGATGTCTCAAACAGCATTTTATTTAATACGACTGCAACGTCAACAATATATTATGCAGGGTCGACGGTCCCAATATGTTTTCACATGTTTACTTTGGACAGTTTTAACACTCATTTGCTCCACATACTGTGTGCCGTAAACTCTAACATGGCTTTGGATAAGTCCACAACTTGATCATTAACAAAGATTAAAGAAAGAAATATCTTTATTCATGGACATTCTACGTGTAAAAATAATTTCCAGAACTTCCATGACAAAGTATAAGAACACAATTATGCAAAAATTTCACTTTAAGTTCAACAGACTGCCTTCACTACAATCGATCATAAGTTGGCGCAAACAAGAATTACGGACAATAACACACAAGTTAAAGTTCTATAACATGCGTCATTTTCACTTCAAGAGAAGGGAATTCTTTTTTCTCTGGACAGACCACAACTGCCGTCAGATCTCCCAGCCCACCTCCTCTCCAGCGGGAATAAAATCAACAGAATAAAAAGTTCTTTGAATAAATTATTACTGGATGAAAAGACAAATCTGCGGTCACTGGCTATTATATGCAGGTATTATAGGCACCAAGCCTGATAGATAAGGCGTTAACTGGACGCAAAAGAAAGAGACAGAGAAACAAACAGGTAGGGGGATACATAAACACAGACAATGAAAGATGGGCAGATAGACAAAGAGATTAGTAAAACTTATCGATAGATAAACAGAAAAACAGGAGAATATTTCGACAAACAGAAAGACCAAACGAAATACACGGTGAATATTTTAAAAAGCACCATAATATGACACTATAAATGAAAGGGCAATAGTGAAACGGCTCATCGCAGAAATCAGTGGGTGTGACAGACCTGTCAACCATATTTATTTTGTTTATCTGCTTGCGCCTCGAGTCTCGAGATAAAACGACAACAATAATAACAAATAAATATCCGTACCAATAGAAAAGACAAAATATCATAATCTTCACCAACAAAACCAACAGTAAAAGAATGGTACATTTAGTGCGTCTTAAAATGAAAAAAACAACAACAACAAAACACAACTCGACAGGGGAGAAACACTGATGGATCACTGACATTCTCCCTCAGAGCCTTCAGCTGACATCCGTAGATCTAAATCGGCCAATCAACTAGAATCTGGGCGAAAGTGATCAAATACATACAAGAAATACGCTTCATGATTCTATTTAATTTAGTGATGTGACAATTATTTTAATGACACTTTCTCCATCTATATTTTATATAGTGTTTATTTTCGATTCGATCACTTACCTAATATCAAGTAATCCAGTTTACTAGAAACGACATAATATCTTTCACATAAGACGCCATCTTGAGCAAGTCCTTCTAGAAGCAAGCAGCCAATCCGGGTGGGTGATACTGTCATACGGTATTTATGGGAGGGAATCGTCAACTTTTTTACCGCAACACCGCCGATTTGGAATCTCCGACAGCCTAGATCCTGTTTCTTTCACGGCGACTTCGGCTGTTTTGACTAGAGTTGGCGAGGTGCCCTGTGCCACTGGGTAGCCAAGCGAGACGCCGTCGACCGTCATCATGATATTCTCCCACCTTACGTCCCAGTACTTTATGATCCCTAGAGAACTCAACCACGGCACCACTTTCATTTTGAATTTAACCCAACAGATTCCAGAGTGATAGAGAGACTCACAGTTTTTATAAAACATCTGAAATCTAATAAGTATTATTTTCAGTGACATGTAGTCTGTATTTTGTCGGGAGCACAACTTTATATGCTTAGCAAATAACGTCGAAACCAGGAAAAGAAAATACGTAACCATTCAAGATCTGTTTAAGATCAGGTATAATTTTTCTGCCCATATTATTGTTTTGTACATGACACGACAGTCTCAAACACAGCCAATCATCAAAGTCCAGGAAAAAAATCGCTCAATATCAAGTGCGCATGACAAAACGGACGCAGGCAATGAATCATCTAGGAAAAACTCCTGTCAAGCAGAAACCTGCGACTTCTCTAAAAGTCAAACGTTTAAATTGTTTCAGTTTTTTTACTTTTTGGAACGAAACTTGCATTTGTTTTCTTTTTAGGTTAAAGTTTTGAATGATTACACCGCATACCTTCCCCTGTCCCGCTTTGTTTACTGTAAAAAAAAAAAATGTGTTTTCTTAATGGTTGAAGGAGATGAAATAATTTGATGAATGTGCCGACTATGAAAGCAATTTAACCGTTAAGCGTTATACCTCAACGCCTTTCAATTTGGCGCGGTGGTTGGTGGGCGCCTCTAGTAGGGTTTCCATCTCTGTCCTTTCATTCTGCCATATTTTGTCTATGATCTTGCTTTTTCCCAGCACAATCTTATCGTGTCGACGTACTTTCTCCAAACTCCAAGTTTCAATTTGGCACGGAAAGCTAAGGTGGGCGGCACACGGATCCTTTGTCCTTCTTAGCTTATACGTTAATGGTCTTTCGTCCTTCGTTTAATTATATTATTAAAAATCGTGTCACCAAATCGCCAAATTTTCACCGTGAGCCAGTGAATAGTACACTAAGAGAACTTAGGTCAGTGTGTATATTGGTTCTTTGAGCACTGCCGTTAATGGATGAACCATGAACGAGTAATGTGACCTGCGTCGTTATTTGGCATGAGTTTACTTCTTTCATCGCTGAAAGGGTGAAGGATGAACTACAAACGGTGAAGGATGAGCTACAAACGGTGAAGGATAAATTACAAACGGTGAAGGATAAATTACAAACGGTGAAGATTGAAGGCTGAATTACAAACTATGAACGATCAATTACAAACGGTGGATAAATGATGAACTACAAATGATGAACCATGAACGACAAACGGCGCCTGTTCCCAGCACAGAAAACAGCCAAATCTTTTCAAAGCATCATGACATCAAGGGCGGTAGCTCCCCCCCCCCCTCTCCCCAAGCACCCAAATCCCATTGTCCCCAGAGCACATGAGGCCCCACGACTCGGATTCTAAAATACCAGCCAGTCAAGTGTCTTTGGGCTTATCTTGTTCAGATACGACACTCTGACACAATGTGGGAGAGTGGAGTTTCTCTTCCTTTATTACCTCATGTAATCCAGGCCAGATGTACCAGACAAAACGTGTTATCTGAGTAACTTTGTTTCAAAGGCTTTTGTTTGAGGACTGGAGTATTTTGTACAGTAAGCAAAAGCCTGAACAGTGAGACCAGCTCAGTATTTTCTCTATTTGGCTTTGTCAAACTTAATTATACCTAAATTAGTCTTACATAAAATGTATTCATTTAACCTACAAAGTGATAATTGCTTTCTCTTTGTTATTGTTTGGAATAGGGGGAGGGGTGCAGGGCGTACGAGAGGACTATGCTTTTCCAGTAGGTATGGCAACGCAGTTCTCATTTAAAAGTAGTTACGTAACTCATGACATGACTGACAACTCGAACCAAACATAAACATTGCTCTGTCCTGAACGCCTGAGGTACGCACCAGAGTGGAACACTGATTCAGTGACGGTGCAAATCTGGTGCTGTCGCACCCATTCCATCTGAATATCCCTACTTGCCAGAATGGGTTTTATAGATGTATCAAATTACACTTCAGCATATTCCGCTCCAGCCCCCACCCCCTTTTTTGTTGACGAACAGCAACATTGGCTTTCCATAGAAATCATTAAAAATTAATTTGCCCCTATCATTGTTTCTGTACATGATACGCCAGTCTTAAGAGAATAAAAAGGGGGAAGAAAAAAATTACAATTTAAAAAAAAAGGAAGCAAGACTGGCTTTCCATAGAAATTCTTTCTTTGGCCCATTTACCTGAAACGTCAGTCTCAATACAATTAAAAGATGGAAGGAAAAAATATTAAAAGAACAAAAACGCTTGCCAACGGCTTTGTGGCATGACAATACTAATCCCAGTGGGAATAGCAGGGAAATTTAATGTTACTAGGTTTCAAATTTCATTTATGCATATCCTCACAGGTCAACCAGAGTCATTGCTATTAATAGCATTCGTGACAGGCATTCGTCATTCCAGCCTACACATGTGCCTGGGCTCCTTATGGCCTGTATTTAATATTCCCGGATTACATGCCTATCGTGGGTTCGTCTGCAACCAGGAAGTACCGATTTTCCGCGGTGTTTTAGATAAACGGCTTTAAATACGGGATGGGTGCGGGCCTTGTTCGATCATGTGTTCAATTTTTGTATTGCACAATCAGCTTGACATAAGGGTTGTACTGGATTTTGATAGGATTTGAATATCAGTTTAAAGAAAACAACTTTGAGTTCCCTGATAATTAATGCCAAAAACATTTTTTTCTAGACACTAGATAAAGGTTGCTTTGATTTTTGTTCTTTTTTTCTCCTTCAAACCAGGGAACGTAATAAATCTTTGGCAAAATCTTATCTTTATTACAGTTGCTGATACTTTTGTTTGTTTGCGCGTTACTGTTATAATAAGTGTTTGAAGTTGGGTAAGACATGACATCGATATTGATTTCAAAACGAGGATACTGGAGCTCTCCCAGGGGCAACACAAAATGATAATACATGAGATTAATCGCCCTCGCTCCTTGATTTATAACAGCAATGTACATGCACACAGAGACTTGATCAAACATATATATATGACACGGAGGCAAACTGTTACTGAGCAGGTGAGGATTTAAACTATCTTCAGCACATAAAAACACAAACATACAGTATTGACCCACCACACGCACACAGTGTGTGTAATACATTTCTTGAAAAGGTTCCTTTCTCATCTTCATGTTTTTTCAGTGCGTTTACACCCTATTCTCTTGAAAGACGCGCAAAATTACAGAAGTTAAAATAATATAACAAAAGAAAAAGACAAAAAAAGGTATGTAGCAAAGCCTCGCGTAAGAAATGATACAGAAAGGGTACAATAAAAATGCAAAAGAAAAGGAAAGACAAATCAAGCATTCAACTGGGTCCTCATCAGGGTAAAAAGTGTCACAGGATAGAAAACTGAACAAATAACAGAACTGAACAATAAAATTTAATGAATGTAGAATGGTACACAAGTATGAGTACTTAGCTGCATGATCGGAGAGCGGCTGCCTTTCGGAAACCAGAATTTATTAGAAATATAATAGCTGAAATAATAATAGCATCATTAATTTATCATTATATCAAGAATTCTTTTCATGCTGTGCGCCATGGGTACCGCCCCTGATCAGGGCGCAAACTGTGTGCTCGACTTTTTTAGCGGCGCGAAGAAGGAAGTGTCTAATCTTATCTTGTATAAGACTGAAAGATCACGAACCAGTTATCATTTATTTCCTTCAGCATTTTTCCTACATGTAACTTCGAAATCTACTGGGAAGGATCAGACTGGAGATTTATACCACCACGACTCCACTGTATCAGGTTTCGTCTGAACTTGGCAGGAGACTTTGGACGGATTAATTATGTAGGCCTACGTTCAATTCAGGAAGTTCTCGAGAAACAAAAAGTTCCGGGTAATTGCATAGCCAGTCGGCTCCAATCGTGCCTCCCTAAAACAGTACCTAGCATAAATGAGTCGAGTTTCACTTTTGTTTCTGCACCATTTATACAAACAGAAATCGCTCTAGAATGGTTTAAAATGATAAACAGCATAATATGCCAGCATAAAATATACTAGTTCTAAGTTGGTGTCGAATGATAATAGTTACTATGGAAATGAAACAATAATACACAACAATAATAATTATGACCTAAAGATTTTATATTGGGAGCTCGTGAGGCATAATTTTTAATTTTACACACGACCCCCCCCCCACCCCCCTCCCCTCCCCCAGCCCCATCGCCCCGCTCCACTAGCTTAACTCGGCGCTGATAAATAATAATATAGCTGGAGTTCAAGGTGTTTCTTTCACGACTGGTTCCGCATAACCGTTGCCTACTGGTCTAGAAAATGATTTTTGGGGGCGTGTGGATGGTTTTGATCTTTCTGATCGAGAACACGCAAAATTATTTCAAATGAGGGAGGAAGACAGAATGAAAGTTGATAATAGTACTTGTGTGGAGCCTCTGTGCGTTACTTATAACTATTATTAAGATCTATAAATAATTGGTGATAGGTCGACTTGCGAGGGTATCAGATCGATTTGTGGACAGGGCATTATCAGATTAATTAGTAGTGTATCAGATTGATTAGTTGGTGGTGGTGGTGGGGGGGGGGGGTTATCAGATTGATTGATGGGGTATCAGATCGATTGGGGGGGGGGGGAAATCAGAGTGATTGGTGGTGTGTTAGATCAACGGGAGGGGAGGGATCAGCTCAATAAATAATTGGCGGTAGATCGTTTGGTGGGGTATCAGAACGATAGGTAATTGGTGGATAAGCTCGATTGTTGGGGCATCAGATTGCCTGGTGAGGTGTCAGATTGATTGGTCCGGGGGGGGGGGGGTAATTAGATCGCTTGGTGGGATATCAGATCGATAGGTAAGTTGTGGATAAGGTCGACTGATGGGTGTCAAAACGATTGGTGGGTATCAAATCTATAGGTAATGGCTGGGTGTCAGATCGATTGACGGGGGATCAGATCGGCTGGCGGATCCAGGTCGTTTGGCTGTCGACTGATATGCCAAAATTAAATCGGTCAATTATAATGATGGAAAACCATCATCGTCTAGATTGTGGATCAAATTTTGCCCAGATGCATAAAACCCATGATGTCTCCTTTAAAAACACAGTTTTGTCTCCCCATCCACTTCACAATCCTTTAAGTGCAAACAAACAGTTTATGCAGTTGAATGAACTTCACCTGTTCCTCTAACTCAACAGTCCTTACAGATCAGGTATTTCGCAAAGCAAGAGAGAATCATGGTCCTGTATCATTTCGCACCCACATTCACAGTAATCTAATAACGAACACACTGTTTCGTTTAAACACAACCAGCTGTGCTTAAAACCGAACGAACCACTGAGCTATAAATAAATACGAGTGTTTTATTTTCAAGGCATCCGTTTTATAGCACTACAAACAGCTGCAAGTTACTCTGAATATTATGCGAGAATCCATCCATTATTTCTTCACTTTACACACATTAGCTTGTAAATTATCAAGTTCGTCTTCCACTGTCGCGGGAACACAGTCGTGAAACACAATCATAAAACTTGGTCACGTTTCGATCATGAAAATCTCGACAGTTTTCAAGTTCGAATCCTTGATTTCTCGAGTAAAATCTCTGGAAAGCAAACTGTGCGTAGTCATGTTCCCGTTCCATTGCAGGGCCTGTTATTGTTCTGTTTTCTTTGGTCACTCTTACATTTCAGCATTCTCTGGTCTCTTTTTTCTTGCTTTATCTCATATCTGTTTCTGTCTGTCTGATTGTTGTCTTCCTCGCCTGCGTGCCTATGTATGTCTGTCTGTCTGAGTGTTGTCTTCCTTGCATGTGTGCCTATGTCTGTCTGTCTGTCTGTCTGATTGTTGTCTTCCTTGCCTGTGTGCCTATGTCTGTCTGTCTGTCTGCCGGCCAGTCTGCCTGCCATTCTGACTTGTCTATCTGCTCGTCTCTTTATCCGTCTGCCTATCTATCTGTTTCTGTCTGTCTATCTCTCTGTCTCCCTGCCTGCCTCTCTATCTGTCTACCCGTCTAACTGCCTATCTTCAAATCGATCTGTCTGTCCATTCATTCGTCAGTCTGTCCATCCGTCCGTCTCCCCGTTTCTCTGTCCAACTGTGTCTCTCTATCTGTCTGCCTGTCTGTCTATCTTTCGATCTATCTGTCTCTGTCTGTCTTGTCTGTCCGTCCATTCATTCGTCAGTCTGTCTATCCATCCGTCTGTTTGTTTGTCTATCTGTCTGCCTGCCTACCTGTCTTCCTGCTTGTCGGACGGTCTGCATACCCAGATGAACAAGTCACAACCAAAATTTAAGTAGGCCTACACTCCTCAGAATAATTCCCATTCACCTGCCGTCAATGCATTGTGTAATGTCCTCACAATGTGCACTTTACTCCTCTCTGTGATAAAGACAAACTGCCTTTATTTTTCTTTAAGTAAAGCGGGTGTCCCATTGTCTACACACTAAAGCTAAAGGGTTCTTGGAGTTTTTTTCTTTCGCATATCTCTTTGTGTATCTCAAGCAAGTTTTTAATATCTTCTCCGGTAATTGCACTAACTACGCAATAATTATTACCGAATTACGTCAAAAGTCAACGATGTTATACTTATAGTTAGCAAACAAATGACTCACTTTTTCCCATGTTGCAAATGAAAAAAAACTGGTGTTACTTCAGAAATGAATTGAGAGCATATCTTGCGAAGAAGTTTCTTCAGATAATGGTAACTTCTGCACAATGAATACTGTCGTTAAATCTGGGAGGGAAGTGGAGAAATTGGGGAAGAGGTGGCGCCGGGGAGACGGCCGGGGGGGGGGGGTGGGGCGGAGGGAGTGATCTTTGGGATCAGAGAGTAAAAACAAATTTAAACTTCGTATACAGGAATCATGCTTTTCAATGCCATTCAAATACGAAAAGACAGGAATCCGAGAGAGAGAGAGAGAGAGAGAGAGAGAGAGAGAGACAGAGAGAGAGAGAGAGAGAGAGTCTTGATACATGTTTATGGAAAATCACAGACCTCCTTATATAAAGGACATACACAACAAAAACCATGTCACTGCAGCCAGAAGTAATCGATCAACCTCAAGTGTGAAAACCTTCGACAACAAGGTGTGTTAATTCACGAATAGTTGAACTGTCACAGCCTTCAATCTGGGTCACTTGTCTGACACTCTGAGACTTGGGAAGCCAGTACAAACTGTTACAATCAGGCCCTTTTTTATCTATCTATCTATCTATCTATCTATCTATCTATCTATCTATCTATCTATCTATCTATCTATCTATCTATCTATCTATCTATCTATCAAGCCCTCTCCCAATCTATCTATCTATCTATCTATCTATCTATCTATCTATCTATCTATCTATCTATCTATCTATCTATCTATCTATCTATCTATCTATCTATCTATCTATCTATCTATCTATCTATCTATTTATCAAGCCCTCTCCCAATCTATCTATCTATCTGTCTGTCTGTCTGTCTGTGTCTGTCTGTCTGTCTATCTACCTATCTATCTATCTGCCTGTCTGTCTGTCTGTCTATCTATCTATCTATCTATCTATTTGCCAATATATAAACCCGTAGTCTGTCTGTTTGTCTATTTATTGCCTACCGGTCTGCTTATCTATCGGTGCATGTATCGACATGTATGTCTATTTGTCAGACTATCTACCTGTTCATAACTGTACCCTTCACGTCAGCCAATCCCCCCACATCTCTTTAAGTTTAACTTTCCGAGTAAAACATCCATTGAAAATCAGTGAACGCAGAGGCAGAGTGTAAAGGTAGGTTTGAAGTTCTAACCTATTGAAAATTTACAGCCTACGATTAATTTGGCCGAGAGCCTGAATGGCTATATAAGATCCGGAAAAACTTCGTGACCGAAACAGTTGATATAGGCAGTTTTGTAGTTATAGAGTGAAAAGTCATGGCTGAGTTCCCATTTCATAATCACAATAACTTAAGAGGGAGTAAGGGGAAAATAACTTAGAGCAAAGCGAGACACCAAGGTGTGTCCTGGCAAAAGAGGGGAGGAGGAAGAGGCAGTTCTGACGTCAGTCAAGATGAAAGTGATTTATCATACATAGAGAATACGGGAATATCAATTAACAAGATCAGTGGAGTTTATAGCACGGGTAAAAAGTACAGGAACCACTGAATAGTTCACAGCCCTCATTACGATAACGTTTGTCTATCTATCTATCTATCTATCTATCTATCTATCTATCTATCTATCTATCTATCTATCTATCTATCTATCTATCTATCTATCTATCTATCAATCTATCTATCTATCTATCTATCTATCTATCTATCTATCTATCTATCTATCTATCTATCTATCTATCTATCTGTCTGTCTGTGTGTGTGCCTGTCTGTTTGTCTGTCTATCTGTCTATAAATCTATCAGTCTATTTGCCCACACATCTATCTATCTATCTATCTATCTATCTATCTATCTATCTATCTATCTATCTATCTATCTATCTATCTATCTATCTATCTATCTATCTATCCATCTATCTATCTATCTATCTACCCCCCTCCTCCATCCATCTATCTATCTATCTATCTATCTATCTATCTATCTATCTATCTATCTATCTATCTATCTATCTATCTATCTACCCCTCCTCCCCCCATCCATCCATCCATCCATCGATCCATCCATCTATCTATCTATCTATCTATCTATCTATCTATCTATCTATCTATCTATCTATCTATCTATCTATCTATCTATCTATCTATCTACCCCCCCTCCCTCCATCCATCTATCTATCTATCTATCTATCTATCTATCTATCTATCTATCTATCTATCTATCTATCTATCTATCTATCTATCTATCTATCTATCTATCTATCTATCTATCCATCCATCCATCCATCCACCCATCTGTCTGTCTGTCTATCTATCTATCTATCTATCTATCTATCTATCTATCTATCTATCTATCTATCTATCTATCTATCTATCTATCTATCTATCTATCCACCTCAACTTCAAAATGACACCATCGAATGAACTGATTTCAGCTAGTTTTTATAACCATCGCAGTTCACTGGCGATACAAAGAGGTACTTTTTTTTGCACGAACTGACACGTAAGCTATAACGCTAGGCATTCCCTACTTCTGAGTTACCATTTGAAACTTTCCAAATCAAAACATCTTTTATGCCTCGAACTTAGAACTTGCCAAGGCTAGGTCGGCTATTTCTGAAAACCTATGCCAATTGAGAAGCAAAACCCAGAAGTTTGGGTTGTATATTATAACACAGCGGCTGCGCGATGGTAATTCCCCAGCGTAAACAAGGCCTGACCAAGCAGATACACATTAATCTTATAGAATAGGGACATATTTACAGAGGTTTCTTTACAAAGTCCTACTGAGTGCTGACGTACCGGCTTAACACCTCTGAAGAGCTCGTCAGTGTGCTAACATCAATGGGTAAGTCAGACTTCGGCCAAATTACGCTGCTGACCCTTTATGTTCTTCCTGAGGTCATACCCAAACTTCCCTGATGTAAACAAACAATACCAAAATCCGCCCCAATGTAATGCATTAAACAGCTAACACAAAATTAAATAAATAGATAAACAAATAAATAAATAAATAAATAAAAAAACATTGAATAAAATCACCTCGATAAACCTTTTGACAACATGACCACAATAATATTTTCAGAAACTGGCCAGAATACCGTGAAGATTATCTTGTTGTGAGTAAAAATGGTCTCTATTAAATTATCAGTTTGATCTTTCTTTAATGTGGTTTGTTCAAAGACAACTCAATCCTCAAAGATCAATCATTTGAACCTAGAATATTTAACCTTTATTATGTTACATGCATCAAATTCTGTTCTACAGGTGGTGTATGCAAGAATGGCTAAGGTGAAAATCGTTACAACATTGATCTGGTCATCAAAATTAATTTCCAAATATTCAGATCAGAATGCGCCCATTGATAATTATCGACAGCAGTGCACATGAGAGGGAGAGGGAGAGAGACAGAGAGAGAGAGAGAGAGAGAGAGAGAGAGAGAGAGAGAGAGAGAGAGAGAGAGAGAGAAAAAGAGAGAGTGAGAGAATGAGAGAGAGAAAAAGACAGACAGACAAACAGACCGGGCAGACAGACAGACAGACAAACCAGGCAGACAGACAGACAAACAGACTAGGCAGACAGACAAACAGACCAGGTAGACAGACAGACAAACAGACCAGGCAGACAGACAGACAGACAAATAGACCAGGCAGACAGACAGACAGACAGACAAACAGACCAGGCAGACAGACAGACAGAAAACAGACCAGGCAGACAGACAGACAGACAAACAGACCAGGCAGACAGACAGACAGACAGACAAACAGACCAGACAGACAGACAAACCAGGCAGACAGACAAACGTAGAGAGACAGACAGACAGACACTAGGGAGGGATAGGGTGACAGAGAGAGAATCAGGAAGACGGGTGGCATACACAAACATTATTACACAGGGCAACCCCGCGGAGCCTCGTCAGATGGTCTGACTATTATGGTTACTTGCAGGCACGTTTCCATGTCAGGTGTAAGAGCATGATTGTTCTGACCTTGAAATAACTTGAAATCCATACCCTTTTCATCCAGGACACTGGCGACACTGGCGCCCTGTGTTGGCGTTCCCCTTTTTGCAAGCCTGACTTGACGGAACTCTCACAACATGTTGTTGGCTGAACTGCTTCTAATGTTTACCCAACACCTGGTACATGTTGTATGATAATCGTATTGCTCTAAAACTTTTATTGCGTAGACTATTCCTGGCCGTAGCGGGATTCACAGAAAAGCTGCCTAAGTAAATCAGTTATTACTAGAATAGTGTACAAGTGTACAAGTGAAGACGACCAGGAGTCGGTAATGTTCATACAGGCTTTAGGGGATCCTCGACATGATCCTCATGATCCCCAGAAAACAATCCATTATAAAATGTCCATGAAATGTGAGTGGATCTGACGAAATCGGGCGTACTGGCAAAGACCAAATCCCTGAGAACCCCCCCCCCCCACCCCCACCCCCCTCCAAAAGGGAAAAAAAGTCATTCTCTTTGTAAATTGAGATTTGCTTATAATGTTGAAGATTGACCATTTTTCTGCATTCAGTTTAAATATTTTGCTCGAAATCGTCGGGGAAATATCACATTTTGATTTTTGTTTGTAGATATAATAATAATAATTATTATTTGATTTAGTATTAGTATATTAGTATAAAAACCGCTCCTTTCAATATACCGTGAACAAGCGTGGAAACAGATTAGGTCAAATATGAAATGAGAGAGTTACACTTTTCTGTCAACGGCTGTGTAATGTGCACGGCAATTGTTTTTTTTTTTTTAAAGTCCATTTATCCATCCACCTGTCGATCCGTCTGTCTGTGGGTTTTCACGATAATGCATGAGAGCCAGTGCGACAAACACATCACTCCAAGTAACAGGAATCTGATACCAATTGAATCTTATGTTTTTGGAGTCTGAAGTTGTTGTAAGTGAAAATTTAAAACAGAGTGGTACTTGTTACATTGATATAGCACAGTTTTGTTATCAGTATTTGCCAGCCTACAGACCTGTCTGTGACACTGTGGATGTACCCCATAACTTTTGCCTGTGCACACTCCTACCCCCCCCCCCTCTCTCTCTCTCTCTCTTTTCACACTGTTTATTTATGTCGCCTTTTGAATATTTTCCTGCTTCCTCTGTGGCAGCTAGTTTCCCTGCCAAGGTCACTTGATCGAGCCCTCTTTTTTTTTTCCCCAGAGAAATTTCTTATCATACTATAATTCAAGTGTGTCTCCACAGGCGTTCCCTCCTTTATATAAATAAACCTCTGTTTATCTTGTTTTCAGCCTATACACATTCTGTGACTTGGTAGCGATGTATAGTAAGATTCATAAACGATCTGCTCATTTGTATGTATTATAATAATTATAGAACTGACACATTATATCACGATTTCTCTTATCATGTCGTTTGTATGTACAACTTATAACAGCTGCGCAGATAAGCAAAATCATGAAGAGAATCTGAATTACTTTTTTTTTCAAAAGAAAAATCCCATCGATTATTATCAAACATCACGATTTCTATTATTTTCTCTTTGTGCATACATGTGTGAGTCATGACAGCTACGTTGGGACCAAAGAGTTTATATATAACCTCTTTGGTTGGGACACAAAACCATGAAGAGAAACTGATTTTTTTCTTCCAAAGCATAATCTCACTGCACCCCTGAAAATCTCAACAACAAGAGCAGGAAGAAAGCAACAACAACATAAGATTAAGAACATTAACAACGCAACAATAACATAAGATTTGCAACAATAACATAAGATTAACAACGTAAATACCACAGCAACAAAAGCGATCCGAGAGTATAAAATCTTATTATATATAATTAAAAAAAAATAGTGCCGGGAATAATAATTCATTGTGGTGAAATAAATTTTGGCGTTTTTTGCTCAACGCTACGGATTAAAATTAATCATTTTAAGTGTCAACTAATCCAGCCCAATCGCTTTTGTATAGACCGATGGTGTTGATTCAAGTTTCGGGAATGTTAAAATAAAAGGTAGTAAAAATGTAATATACAATGGTCTTTGTTTTGGCTCCTGTAGTAAGCCCACCGCACCCGAAACGATATTAATACGCATTCAATTCCGAACGCGCCATTACCTACCGGAAATGAGTGCGTAGTGCTCTGGTGCGCATGGAATCTGCAATGACACTGTAGACCAATAAGAAAGAGAGAGAGAGAGAGAGACCAGTGGGTTCACAGGTTTATCCCGGATAATGCCGGGTACCTCATCTGGTTATACCAAATAACAAATCAGCAGCGATAACCCTTTTGAAAACTAGATATTCACCCGTTATAAAATAAGCCTGAAAGAAGCCGAACACTTTCAGCTGGAACAATTCTAAACCCCTCAGAGGTTTTGTATACGTCAGAGTTCGTAGGTTTTCAACTTTTTTTTTTTCTTTTGCATCGTGAGCTCTTTCAAACTCTGATCACCACCTGTGATCTCCACCTCCCCGGGGGCTCTCTCAAAATATCCTTGATCCACATCCCTCATCCTTCTGATTGCTTCTCTCTCTCTCTCTCTCTCTCTCTCTCTTTCTCCTCTCTCTCCCTTACTCTCGCTCTCTTTCTCCCTTTCTCTCACTCTCTCTCTGTCTTTCTCTTTATCTCTTTCTCTTTCCCTCTCTCTGTTTCCCTTTCGCTTCCTCTCTCTCTCTCTCTCTCTCCCTCTTTCTCTGTGTCTCTCTCACTTTCTCTTTCTCTTTCTCTCTCTCTTTCTCTCTCACTCCGTACTCTCTCACATGCACATCGAAGACATCACAGACAGAGAAAGGTAGAGAGAGAGAGACACACACACACACAGAAAGATTGAGAGAAAGTGAAAAAGAGAGAAAGAGGGGAAGAAAGAAAAATCGACTGACAGGGAAGAATCATACACATGCACACAGAAAGTGACATGATACATAGAGATAGAGAAGAGTTTTGGATTTATTTGTTGTTTTGTTTTGTCTCCCTCCCCCCCCCCCCCTCTTGGTTTGAAACCCCTTGTTACGAGCCAGAGCTCAGATCGTTGCCCTTGACGCTAGACTGAACTAAAAAGCCGTATGATTTTTCAGATACCAGGATGATTATGGTAAAATTGAGGGCAACCCACTGTGCACGCCCTAAATTCTTCATAGTGTCAGGGCTTTACAGATATCGCATTGCTGTGCTGTGGAAAAACAACTTATATGATGAAAACAAACCTATACAGAGACACAAAATAAAAATTTAAAGAAAGAAAGTCTGTTGTTGGGGGACATAGCGTGTTACATCTATAGAAAGCTGTACCTGAACAGTTAACACACCTCGGTATTTTTCTCTCTTTGTAATTAGTCTACGTCCCTGTAACAATATCCACACACACATGCTGTTTCGCAACGCGCCCGTTTAATACTTGTTGAATTTCCATTTTCTGATTAGATAAACAGTTAGAAATTTCGTCCTATAAAATGTGAGTGGATCTGAGGAAATCAGGCTAAAGGTGAAGGACCAAAAATATTCATTTTCTATGGAAATTGAGATTTGCCTAAATTATGAAAAATTAACCATTTTTCTGCATTCAGTTAAAATATTTTGCTTGAAACTGGCCGAGAAATGTTGTATTTTGATTTTTTTAAGGGGAACGTATTTCACATTTAGACCCTTTTTGTCAGATCCAGTTGCAAATGATTTTAATGCCGCGTTCATACCAGAGATCCGTTTTCGTTAACTTTCGTACCACTGACAAACGGATGACGTTGATATCTCGCCTATTAGTGTTCTCAACAAACATACGAGAGCTAGCTGGTAACACTAGAAGGCGAGATACAATAATAAAGAATAACCTCGCCCGTTCGTGAGTAGCACGAAAGTTAACGGAAGCGGATCTCTGGTGTGAACACGGAATTAGAATTACATTTGATGAAAATTGGCGTATACAGAGTTTTTTCGTGGCACGCCAGGTCGGATTAGTTTATGACGTAGGCCTATATTCCTCCCAAAGCGAGATAACAGGCTTGTCGTTCTGGCAGGCTGAACTGGTATGGATTCAAT
Organism: Onchidella celtica; assembly: GCA_963931925.1. Taxonomy (NCBI): domain Eukaryota; kingdom Metazoa; phylum Mollusca; class Gastropoda; order Systellommatophora; family Onchidiidae; genus Onchidella; species Onchidella celtica. Next base: position 8,371,936 of record OZ007582.1, read on the forward strand.
GTATGATATCTTTGTTGTTGGTTCGCACACGTTTTCAGTGATAAGAGTTTTAAACTCCGAGGTCTTATTTCAGTTTTATCCATGTGTTGAGTTATCAAGAGGGCTCTCTGTCTCAGATCACTGGCGGTCCTTGTCGGATTAAGTAATAGCTACCTAGCTACCTGCCTACCTGCTTGTCTGCCTACATACCTACCAAACTACCTGCCTGCCTACCTACCTGCCTACCTACCACCCTCCCTCCCTCCCTCTTTCTCTCGAACTACCTACTTACCTACCTTTCTGCCTGTCTGGCTGCTTACCTACCAACCTACCTAAATGTCTGAAAGTCTGCTTGTCTGCCTATCTATCTATCTATCTATCTATCATCTATCTATCTATCTATCTATCTATCTATCTATCTATCTATCTATCTATCTATCTATCTATCTATCTATCTATCTATCTATCTATCTATCTATCTATCTATCTATCTGCATAAAGAGAATCCAAGTTTTCATCAATAGATGTTTGAGGAAGCTACTTAAGATCAGATGGACAGACAAGGTCAGCAATGAAATTGTTTGGAAAAGAACAAGACAGAGCCCAGTCAGAGAGGAAATTGGTAGGAGGCGATGGAGATGGATCGGCCACACTCTCAGGAGGCCAGGAAACAGCATCGCGAAGAAGGTATTGGATTGGAATCCCCAGGGCAAGAGATCAAGAGGAAGGCCGCGCGGAACGTGGAGAAGAGCCAGAGAAAATGATGTGCAACGAAGCGGAAAGACTTGGAATAATGTAAAGAGGCTGGCCCATGATAGAGAGGGATGGAAAGTGTTTGTTGGTGGCCTATACCCTGATCCAGGGTGAGAAAGGCAATGATGATGATGATGAAATAAAATTCGAGGAAACCGGGTGAGAAAGGATATACTGTGAAAGACCAGTGAGGTACAGTGCAAACAGAAAGACAAAATGATTCTCAGGCGACGCTGGGAGAAAGGAGGCCAGAGAGAGGGCGCAAAATATAAGCTGAGGCCTTGTGACATAGGGGGATCCATAGACGAGATGTGCGGATGACAGTGGACACAAACGGAATAAATCTGATGTCTCTGAGCCCTATACTCCTGCTTAAAAAAAACAACAACAAAAAAACACCCAGTCTGATTTGGAAATATTTTGTAAATGATTTTTCTTTTTCTTCTCTTTCTCACTCATTTTCACTGACGTGCAGAGGTTTGGCTATGCCCTTTCATGCCCTGGGATAAACTCCTTGATTTGTATGCCCCAAAACACAAGTAGAGGGCCTAGACCATAGATATACACTACTAAACGGCCTAGACACTCTTTGATTGGATGTCCCCTGAAATGGATATCCGGGGGCCGTTGCCCCCTCTCCCGGTTTCTGTACGCCATTGCTCTTTTTCACGTGGCGTGTCTGGCGGAGCGCCAATAAAAGTAGCTTCCTGGTTGCCTACACGAATGGCGGTCTTTTCAGATCAAATGGCCTTCAAAGTAATTATAGTGATTATGTGCTGAGGCAACAACAACAGCCACAATATGACATTACTTAGAAAAGTTCGGAACAAACCAGTAATGAACAGGGAAGACTGTCAGAAATCAATGACAAAACTTTCGGGAAAGACGTTTTCATTTTGATCTCTTGGAATTATCCTATGAAAGTCGCTGGTACCAGCTGACCTGTATCAATTTGTTATTTTCACCCACTTCGAAGTCACCCTCGATCCTTGGTGCTTCCATTTTCTGTCTCCACGTTACTGTTTTGTCTTTTATGCAAATCATTATTTCGCCTAGGAATGCTAGAGCTTATTCTAATGGGCTGGCTAGTTGCTGGGTGTCGTCACGACATTGACTTTCAAATGAGAGCTAATCAGTTGGCTGGCACATGAAATTTCATTAAAATTCCATATCGTGACGTCGGCACCGACCTAGTCGCCCGATCAAAATCATCAGATGTGCGCCTAGACTTTCGATATTCCACAGGTTTACGAATGAAATTGGAAGCTCTCACCATACTTTTGTCTCCAAGGATTCCCTTATCAAAGCTGATGAAGTCTGGGTGTCCCACGAAACGGTTTTCTTCCAAAATCGTTCCGTGGACCATCCATGTCAAGAGAGTTCAAATTCAGTGCAGATTCAAAAGCATTCCGAGACTGCAAAGTGATCAGTGTGTTTCAATAGATATGTACCAGCTGCATGATAATAAGGACCGAAAGCGTAAACAAACTTGTGATTGCTTAGGAAATAAGGTCTGACTTTACATGTCGGAGTGGAGGCAGGCCATTCTCCATAGGAAACGTGCGTCTTTTATATTGGTCATAAAACATTATGCAAATATATATTGATAGAACACCTGGCAATTTTACAAGACATAAGTTGTTTATGCTTGTTCTCAATAGTTTTTAAATGTTTTTAATAGTATACCAACGTCAGCCTTTCACACATTTATTATCTTTTAACATTGGCGTGAACTTGTAAAATAACTTTTATTTCACGTTAAAATAGACCAGGGCTTTTGATATTTTAAGAACCATCTCTGACATTCAAATTTATATCTAGGATTGGGCCTTTTTGTTTGCTATTAAGTGAGGTTAGGTAAAGTCAGACAACCAGGAAGAGCTGTTAGCTGAAAGAAGTATACATGCAGGCAAAGCATAAAATGGAGACACTGACATTCAGTGATGCAAAGATTTCGATTCAAAAGAAAATAAAGGCAAAAGCTCAGTACCTCAGGAGCACGATAGATATAGGAGTTAAAATGCCCCCCCCCCCACACACACACACAAATTCTATGTGGCAATTATTCATGTTAGACACAAGTAAAATATGTATATATAAAATATGCCATAAATTCCGAAAGAATAGGAACAAACAATAGAATCTGTAACTTTTTTAAAAATAATAAATTAATAATAATAATAATGTTATTTGGAATCTATTGTATCTTTTTTCAGTGAATTCCGAACGGATTTTTTTTTTTTTTTTGGAATTAAGGGTATTTTTTTTCATTAGTTGTTCCTAACGTTCGGCTTCGCCAAATACAATTTTCTTTCTGTCATTTTCCTTTTTATTGGCTGCGTTTTGACTTTGTTTCAAGCTCTGATGCAACACCATACGATTACAGGTATAGAGCGTATTGTGCAGTAACTCTAACAGGGGACAAAACAATGTTTGAGTTTTGAGTCTTGAGTTTGGAGAGCGCACGTCGACACGACGGTTACGTTGTGCTGGGTGAAAAGCAGGTCCAAAGACGGAATAATTAACAGGACAATAGGGCAAGAGAAGACCCTACCAGAAGCGCTTACAAACCACAGGCAGAAAGGAAGGTTATCTCTGTGAAAACGTTTCAATTCTGTTTCACACGTACAGATATGTATTCACTGGAAAGCTCTGGGCGACATGAAAGACCGAGCTCTAGACTCCCCCCCCCCCCCAATCCCCCACCCTCTTCCCCCAAACCCCTTTTCAAGAACGAATAAACAAACAAAATAGCACACAAATATTAGATCTATATTCTGTTTCACACGTTCAATTCTCTTTAAAGGCAATATATATATGCAATATGAGGCATAGCGACATTATTTTAGACCCGCTTGAGCGATAAGATAGAAACCTCATCACTGCAATATTATATGGTACACAGTTGAAAACGCTGTCAGTAGTCTGTTGTCTTAGCTACAGTTTGGGATCAATTCAAACATCACTGAAAAGATTCTAAAGCTGGGTTTCACGTGAACAAAAACGGAAACGGCAATGGAAACGTCCCAAATCCTTCAAGTAGTGAATTAGAAAGAATATTTTCATGTGTACCAAACGCCGTTTCCGTACACATGGAAACACTCTTTCTTTTTACTACTTGACGGATTTTTTCTGTTTCCGTTGCCGTTTCCGTTTCCGCTCACGTGAAAATACAACTTAACAAATTAATACTACTATTGGCTACGCACACTGTTACCAGTTATTAGTTCCATGATTGTTGTTGTCATTGTATTGTCATGACCTGTATCCACCATCATTGTTAGGCTGGTGGCGCGCACTGAATCAAATTTGGTTTGTCTCGATGTTAGTGCGGGATGTGGACTGTGGAGCTGAACGTGAGGTCTGGCACAAGTGCCACTGAAACATGTCTATCTTACTAGTTTGGGAGCTCAAAAAACTGTCTGATGGCGGAAACAGAGACCTCCTGCACCGAGTCAAAACGCTAAAGGGACATTCCACGGTAAGTGACATGACGTCCAGACAATATTTTCTAAGAAAGAAAAGGCCGCTAAATAAATAACCAACAATTTATTTTAAAATGGATTGATCAATCCTCCAGATAAATGGCACAGAAATGATAAAAATGTGTTTTGAAAAATAAAAATTAAGCTGAGTCCATTCAATTGCCTTCACTTTAGTTGGTAACTGATGGGACAGAAAGAATACCACGTTTTTTACATAGCAAAATGAAACTGCAAAATTTGTGAAACCAAACCAACAGAATTACTGAACAATGCTTTTCTACATTAAAAAAAAAACAAATTTTGAACATACAGAAAAAAATATAAATAATCAAGTTTATATTTTCAAGCACACTGGGGCAATTAGTCTGAGTAACTGATGGGACATAATCTTGGTAACTGAAGGGAGGTTGTAAAATGTGCTCTTTTCCAAAATGGTCGCCAGGTCACATGAAGATAAATAATGCTAACCATAAAATAAATGTTAATTTTATTACAACCCCTTACAATACAACCATTCATTTTTTCCACAGGCATGGTTTTAAAAATTACTCTTAGGTAACATATTACGTGGAATGTCCCTAAACTGACTTGGCTAAGCCACTGACATAACCACTGCCGCAGATTTCACCCTCTACCACTCAATTCACAACTCCATTCCTATGGCAGCTAACAATTGTGGAATTTGATTTTGTTGACGTCAATGTCTATTCATTTTTTTCATAGTGCAATTTTCCTTTCAGTTGCTCCTTGGCGCTACAACCTCTCTTGGTTTCCTGTATTAACCCTTCTCTTTCTCCTCCCCTGCCCCCTCCAGGGACTTATTCCATTATCCTCATGCATGATCTCATGGCATGCCCAAAGTGCACTCCAGTGCTGCACCACATGAACATTTGGCGCTGTTCTTTGTGTTCACGTTCAATAATATACACCCTATTCAGAGCATTTCTACAAGAGGTCTTCTTTGCCTAAACTCTCCCTAACAAGTTCTCTCAAAGGTTTCAATTTTTTTTTTAATGTAAGAGATAGGTCTCTGAACTCATAACTCAACTGGTTTAAAAGTGGTTTTGAAAGGAGGAGCTGAAAGTGTATGAAGATTTTGCGCTTCGGTGCAAGCACTGTTCAACGACAGTGCCTGAATGCCTTATCATAAATTACATGGCGAATCTCAAGAGTGCTCTTTAAATCACAAAATAATGAATTTCTTGGCGTGAACGGGAAACTGGGATTTTGGCATAGTTTCTTCATAAAGTTACACATAGACAGACATAATGGTGGATGAATGGAAGTGCTATAAATGGTCTGGCATACGGATTGGCAGATAGATAAATAGATAAATAGATAGATAGAGAGATAGATAAATAAATAGATAGACTGATAAACAGGCAGACCGACAGATAGATAGATAGATAAATAGATAGATAGATAGATAGATAGATAGATAGATAGATAGATAGATAGATAGATAGATAGATAGATAGATAGATAGATAGGTAGGTAGGTAGGAGATAGATAGACAGACAGACAGACGGACAGATAGACAGATAGACAGATAGATAGATAGACAGACAGACAGACATACAGACAGACAGACAGACAGACAGACAGATAGATAGATAGATAGATAGATAGATAGATAGATAGATAGATAGATAGATAGATAGATAGACAGACAGATAGACAGACAGACAGACAGACAGACAGACAGACAGACAGATAGATAGATAGATAGAGAGATAGATAGATAGATAGATAGATAGATAGATAGACAGACAGACAGACAGACAGACAGATAGATAGATAGATAGATAGATATATAGATAGAGAGATAGATAGATAGATAGATAGATAGATAGGCAGACATACCAGATGTCAACCTTTATAATTTTTTTTTATTTGAAAAGAGTTACAAAAGCATTGCTTGATGATATCTTTTGTTGCAACAGACGAGCCGTCGCGCATTCCTTCACAAACAAACTGAATAAGCAAAAAATCAACATTCGTGAATGGCAATGTCAAGGCAGCGAGGACATCAAAACATCACATCAAGGGAGACAATTCAGGAACAACGTACACAAACGGCTAGAGGAAAAAAGGGAGAAGAATTTGCCCACTGCCCAGAACAGGCTTGTCCAGCGTAAAGCCCGCCGGCCACAATGAGGCCCGCCAAAAAGTTTATCCTAGCCCGCCAATTCATCAAGCGTCCTCCGGTTTGCTGCATAAATCTTAAAGTTCCCCCCCCCCCCCTTCTTTTTTGGTCTGATGTTTAAAAGATTATCGTTGGCCCCACCAAATTTATCCTAATGTGTAACATTTCAACTGCTAGTGGCCGGCCATTGGTATTAAATTTTGCAGAATTCTGATGCTCTCCTGAAAAAATGATTGGATGATGCTGGCCTCTAGAACCACGCCAAATATGTAAAATGGTATATAATAAAAAAAAAAACTATGCACGATTTCAAGTGTGAAGAAAAGGCAAAAAATTAGTATGGATCTGGTGGGAATTCCTACCTATGCAAAACTAGTTAAGGTGAAAAAAGAAGGATGAAAAAAACATCACTTCAAAGTCATTTCAAAGTCAAAATGTGGCAAAAAGAAAAAGTTGTGTGCAGTAAAGTCCCGCATAAGAAATAATACAGAGACGATACAATAAAACACAAAGGAAAAGGAAAGACGAATAAAGATGTCGGTACCTTCTACCAGAAAAAAAAAAAAGTAAAAGGATAGAAAATGAAACAAATAAAAATAAAAAAAAACCAAACAAGTGAAAACACCGTGGATCTAGAATGTTTCCCAAATCGCTCTGTCCTTTTGCACCGCTTTTCAGCGGTGTATAAAAACCAGCGTTTTTTCACACCGCTTTTTCCGCATGCGCAAACGCATTGTTGTAACTATACTTCACTTTCGCCCGCTAGTTAATAAACGATACAAAGGAGCTTAGGCTTACACAGAGTCACAAATCTGCACTTGATTAGATGATCTCGTCAATCGTCAATCTTCACTGATTCATTTGCGAACGGCAGTATACTCAATTTTAAAACTTGAAATTTCACCAGTTTTGTTATGAAGGTTGGAAGTTCTTGGTTTGCAAGTTTTGACGACTTCTCACGAGCGTTGAAAGACTTTGAAGAGTCAACATACACTTGTTTTTCAATCTCAAATTCCGAAACGCTTGAAGGAAAAAACGAATCCAGAAAGAGAAAACTCGAGGATCGAATTTGTCGCAAAATGAAAATCAAGAGAGAACGGCGGTTGTTTTACACCCCTCCAAAGCGGTGAGAAAGAACGGCGGTTGTTTAGCACCTCTCCAAAGCGGTGAGAAAGAACGCGGCCAACAACGACATTGTTTTGCACCTCTCCAAAGCGGTGAGAAAGAACGCGGCCTTAACAAATAAGGGTACTTATCGTCTGCGAGCCCCAAACTTGGATGCTCGGAGCGCAGCATATCCGACAATGTACGGTAACTTTTTCTTCTAGCCATATTTTGACTTCGTTTGAAATCTTGCCGCGACCCCACATGCTTTTAAAAAAATATGTTGTCACTGTGGTATTTAATGTATTTGCACCACTAAGACTGAATTTGATGTTTAATTCATTGAACCCCATGCTTTATCACTAATTATTAATCTTTTAACGCCTTTGAAGTTGATCTTTGCCCCAAAAGCCCAACCGTTGGACGAGTCGCAAAATTTGTGTAATGATTTAGGAAATACTAAGAAAGGACTGATTCTTGTGTTTTTTTTTCAGACTTCCAGTAACATAAAAGTTTCAAATTTGAAAACTAGGAAAATATGAAAAATTCTGTGAAAAAATGTCCAACATATGAATTTTTGGTCGGTGTCGGCCACAAAAAAAAATAAAAAAATGCTTCATGCAGATGGTCTAAATAGCGCTTTACAATGTTATCCTGCTCTGTCTGGTTGCTCTATCGCTGACAGAATAGTTTAACGTTTGCCACTTGACACTGACAAAATGCTGTAACATCACTAACAGCACAAGTGGAATTTTTGCATGGCAACATTAATTGGTGCTCTCATCGTGATCATTTTTTTTTTTAATCTAAATATTTTATTTCGCTTTAGAAAATGTTTCTTTTGAAATATCCCCTTCACGATATCTACAGGGGTTCTTGATATCAATGTCAAAGTGACAAATGAGAAGCTTTTCACACGCCCTGTTTGCGTTGGACAATGCGTTTTCATAATATTATTTCATGCCATTGTTGGCCCAGCCATGAATTCCTGGCGACATATATACAGGGAAAGAACTCTGAATGCCATGTTGTGATATGTATTAACTATTTGACATGGTAAAATGAAACTAAAAAACGCAGATGTTTCTGCGAAACAAAAAAAAATATTGAAATTCCTTTGATTAGAATTAGAAAAAAAAGGAAAAGGAAAAAAGGCGACCCTTTGTGATGTGTGGCAAAAATGTTATGGGGCATTATTTTGCAAAATTTTTTTTTAATTTTAGGGTTCGGTTTAGGATTAGAATTAGGTTTTGCTACTTGGCCACAATAACCTTTTCGTTGGTGACTCGGCCACAATAACTGTTTCAGAAATTAACCACAAACTGATAATAAATCTTAGAGTACTTTGACCACATGGCGAAACCAAACACTTTTACAAAAAAAAAAAAAAATCCATCCTGGCCCGGACGATCACTAAAGTGGGCATGCATGTGAATATAGACATGTTAACATGTACAAAATTTAATCATAAAGGTTTACTCCTGTTGGGAACAGCATTAATTTTACAACAAAATGTTTGGACTGGCTACCATAAATTTTAATGAGATCTCTTTCACAAAGACTCAGGTTGGAAACAAACGATAAAGGAATTATTTTTTGAAAGTTGTATCTGTGGGTCGCAGCAAGTCCTGGAAGAAAATCAAGATGTAGCAAAAGTTGTTCGTTTCTCACACTGAAAGAAAAAGGCGTAAAGTGGCCCTTATCGTGTCAATAACGCAAAACTCAAGCTCAAAGTCTAATGCCGTGCTGTGGAGTACATTAATTTTTTCTTGTACTGTGCCACATTTCAACGGAAATAAATATCATATTGGAGATATGGGTAAAAAGGTTAGCCAGGTCAGGTAAGAAAAAAAAATCTTATAGATAAGAACGGCCGACTTTATTGGGAAGGACTCAGGTAGAGGAAAGACTTGGTTTGTCAAGCACTGGAGACAGTGCAATGGGTGGGAGAAAGTCTGTTTGCATGGGGTGAGAGGAAAACTGAGCCTACGTGCATGAACAACGGCTGTTCTTACGTGAACAGTTCGCGATCTTAGTTCATCCTCCATTTTCTGAAAAACTGGAGATCTTTTAGTATGTAGAACAGGTATTATAAATGCACACTTCGACACTTGTTTAAAATACCCTGTGGCACTTATCAAGCTGTTTCACAGGGTCGATTTATTCTAACTCCTTAGTTTAATAACTAAAGCTGCAAACGTTTGACGTGGAATTTCTCAGTTGTGCAAAAAGTGGATTTGGAAAAAGCAAGAACTAAGGTCGTGAGTTGTCGAAATCGGCAGGATATGATAGTTTCTTCAGCGGTTTCTCCAAGTCTCATATCACTGCAGCCCCAGATCATGCCTTTCGTATGGCCTTTCAATACTTTATAGTCATATTTAAAAGTGAAGTTTATTTTCGATGCAGCAATATCACGGTGACAATATATTCATGGGAGTAAAACATTATAACTATGTCACAGCCTGCGCTTGCACTACACACAAGTACTGTTCACCGAGGGAGACACCTATAAAGTACGTATGCTCGATTTTTAGCCCCGCTCCCATTCCCCCAGCTCGCCCCCACCCCCCTCACCCTCTCACTCCCTCCTTGCAAGAGCGTACGGCCGATTGAATATCCATGATAAAGCTTTGGTGGTTTAATGGTTTATGTGGTATTTTGCAGGGATGACTAAACTTTGACTGTTTCTTTAGAAATTTGATTTTTATGTCATTCAAAACTTGCAGTTTGCAGAAAACATTTTAATAAAACCAAATTTTAAAAAAAATATAATACCATAGTCGAAGACCGTACGTGCGCTCGCCTCTTCCCCCCTCCCCCCCCCTCCCAAAAAAATTACGCGTGTTTCGTGCGCAGCCCCCCCCCCCCCCCCGAACATAAGCACTTTATGGATTTTAAACCACCAAGACCTCATCATGAATATTCAATCGGCCTTGCTCCTAAGAACAAGTTTTCAGGTAAGGACGCGGCTTACGTTCATCAAGAGAAACCCTCGGGTTTCCCAGGCAAGCCTTTTCAGGAAGGCGAGATAAGAAATTTCCTGTGAGTCAGCAATACCTTAGAGCCCTGTCTTTCCCTCTCTCTCATCTCACCTCATCGCATTGCTCTCAAAATCGTATCTAACTCTGATGCCAAAGTGCTTAGATAAATAGACTTTCGCAGATAAGCAATGAATGGTTACAAAAAATAAAACAGTTAATATCATGATTTACCATTTTGCACGCATTTATACCCTCCTATCTTGATAATGAATAAGCACACAAAGTCTATGCATGGGGCGCTGCAGGGAGTTGTGCAAAAAACTTATATTATGGAAAAAAAGGCTTCGTTTTTTTCAAGTAGAGGTGAAACAAATAAACACCACACACACACAGACACCCATCCATACACACACCCACCCACAAACACCCGCATACCCACACACACGTAGACACACACGCACACACACACACACACATAGACACTTACATACTTTTTGTGTAAAAGTAACATTATAGTAGGCTCATGGAAATAAAACTGTTCTACTTTCGCTATATTACACCATGCCTACTTTGTTAGTATTAGCAAAGATACTACAATATCGATCGTTTCTAGTATCTTTGGTATTAGCATTATTTTTTTTATTTTTTTTTATGCTTTCCTAGCATTATGTATTATCAGCACTCACCCAATCACCCGCTCACATTAGTCGGGAAGAGAAACAGACAGAGGGATACAGAGGGATATCTTTAGCCATAACATTAGTCCTCTACTTCTGTGTAGGTACACACCATCCTTCTTCAATACTGCCATAAACACAGCTCTGGCTTCATCGTGAAAATCTTTGCTCCCACTAATTAATGTTTGTAGTCAGTCACAATGAAGAATGGTGTCTGTTTGAGACCTCTTTTGCTCCATTTCTAGAGCTTTTAATCGACCAGAACTGCAGCTACTACGACTATTATTGAAACAACAACAACAACGATTACATCACGTTAACAACAACAACAACTACTACAACTACTACTACTACTACTACGACTGCACTATCACTACTGCTGTTACTTCAACTATCACAATTACCACCTTCACTACTACTACTTATATCACTACGACTGTACTATCACTACTGCTATTACCAGAGAGTATAAAATTATATATAGTGAGGTTTCGCTATTCGTCGATTTGCACTGCGAGGCACTCTTAGCCATGGATAGGAAAGTAGGTCGCTGCGGTAAACAATAGGCTACATGTATCCGTTTGTGCATTTCCACGGGGCATAAGAGCTTACAAAGGACTCTAAATAGTTTCAATCAGTCCAAAAATATGAACAAACCACAGTAAACAGATATGCACACTATCTTTGGCGAAGAAGGTCTCTTTCAATTCTCCAATTTCTTGTTTATCGCAGCGACCTAGTTTCACGATTTGGTGGAAATGAGATCTCTCAATAAATCTATACTCTCTGCTATTGCTACGGCAACAACAACAAATACAACTACTACTACTTCTGTGCTACCACCACTGCTGTTACTACAACTATTATAATTACCACCTTCACTACCACTACTTATACCACTGCGACTGTACTATCACTACTGCTGTTACTACAACAACAACAACAACTACTACTACTACTGCAACCACTACCACTACTACTACTACCACCTTATTTACTACTACTACCACCACTACTACGGATACTACTACTATCGTGTACCACTACTACTACAATCACCACCACCACCACTACCACTACTACTATTACTAACTCGTACTTCTACCATTACTACTGCCACCACTACCACTATACTACTACCACCAATACTATTACTACTACGACTACTACTGTTACTACGACTACTACTACTAGTAATGCGACTACCACCGCCATCACCACTACTACTACCACCAAGACCACTACAACTACTATTACCACCACTAATACTACTATTACTCCTGTCACTGCTACTGTTACTATTACTACCACCACCACCACTGCTGCTACCACTACTACTACTACTACTGCTACTACTACTTACCGGCTGATAGTTCGACCGATAGAACCAGGCATCCAGGGAGTGCTATGGTTCTTCTCGTCCTGCAAGGTCTCCTCGTCCACCACCTGAGTTAAGACTGCCGTCCAGTCATCCATCTCTAGAGATTCATTTCCAGACATCACCGTAGTGCTTTACCACCTCTCCCCTAGGCAAGATATGATCTGACCTGGACATAATTGCAACATAATTGCTTTTAGCACAGTTGGGTTCAGAAAATGTTCCTGAATAACATATTAAAAGTCCCCCTTCATCAAAGTGTCCTAATACCTTCACAAAAATTATCGTGCAACTACACTTCCCACCTACCTCCTCCCCCCATTTCCACAGGGTAGGCTATAATAATATAATATCTAGCCGCAGAAAAAATAATATCAAAGTTCGGTCAGTCGTTTTCCTCATTTCAGAGAGTGAGCAATTTGTGCTCTATCTTGGGCTGAATATTATAAAATTATTTCGTGCTTCATTTTCAAAGAGTGGATAATTCTTGCCAAAAATGTTTTCCTTTTTAACCAACATTTTAAAAAATACCGTCTAAACCCCCATACACCGTTCTGCAGCAGAACTTAGTTAGTCTAGGCAAGATATGATTTGACCTAGACATAATTGCAACATAATTGTTTTTAGCACAGTTGGGTTCAGAAAATGTTCTTGAATAACATATTAAAAGTCCCCCTTCATCAAAGCGTCCTAATCATCATCATCATTGCCTTTCTCACCCTGGATCAGGGTATAGGCCACCAACAAATACCTTCCATCCCTCTCTATCATGGGCCAGCCTCTTTACATTATTCCAAGTCTTTCCGCTTCGTTGCACATCATTTTCTCTGGCTCTTCTCCACGTTCCGCGCGGCCTTCCTCTTGATCTCTTGCCCTGGGGATTCCAGTCCAATACCTTCTTCGTGATGCTGTTTCCTGGCCTCCTGAGAGTGTGGCCGATCCATCTCCATCGCCTCCTACCAATTTCCTCTCTGACTGGGTTCTGTCTTGTTCTTTTCCATACAATTTCATTGCTGACCTTGTCTGTCCATCTGATCTTAAGTAGCTTCCTCAAACATCTGTTGATGAAAACTTGGATTCTCTTTATGCAGGCCTGGGACGCATTCCAAGTCTCACATCCATACAACAGGACTGACTTCACGTTCGAGTTGAATATCCTCAGCTTTGTTTTTAGAGATATATCCTTGGTTCTCCAAATCTTGCTTAAGGATGTGAAAGCTGCCTGTGCCTTTCCAATTCGTGCTTTGACTTCTGCCTCTGTTCCTCCCTTATTGTCAATGATACTACCCAGATAGCAGAAGGACTCTACATCTTCCAGTGGTTGCTCTCCGACTGTGACTTGTTCGCTTAGGGGTGCAACAATTTTTAGGACCTTCGACTTCGCGGGATGTATCCTCAATCCAATAGATTCTGAAATTTTGTTTAGAGCTGTAGTCTTTGCTTGCATCTGGTCGTGTGTGTGCGACAATAGTGCCAAGTCATCTGCAAAATCTAGATCGTCCAGCTGTGTCCATGGGGTCCATTGTATGCCATTTCTTCCTCCACTGGTGGTTTCTTTCATAAGCCAATCAATCACCAGGATAAACAGAAATGGGGACAGCAAACAACCCTGCCTAACACCAGTCTTGATATCAAAGCTGTCAGTAAGCTCACCATCATGTACGACTCTGCAACTTGTCCCCTCGTACATGCTCTTGATAAGATTCACCATCTTCTCTGGGATTCCATAATGTCTCAATATTCTCCACAGTGTTTCTCTATCGATGCTATCAAAGGCCTTCTCGTAGTCAAGGAAGTTCACTATCAGTTGGGAGTTCCACTCTAGCGACTGCTCTACTATGATTCTCAGCGTGGCGATCTGGTCGGTGGTTGATCGATTACTCCTGAAACCAGCTTGCTCCTCGCGAAGTTTTTGGTCTGTTGCATTCTGTATTCGCTTGAGAATAATCCGATTGAAAACCTTTCCTGGGATGGAGAGAAGTGTGATTCCTCTGTAGTTACTACAATTGCTGAGGTCCCCTTTTTTTGGGAGCTTCACGAGGTGTCCTTCCTTCCAGTCCTTTGGAAACTTGCCTCCGATCCAAATCCTCGAGAATAGTGAGTGCAGACCCTCTGCAGCCCCAGCAGCATCTGCCTTCAGCGCCTCTGGTGGGATCTGGTCTGGTCCAGCTGCCTTGCCTCGATTTAACTGCTTTATGGCATCATTAATCTCTGCTTTAGTCGGAGGGTCGCAACTGATCGGTAAATCATTTCTTGCGGGTAGAATGTCGGGTGGGTTGCTTGGTGGAGGTCTGTTCAAGAGGCTGTTAAAATGTTCTATCCATCTTTTTGCCTGAGCTTCCTTTCCAAAAATAGCCTTCCTGTTGTAATCCTTGACAGGAACTTCAGGTTTTCCATATTTTCCAGCAAGAGTCTTTGTAGTCTGGTAGAGGATCCTCATGTGTCCTCCTGTTGCTGCCTTCTCTGCTTTCTCTGCTAACATTCCTATGAACTCCTCTTTGTCTTTTTTAATTGATTTTTTGACCTCTTTAGCTGATGCTCGGTACTCTTCCTGGTTACCAACTCTTGAGCTTCTTGTACGACTTGCATTTACCCGTTCTTTTAGGTCTCTTCTTATCCTTATCAAGTCCAGTGATTTTTGACTGATCCATTCCTTGTGTTCCACTTTCTTTTCCCCAATAACATCCTGACATGTCGATGTAAATACTCCTTTTACCTTAGCCCAGTGAGTCTCCAAATCTACTGTCTCTTCGAGGTCAACAAGGGGTTTGAATCTATTCCTCAGTGTCAGCTGGAACTCTTCCTTCTTGTCTCCATCCAGAAGGCTCACTTGAAACTTTCTCCTCTTTGTTCCTGCTCTGGTACCTTGTTTCTTGAGGCGGAGTTTGAGTCTTGCCAGCAGCATGTGATGGTCAGATCCAACATCTGCTCCTCTCTGTACTATGACATCCTCTAGTGAGCGTCTGAATCGTCGGGTGATGCAAAAGTGGTCAATCTGATTTTCAGTTACTCCATCCGGTGAAATCCAAGTGGCCTTATGGATCCTCTTGTGTGGGAATACTGAACCTCCAATCACATAGCTGTTAAATGCGCAGAAACTTGCAAACCGCTCTCCATTCTCATTCATTTGTCCTAAACCATTGCACCCCATAATGTCCTCATACCCTGTATTGTCCTGTCCTATCTTGGCATTGGCGTCTCCCATTATAATGTTCACATCTTTTCTTGGCAATGTGTCAACTATTTCCTGAAGCTGGTTGTAGAAGTCGTCCTTGTCCTCATCGGTTGCTTCATTTGTTGGGGCGTATATCTGCACAATGTTCATGTTGATGTTCTTGTTCTTAGTAGTAAATGATGCCAATATAATTCTCCTTCCATAGGGTTCCCATCCCCTCAGTGACCTCTGGGCGTGCTTGCTCAAGATGATCGCTACTCCTTCTGTATGCTTTTTGTCCTCCCTTCCAGAATACAAAATCTTTTCTCCAGTATTAAGTTGTTTCAGTCCGGACTGTATCCAGCGGGTCTCGCTAACTCCAAGTATGTGCAGTCTGTATCGCCTCATCTCCATTGTAACCTGGGCACTCTTTCCTGCTTCATACATGGAGCGGACATTCCACGACGCAATCCGGAGTGACTTGCTTGATGAAGGAGCAGTCGGGCCAGTGGCGTCCTTTCGGCTTTGTCCATTGTCCTTCATTGAATCTACAGGTGCAGATGCTCCCCCTTCTCCCAAGATAAAAGACTGATTAAAGCGTCCTAATACCTTAAAAAAAAAATTTATTGAAAATATGAAATTTACGACCTTATCTTGTCAGGACGCTGTGATCGTGCGTTAGTAACAACAAAAGCCTATTCATCGGCGGGGAGCTCCGGCATCGAATTACCGCTATGTACCGCTACTTTATTATCTCAGATTGCAACTACATTTCCCACCCACCTCCTCCCCCCATTTCTACAGGGCAGACCATATCTAGCCGCAAAAAAACATCAAAGTTCGGTCAGTCGTTTTCCTCATTTCAGAGATTGAGCAATTTGTGCTGAATATTATTAAACTGTTTCGTGCTTCATATTCAAAGAGCGGATAATTCTTGCCAAAAATATTTTCCTTTTTCAAAATGGTTCAGTTTTAATAGCACCCATTGTTACTTACAGTCCTTGAAAACAATCAATGCGTAGAGCTACCAACATTTTAAAAAATGCAGTCAAAACCTCCATACACTGTTCTGCAGTAGAACTTAACCCTAGTTGCATCCTTTTATCAAATTACACTCCAAGCAGTTTCCTCAGCAGAAAGGAAAATGTATGGAAGACCGTGTCCTCATTGAAACGGAAGCAAAGAAGTGTTAGCTTCGTTGCTCATATACACTGGTTAGGTTCTACGGTACCGATATTTCTTTTTTTAACTCAAACCGAAATAGTTAATGGTAATGCATTCGGTTTTTGCACCACGTTTATTTCAATTTCCGTCTACACTTTTGCCATTTGTGGCGAGCTCGCTGTCGATGAGGATGTCGCCATTACTAATAATATTGGTGCAAAGGGGCTGAAGGCATAAAAAGAACTAGCCAAAACCGCGGTGACCAAATTACAATTAAAGCAGGCCAGAAAGTTCACATTGCTTGTGGCCGAAAATATACATATCCAAGAGTCATAGAGTTTGCTGTCAGAGGAAATGAGGTTGGCAGTGGAACACCAGTATCTCGCATATGCGCCCAGAGTTTTCATTAAAATTTGACTTCAGAAAGGACTGTCTGCTGTGTGGCAACCCAGCTGAAACAAAAGGATGCCGCCGCAGTTCTTTTAAAGTCTTTCCTGAAAACAAGTATTTTGATGGTATACTGAAACTATACACAGAGGGAAGTGATGCCTGGTCGAGGTCAGTGCATGGGCGTCTAGAGAAGAATGCACAAGAGGCCCACGAGCTCAAGACGCATTATAACACCAGCAGTATAGTGTAAACTTCGGCACCGGAAAAACCATTCCTTTGGTGGTTGAGGATGAGCCATTAACGGAGAAAGCGAAAGCAGAGAGATTGCAGGACGACCCAAAGGCTGCTGCTTTCACACAAGGATTATTTGGCAGAATACATCACTGAGCCACACTCAGTGAAAACATGAAAAGAAGATTAATAGAACACTATGGTAATCAAGTCTTTAGTTCACGGATTGACAGAAAGAGTGACATTGTTACCCTAAGAAAGACAGCGTCGTCAATTCTGTATGAATTTCAGGTCCAGCAAAGTAAAAACAGACTCAGACACAGAGAAGCTCGGTGGAATAAAAACTGCAGCACAGCTCCAGCAGACATTAAAGTTCTGCCCTCAAACAAACCTGACTATGCGTCATCTTGTCCTATTTAAAAAAAAAACAACGCTGCATTTGTGCCAGAGTCTCTATCATTGTTCGTCAGAGAATTGTTGGTGGATAGTAAAAGTGAGACCGAGCTTCCAGCAATGCAATAGCGCAAGCGCTAATGCAAGCCACGCCACCAGGAGCACTTCTGTATCCACTACAGTTTGGGGCTGGCCATCCAGATGCACCATCATATCGGCTCTCGATTCCTAATTGACACCGTAAATAAATTAAGTTTTTATCATCCCATTCAGAAGTCAAGCGCTCTGAGAGCTGTGCTGCTGTTGTTGCACTAGGGACTGAGGTACCACAATCGTGTCAAGAAACCTTTCTGGAATTTGTAGCAGACAACGTTGACCACAACATTCTAACGACTGGTGGCTGTAGGACCTTCCAAGGCATGGGCATTATTGATGCAAGAACATCCGTCTTTCCATTCAGTCAGATAATTGAAAGAAAGCAGGACGTGTCTGCAAAGGAAGTTGCTGCCATTGGTAGTATTAACATTAGATTCTGCCGGTCAGAGGAATGGAAAGACGTTCCACCCAGTGCAAAGCTCTTCCTACACAAGACGACCCAACATCTGCCATTACGACCGTATGGAAGACTGCATGGCTCTTAAGAAATCTAGGCCATACTGGTCTGGATTCATGCAGGCCACCCACACTGAAGGGGACCATGCAGAGGTATTTCTATCATATTAATTACGCCTCATCGGCATTGATCCCAATGATTTAACCTGCATCAATTCCACGCTCCTTTTCGTTGCCGAGCAGAGCTCTTTCCAGTTGTAACATTTGATCAATCACCTTCTGGAGAGCAAAACTTATCACAACATCGGAGCCCGGTACTAATGAAGCTAAATCTATTGTAACCAGGCTTGGGCGAGGGGGAGGGCGTGTCACTCGCAAGTGAGTTTTGCAACTTTGTCCAGGTTATCATGAATAGTTTTCGTACGTTTACTACCTTAAATTTGGTTGATGAAGTCGTGGTTAAATAAAACAATAGTATTCCGTGATCGCATCGTCCCTCATGCCCAGATAGACCAAAGACTTCATCTTGCTCTCCCACCCCCCTTTCTCCCCCGTGTGTATGTGTGTGTGTGTGCGCGCGCGTGCATCCGTGCATGAAACAAGTGCACACGTTTGTGATGTATCTTACACTGTAATAGGCTCGGCCAACGCCGATGGCTGTGTGCTGCTATCTCATCATAAAATGTTTCGCAACTTCTCTTCGTAAACCGCGGATTCCAGCATTAATATATGGTTACTTGTATGTTGGTTTGTGTGTTCGAGTATACATATCATTCATAGGCCACTTTAAAAAAAGTAGTTTACATAATTATTACTAATGCAAAACAAGACCTGTATGTCCATTTGCAGCTGTTTTCCCGAAACATTTTATATTTCTTACCTAATTCTTTGTATTATCAATAATTAATTATGAAATATGATACTAAAATGTATGGTTATCTGTGTGTTTGCTAGTGCGTTCGTTCATAGATATTAGTCTTGCGTCACCGTAAAAAGAGTTTACTTGTTAGAAATCAGAAAGCATGATCTTTTGCCGCATTTATAGCTGTTTTCCGAGTTAACTTAGTATTTTCCTATATAATCCTTAGTAATTATGATAATTATGAAATAAGATGCTTAAAATTGGTCAAAAGACCCTCGGACCTCGGGAGACTTTTGATATGTTTGATAGGTGACCCAACCCTGCACGAATCTGCATTCAGACATTATGTTGCAATTTTGTCTAGGTTGTCATTAATATTTTTCGTAGATTTACTAGGAGTTTTCGCTTCTTTGCTCATATACACAGGTTAGGTTCTACTTTACCAATATTTCTTTTTTTAACTCAAACCGAAATAGTTAATGGTAATGCATTTGGCTTTTGCATCACGTTCGGTTCAATTATCATGGACACTTGTGCCATTTGTGGCGAGCTCGCTATCGATGAGATGTCTCCATTACTAATATTGGTGCAAAGGGGCTGGAGGCATCAAAAGAACTAGCCAAAAGCGGGGTGACCAAATTGGAATTACAGCAGGCCAGAAACTTTACATTGCTTGTGGCCCAAAATATACACATCCAAGAGCCATAGAGTTGCTGTCAGAGGAAATAAGGCTGATAGTGGAACATCAATATCTCGCATATGCGCCCAGAGTCTTCATTTGACTTCAGAAAGGAAACAAAAGGATGCCGCCGAAGTGTTTTTTTAAAGTTTTTCCTGCCAGAATTGAAAAGAAGTATTTTGATGGTATATTGAAACTATGCACAGAGGGAAGTGATGCCTGGTCGAGGCCAGTGCGTGGGCATCTAGAATTCACAAAAGACCCACAAGTTCAAGACGCATTATAACATCAGCTGTGTAGCGTAAACTTCGGCACTGGAAAAAACACTCCTTTGGTGGTTGAGGATGAGCCATTAATGGAGAAAGTGAAAGCAGAGAGATTGCAGGACGACGCAAAAGCTGCTGCTTTCACACAAGGATTATTTCGTCAAAAAAATGATGAAGGGCAAGTGACCATTGCCGATCTGGTTTCGTTGATAGCAGAATACATCAATACATCACTGAGCCACATTCTGTGAAAACTTGAAAAGAAGATTGATAGAACACTACGGAGATAAAGTCTTTATGTCAGGGACCGATGGAAAGAGTGACGTTGTTACCCTAAGAAAAACAGCGTCGTCAATTCTGTACGAATTTCCCGAACCATTTTATATTCTTAAATAATTCTTTGTATTACCAATAATTAATTATGAAATATGATACTAAAATTTATGGTTATCTGTGTGTTTGGCAGCGTGTTCTGTCACAGATATTAGTTATGCGTCACCGTAAATAGAATTTACTTGTTAGAAATCAGAAAACATGATCTTTTGCCGCATTTATAGCTGCTTTCCGAATTAACTTAGTATTGTCCTATATAATCCTTAGTAATTATGATAATTATGAAATAAGATGCTTAAAATTGGTCAATGGACGCTCGGACATCGGGTGACTTTTGATATGTTTGATAGGTGAGCTAATCCTGCACGAATCTGCATTCAGACATTATGTTGCAATTTTGTCTAGGTTGTCATTAATATTTTTCGTAGATTTTCTAGCCTTACCTGTACACCCACACTTTTTACACACTCTGCGTTTCTCCAGCCACTGCTGAACTGTGCCTGGGTTTCTACATTGTCAAAATCCGAACAGTTTCTAAGTGACTTGAGTAGCCATCATCTGTAAAAGATAAAAACATAAGTGGTGACATTTTGTTTAGTGCACTCAGTATATAATTGTTGTCTCACTGAAGATAAGAGGAAGATGTTTGTTTGTCGGGGGCACCTTGCGAAGACTGTTGGAGCCTCTTACTGAAATTATAACTTGCTGGAAATATTCTTAAAGTTAGATCTGCATGTCTTTGCTATTCTAGACCATTTCCCTTTCCAGCATTCACCATGGGGTTGGAAAAAAATTGCACACACACACACTAACACAGTGAGAAGGGGAAGAGAGAGAGAGAAAGAGAGAGAGAGAGATAGAGAGAGAGAGAGAGAGAGAGAGAGAGAGAGAGAGAGAGAGAGAGAGAGAGAGAAAGAGAGAGAGAGAGAGAGAGTCTCTCTTTCTAATTTCACAAATTCTACTAAGTCGCACTCTTTCTAAAGTATACTGTGAATGTGGTTTGTCGTACAAGGGAGACAAGTGAATTAAGTGATCTTCTGATCCTGACAGACTTACTGCCCCTGTTGATACTACAGAAACCCGTTTCAAAAGTGGTTCGCGGATGTCGACTGCTCAAAATGTTTCATGTGGACTACGTCATAATAAGGGTCACGCGCGATTAACCGACAGGCCAGGTCCTCTGTGCGCAGCGTGGATTTTGTATAATCATACCTTTTGTTATACCATAAACAAAAATTGTGAAAGGTAAAACTGTAAAGTCAACGTTTTGAGATTTAAAAAAAAAAAGTCATGAGACGCCGAGACTATAAAATATTTATGAGATGTAAGCCTTCAAAGGAAATGATTAAAGCTGCAATTCCTTAATTCTTTCTTTCTTTCTTTCTTTCTTTTGATAAAACAAAATGTCACAAAAGACTTAAAAAAAGTTTTGAGAAACAGATAATGGTCAAACCTTAACTTTTTGTGTGTCAGTCACCGATATATCGGTTCTTCCACTAGTCATGTTTGTGCCAATCACCGATGTGTCGGTGCACAAGAATGCGAGGCTATTTTGTTTCGGGAAGAAAGAAAGTCGGCATTCTATTAATAGATGTTGCTGTAGTTAGTCTTCATTCATTTCCCCCACTACTGTCTTCCCGTGTCAGCAAACGTGGAAAAATTCACGGCACAACACAAAAAGTAAAATGCTAAATATCGCTGAGATATTTTCACCATAAGAATAGTGTAGGTGGAGAGCTATGACTGAGATAATTATGGTTTTCACACCATCACAGGTTCACATCAACATTTAGATCTAGTTCTGCATTACAAATTATGTTACAACACGGCCAAAAGAAAAGAATACGGGTGTTGCTGTGGTGACAAATATTAATATTAAAACTGAATATTTTACCTGAAAGAGAAGCAAAGTTTCAGTCTCTATAACCTTCTTCAGGCCAAAAGACTGACAGTACAACATATTTAACTTGATGACACGAATGGATACTACCCTTTTAAATCGGTTGTTGTTACGGGACCGTAGTCTGATTACAAAGCCAGATTGGGCTATATTCATTGTTCATCTATAGCATATAGTGTTAAATACCACAGTCCCCCTAACAATAGTCCAATCTTCAAGCTGCCATCTCTGTGAGCAATAGCCAAATGTTCAGTCTGTCATCTCTGTGAGCCATAGCCAAAATCTTCAATCTCCCATCTCTGTGAGCAACGGTCAAATCTTCAATCTGTCGTCCCTGTGAGCAATAGCCAAATCTTCAATCTACCATCCCTGTGAGCAATAGCCAAATCTTCAATCTGCCATCTCTGTGAGCAATAGTCAAATCTTCAATCTGTCATCCCTGTGAGCAATAGAGCAATAGTCAAATCTTCAAGCTGCCATCACTGTGAGAAATAGCCAAATCTTCAAGCTGCCATCTCTGTGAGCAATAGCCAAATCTTCAAGCTGCCATCTCTGTGAGCAATAGACAAATCTTCAAGCTGCCATCTCTGTGATCAATAGCCAAATCTTCAAACTGCCATCTCTGTAAGCAATAGAGCAATAGTCAAATCTTCAAGCTGCCATCACTGTGAGAAATAGCCAAATCTTCAAGCTGCCATCTCTGTGATCAATAAGCCAAATCTTCAAGCTGCCATCTCTGTGAGCAATAGCCAAATCTTCAAGCTGCCATCTCTGTGAGCAATAGTCAAATCTTCAAGCTGTCATCTCTGTGAGCAGTAGCCAAATCTTCAAGCTGTCATCACTGTGAGCAATAGCCAAATCTTCAATCTGTCATCTCTGTGAGCAATAGCCAAATCTTCAATCTGTCATCTCTGTGAGCAATAGCCAAATCTTCAATCTGTCATCACTGTGAGCTTTGCAAATACAAATTTTCTTGTTTTCTACTTCTTTTTCGGTCACAATGTCATAACTATGTACATGTACCACGCCCAACTGGCACAACATTGTTTGTTTATTAATTGGATTTATTCACTGGCGATGGCAAGCATCAAAATGTTGCAAAATTTCAAACCCAATACAAAAGACCTTTTCACGATAATCTCTTGCCGGAAGCCTATTTTTCCATCAGTTATTTTGTGTACGACTGGCAATAAAGAAAACAAAGGCAGCACTTATTTCCCCTGCGTGTGAATGCACTTTACTGCGCCACACCCTGTCAATGCAGTGCGCATGTATGTTCTGAATGACGTCAGCATGGGAACGCCTGAACCATCGAACACTGTACATACTGCCATGCTACGGAAAACGTCGTTGTTACGGGGACATAGTGTTTTTACTTAGAAAAGCTAAGGCTGAATAGTGAACACAGCCCAGTATTTTCTCTATTTGCTTTTGTAAGTAGACTATGCCCCCCTCCCCTTTTCTAACAGCATTCTGCAGAAAAAGACGGTATATGCCAAATCCAGGTCAATTTCACGTTTTAACATATTTTTTCTCCATAAATAAAAGCGAATATGCGCCAGTCTGTGTGTCCGCAAAATATACTGGCTCGTGCATCTCGGATTTACATGGAATCTTGAAGATGCCTTCCTTTCCCATTGCAGATGCTTCTCTTTTACATTTGGAGGCTCCAAATGGTGAGGTATTTTTATTTTTAGTTTTGCTTTGTGTCGCTAATGCTCGCTTCCGGTTCTCTTTGTCACAATCGTATGGGCCCATGATGTCGCCAACATCCTTCCGATGTATTCACTATTACATAAACTACCCAGAGCGCGTTCAGTGTCATTTCATGACTGCTGACAGGACACGTGATTTTTTTTCCGTACGAGCTTTAGCAAATTCAGGAACGGGGCAGCAACACACCCCCAAACACAGGTCATCGGCTAAGGGATTTCTCGTCCTATCGAACACTGCCATGGGTGCTGCAATCTCTGGACTGTGCCTGATATTATTCTGAGCGTCAACGAAAATCCCTGGGATGTGTTGGAGCTGTCCTGTGTTTGGGGGCGTGTTGCTGCCCCGCTCCTAAATTTGCTAAAGCTCGTACGGAAAAAAAAAATCACGCTGACTGGACGCAAAGGGCATTAGTATTTTGCAGAGGGTGCAGTAAGACCAAAGAAACTAGGGGTCTAGGTATAATAAGATGAGACGGTCTAAGAATCAACAAACATACAACTGCAAAAAACAAAACCAATTTAAAGGAACCAGCGAGGTGAAGCGGATCCATTACAATCACCCAGAAATGAATCTAAAAAAAACAGATTTGTCCCGGGCAGGACCGGATACCTCAGCCAGTAGAGAATAAAATGAACCACATCTTTGTATCTGGCTACGAATTCTGAACCACTGACAGCCTCTTTTAGTCATGACAAACGGATGTTGAACAAAGAATAAATCGCAGCACAATACCAAAGTGTCCCTTGCGTCAACTGTAACATTTTGCTTTTGGTTTATACGTCTTTTTTTCACAACACGGAAGCGTACTCGGAGAAACGTCACAATGACGTCAGAAATGAACTGGGAAAACCACTAACACAAGCTTTCCGTCTATCAGGACCCTGTTCGGAAAAAAAATATAATTGAAACGGATTGTTAAAAAAAATTATATTCAGTAAACTTAAAACAGCCATATAACTTGTCCCTGGTCACGCTTCTTTGTAAAAAAATCTTTTTTTTTCTTCACATTTTAACTTTGTTCTAAGCTGAGCTATGACATCACAGGTTTTCTTTTGCTTTTTTTTTTGTTCTCCTCTTTTAAAAAAAGAAATTCTAAAGGAGGTATCCGGACCTGGTCTCTTTCTCTCTCTCTCGTTCTCTTTCTCTTTCTGTCTCTCTCGTTATCTTTCTCACTCTCTCTCTTTCTGTCTCTCTCGTTCTCTTTCTCTTTCTGTCTCTTTCGTTTTCTTTCTCTCTACCTCGTTCTCTTTCTCTCTCTCTCGTTCTCTTTCTCTTTCTATCTCTTTCGTTTTCTTTCTCTCTCCCTCGTTCTCTTTCTCTCTCTCTCGTTCTCTTTCTCTTTCTGTCTCTTTCGTTTTCTTTCTCTCTCACTCGTTCTCTTTCTGTCTCTCTCGTTCTCTTTCTCTTTCTGTCTCTCTCATTCTCTTTCTCTTTCTGTCTCTTTCGTTTTCTTTCTCTCTCCCTCGTTCTCTTTCTCTCTCTCTCGTTCTCTTTCTCTTTCTGTCTCTTTCGTTTTCTTTCTCTCTCACTCGTTCTCTTTCTGTCTCTCTCGTTCTCTTTCTCTTTCTGTCTCTCTCGTTCTCTTTCTCTTTCTGTCTCTTTCGTTTTCTTTCTCTCTCCCTCGTTCTCTTTCTCTCTCTCCCTCTCTCGTTCTCTTTCCCTTTCCGTTTCTCTCTCGTTTTCTTTCTCTTTCTCTCTTTCTCTCTTTCTGTCTCTCTCGTTCTCTTTCTCCTTTTCTCTCTCTCTCTCTCTCTTTCTGCCTCTCTCGTTCTCTTTCTCTTTCTGTCTCTCTCTCTTTCTGCCTCTTTTCTCTTTCTCTCTCTCTTTCTATTTCTCTCGTTTTCTTTCTCTTTCTCTCTCTCTTTCTGTCTCTCGTTCTCTTTCTCTCTCTCTCTCTCTCTTTCTGTCTCTCTCGTTCTCTTTCTCTTTCTGTCTCTCTCTTTCTCTCTCTCTTTGTGTCTCTCTCGTTCTCTTTCTCTCTCTTTTTCTCTCTCTCTCTCTCTTTCTGTCTCCCTCGTTTTCTTTCTCTTTCTCTCTCTTATAATCATATTACAAAGGAAGTAAGGCCTCCAATGTACTCATGTAAAGCTTTTAAAACCGCTCAGCCTTAAACACTACAAAATATCATATTGTGCATAGAAAGACGTGAAAACGTGGGCATATTTTAAAAGGCATGGAAGTTCGCTTTGTGTTACTACTGTTGTTGATTTTGAGCCACACCTGAGTTGAAAGGGAAAAAAAAAAGACGGATTTTCTTCCAGCAGAATTAAAAAGTATGATAGGAAATTTCGTTTCGCGGCTCAATTTACACATTGGGGATTGAAACTCAATTTTAAAAATCTCATCTCTATATTCCTCGAGTCAGCGAGCCAACTGATTTCGATCTGGTCCGTTGACAGGCAGATTGCGGTGTGCATGAAAGTAAAGTCTTGTAAAAATTGGATGAAAATTTACAATAACGATATGCATCTGGGTGCATTAATTCTCTGGTCACGTCGCACCACCAGTCGTATGTTGAATGGGCTGTCAAAATAAACAGAGCGTTCAATGTCAAAACAAAATATTCAAAATGTGAGCGGTTTTTGGGGGGGGGGGGGTTGGTGTGTAGCGACTGACCGACAGACAGACAGAGAAGCAGAAAGACAAAGTGAACAACAGTGACGTTGACAATTTATGCTTCACCAGCTATACAAAACTAACCCACATTTACAAAGCTAAAACAAGTTTCTGAAATGCAAACTCTTAGGACACGAAACAAGTCTATCAAGATTTAACAGAATACCTTCACCAGACCGAATCTCGGATGACTCATAAAGCAACACAACATTCTTAGATGTCGATGTGTGGTGAACATGTAAGATAAAATAATACACGGCTCATTTCTGTGGTCATTAACTAGGCTTATACCATCTTCGCTGTCATAAATATGCAGGGCCTCACTTCTGTGGTCAGTAACTAGGCTTATACCATCTTCGCTGTCATAAATATGCAGGGCCTCACTTCTGTGGTCAGTAACTAGGCTTATGCCATCTTCGCTGTCATAAATATGCAGGGCCTCACTTCTGTGGTCAGTAACTAGGCTTATACCATCTTCGCTGTCATAAATATGCAGGGCCTCACTTCTGTGGTCAGTAACTAGGCTCATACCATTTTCACTGTCATAAATATACAGGGCCCCACTTCTTTAGACAGTAACTAGGCTCACACCTGTCATAAATATACAGGGCCCCACTTCTGTGGTCAGTAACTAGACTCGCACCACTTTCACTGTCATAAATATACAGGGCCTCACTTCTGTAGACAATAACTACCATTTCCACGGACACAAATATACAGGGGCTCATTTCTTCGTTTTAAGTTCTATCGCATCTTAAACAAACAACAACAACAAAAAAAAACAACCCAACAACGTGATTCTGGCCGGGCGTCCAATCCGTGCCTTAAAGACTATTTTGATCAAGTTAAAAACACAACTGAGAGGCTGCTTTTTCTTGAATTTGATCTGCATAAAGGAGTCTTCAGTGCTACGTTGAGGAAAACGAACACAATCCTATCTCAAACGTTAATCCTAGCTTGCTGAAAACGGCTACAATGGTGCTCTATTTTTCGACTACATTAATTTACAGTAAAGACAAACAAAACCCCCCCAAAAAAAACTTTGAAAAGGTATTCTTGGGAATAGGGAAACTTTAAATACAATTTTCTTGTTACGTGTTACTAAGGCAGGGCTCTGCAGAAATACAGCCTTTTCATTTTAAAAACTACATTTTAACTGTGCGCCATGCCATGTCGCACTGCGACCTCACATTTTATTTATGTATATTTTTGGTAAGGTTTTTTTTGTTTAATTTTTATAATTTTAAAATGCATACTGCATACTCGTGATACAGTGTCAGCTCTGTGTGAGCCTATGTTAAAATTTCGCTTCTCTTAACAATAATTAGGTGCAGCCATCGCTGCAGTCACTTGACGAGATTTTCATCGCCAACCAGACCAAGACAAGTAATTAACATCAACACCATAGGTAAGACACACATCTTCCCTTTCCACACACCTGGCTGAACACCAGTTGACGACTCACTTACGACGAATTGGCACTGAAACGACCAAAGGAAGTTTTTCGCCTTAAAACGTATATTTTTAATGAGTAATACAGCAGTCTCTTTGCAAACAATCGTCTTTTTACTTTAGTCCAGCCAAATTCTGAAGGTAAATTTTTGACGTATCCATAAATACTTGATACTCAATGGTGGGCGTGCAATTCATTCGGGAAAGAAAAGGCTGTGATGTGATCCGTGCCAATGAACAACAATGACGCCTTGGATATTGTGGGCTTCTCTGTATACATGCCAATTGGGCGATGCAGCCCTAAATATTGACAGTGGTATTTATGTGACAAATTTGTGGTCAACTCAAAAAACCGCCACAGTGGGCACTTCGCCAACCAAAGGGTAATTGTGTCTAAAGAACCAAACATTATCTTAACCCTAACCATTGGTAGATCTACCTTGATGCTAATGAAGGTTAAGCTTCGTGGTCCCTAGCCCCGGAGACGCCCTGAAGATCTTTTTTTTTAGTGATTGCGCTATTGTTACTGGTTGCCAAAAGGCCCCATAAGCTTCAGGGTTCCAATAATGTAGGTCCGCCACTGCCCCGATCCCTAACCCTGACCCTTGTATTTTCCCCAAAATTCACTTCGCAAAGAGAATCCACATAGTACAACCAGTCAATCCATTTTCTTTTTAAAGAATTTTAACAAAATTATATTCCTTGTCACTTCTGTGTAGGTTTTAACAAGAAAACCATAATATTTGAAGTTTCCCTTTTAGCAAGGAATATTACTCTTAAAGGCTTTTTTTGTTTTTGTTTGGTTGGTTTTGTCTTTTCTGTCAAATTTACATTTTACATTTAATTTAATCGAAAAGTAAGCCACTATTGTCGCCGTTTTTAGCAAGCTAAGATTAGTGTTTGGGATAGGAAAGGGTTCGTTTTCCTTAACCAAGCATTGAAGACTCCCCTAACCCCGCGTTCACACCAGAAGTTCGTATTCGTTAACTTTCGTACCATGAAGGTGGTATGAGGTTAATCTTTGTATATTTCGCCTATTAGTGTTTTCATCTAGCTCTCGTAAGTCTGGTGAGAACACTAATAGACGAGGCACAAAGATTAACCTCGTCCATTCACGGGTTGTAGGAAAATTAACGAAAGTGGAGCTCTGCTGTGAACGCAGGGTTATTGTGCAGATCAAATTTAGTAAATCTTGGACTCCAACTCAAAAGATTCATATGTAGCCAACGAAATACTATTTCTATCATTGTTCAACACGGCCAAAATCAAACCCAATTTTTAATTGACTTGTCCAAATTAACACAGGTTTGAGTGTTTGCCTTAATCATGACACATGGCATGGGGAACAGAGAGGAAGTCTATCAAGTTAATCCTCAAGTGAGGTCTTCTACTTCCAAGTCTGTCGACCTGTGTTACACAAAACATGACCCTTTCACTAAATTTTACGAACAGGTTAGTATGGAGAAAGGCAGGTGTGTTTGTAACAGAATAAAGAAATAATATTGCTTTCTGATGATCTGTAAATGACGTCAAGACTTTTCGGTTCACCTGTCAGAGATGTGTGCACATTCCAAAACCATTGTCTCTGAACCATTTAGCTATCCCAAAGAAATGTGAGTCCAATGCTGGCAAGGGTTTCCAACTCGATTTGCTTCAAAACACTGATCACCACCCGTGACCCCTACCCCAAAGTCTCTCTCTCCTCTCTCTCTCTCCTCTCTCTTTCTCTCTCTCTCTCTCTCTCTCTCTCTCTTTCTCTCTCTCTCTCTCTCTCTCTCTCTCTCTCTCTCTCTCAACCATACACATTACACATGCATGCACTCACTGGGCCTAGGGAGAGAGAGAAACACACATAGAGGGAGAGAGAGGGACAAAAGGTGTGTTAGTGTGAGAGAGAGAGAACGTTGGAGTGAGGGAGAGACGAAAGAGAGGAGCAGACAGACAGGCAGACAGACAGACAGTATAACACACACATGCACAGAGAGAGAGAGAGAGAGAGAGAAAGAAGGGTGAGGGGGTGAAAAACACATAATTACGCACGATAAAGAGAAAAGGGGGGAGGGCGGAGTATTTATTTATTGAATTTTTCGGATAAAAAAATACGTCAACCAAATAAGGAACTGAGCAGAATGATTTTTAAACTGTTCCACACCCAGAACTACCGAGAGCAACAGGATTAGAGCAGAAACTATTCCATGGAATTCCTAGGCATCATGTTGGACAATTACCAGTACAGTGTGCACATTGTAGAAATGGAAAAAAGCAACAAACATACAACACTTAAACTTCCACAATCAGCCTTCTTGCAATAATTTAAAACCCATAGTTCTTCTGAACAGCAGTTGGTTTAAATGTTGGAAATTTTGCAGGGTCATGAAATGTGCCTGAAAATTACCATGCAAAAAGATCATATGACTGAGTTGATGTCGAATTTAAACCTGTTTGATTAAAAAAGTTACAAACTTTCTAACTGCTATTTCACTATCGGCGTCAGGTCGGAGATTCCTGTAACCAACACTAGAATAGGAGTTTGGTACCTCTGCCTCAGAAAAAGAGCCCTTTAACTAACACTTAACAGAATTGTCAGCTACAAAAGTTTGGTTTCAGTTGACGGTGTATCCAGTAAGCGCTGTTTTTTTTTTTTTACGGGAAGGATTATATTCTCATTACTACAGACGCGGGTTTTGGCTGTAAATGGCTAGCAGGCTGGTGGGTTGGGCAGGTTGGTGGTGGTGGTGGGGGGGGGGGGGGAGGGGTGTCGGGTAACGCTTGGACACATGGTAAATTAGTAGTAGGCTTAAGACGATACTGCCGGTATGTGGGAATTTCATCATACCAAGAGGGTGGAGGAGGTTCAGCTTCAACAGATCCCTACCCCCACTCTCCCTCCCCTTTCATTCTTCTTTCAATTTCCCTTTTGTGGTGATCAAAAGAAACCATTAGTCGTTCAAAATTTTGACAAAGATAGAAAGACAGAGCACATTTCATTCTATTAACGGATGTTAAAAAGCGAATTTATCCTAGTTGGGAGTAGGCGGTCTTTTTTATTTATAAAACAGAAGTAGTATTTACTAACACTATTACTATTACACAAGTAGCAAGAGTAAATCTTTCTCTGCAACTGCCACCCTCACTACTGACACCGCTGCATGCACCAAAACTACAACACCTGCAACCTCCACCAACATCACCAGAATCACCACTGTCACCATTACAAATGAATACGACTATTACTGCTACCAGAACAGTGACTACCACTACTACTATCACTACTGTAACTGCCACTAATATTACTAACTACTATTACCACCACTTTTTACATAAAACTTTTTCTTTTTGCCAAGTTTTGACTTTACTACTCTACTACTACTACTACTACTACTACTACTACTACTACTACTACTACTACTATTACTACTATGTACTACTGCCATTAACACAACTACTTCTACTACTACTACGACTTCCACTACCCTATTTCTACTACCACTACTGCTACTATTACTACCACTATTACTACTGCCACAACTACTACTACTGCTACTTCAATTACTACTACTGTTACCATTATTACCACTACTATTACCATTATTTTCTACTACTGCTACTATTACTACAACTGCTGTCACTACCACTAAAACTTTCACTACAACAACAACAACTACTACTGCCACTACCAATGCTAATGTATTACCACAATTACCACTACTACAGTTTCCCAAAACCATTACTACAAACAACGCCACCGCTACTACAACAACTAGTAATATTATAACTACTACTACAACAACTAGTAATATTACAACTACTACTACAACAACTAGTAATATTACAACTACTACTACAACAACAAACAATTACGACTACTACGGTTTCTATACTACTACTACTACTACTACTAGATTCAGAAATGAATTGTCCAGTGGACACGCCCATTCCAAAATTTGTTTCTTTGTTCGCTTCTTGGTTCGTTTCTTTGTTATTAATTGAGCGACAGACGACGACTTGCCGAAAGGAACACTTCGATGATAATGATGGCTTTGATGAAAACAAAATGTGAGGAAGAATGACAATAAACGATAAAAAGAAAAAAATTATGTCACGGAATTTAAGAAAATAACAACAACGAAAGAGTTGATGAAGGCAATGAAAATGAAAGAATTATGGAAAGGAGAAGAAGAAGATAATGATGATGATGATGATGATGATGATGATGATGATGATGAACTATGATATTAAAACTATGTTGAGGATAACAAAAGAAAAGGAATGAATACTGCAATATTGCTATAACAATCAACTAAAAAAGATTTTTTTAAAAAAGGAAGAGTGAGACAATGAAATTGAGAAAGAAGAAAAATCCCTTATTGTTTCAGCTGTTAATGATGAAGACTGCGATAATAAGAAATTTGAAAAATACGATGATAACCATGCAAAACTGAAAAGAAAGAAATTGAACAACGACAATGATTTTCATTACCTCAACAACACACAATAATAATATCCTCTCAACAAGTCAGAATTTTGACAATTGAAATCCTGTTGTGGCACATTCAGACGCGGCCCTGCACGAAATGCACAGCTTAACGTTTTGTGTCCAACATAAATCACAAGCTATAATTGTTTACACAGCCCACTGCATGAAAACACATTTCAAAGCGGAGGGGCCTTTTCTTTATTAACCCGGAATGCGGCCCTAAGTGAAATAATAATTGATAATGGATAAAAGTGTCTGGCGTGAATAATTCGCTCGCTCTCTCGCGCCACAGAAGGTGTTATAAAAAGAAATGACACAGACAGAGCACGACTGATCTAATTTGTTATCTGGTCTGTTTCGTTGTCACAGATTGATAATGAAAATTTGGACATTTCAATTTATCACTATACAAAATACTGAAACAAGGAGGAAGCATTATAGCAGAGTTGAGATTAAAATAGGATAGATATTTAGGGTTGAGTTAAATCATTTTAAGCCAGTCTGAAATGGTAGCCAAGCATTGACAGTATGACTATGATTTTAGATCAACTAGGCTTATAGCTACCCTAATATATAAGTTATATACTTATATCTTTTTTTGCTTTCGTTTAATGCACGATAGATAAATGTTTTCTAATGTTACCACGTAGTTATAGAGTTGATACGTAGCCGCCAATACCTAGACCTACCTGCACGACAGGTATCCACGTACACAATGTATTCATAATGTTTAATCCTAGCAAGATCGTTTTTATCTTGGATAGAAAAGATACACCTTTGTGTTATCTCAACGTGGACGTGGTTGGACCTGTGTGTGCGCCTCATCCCTGACGAGGCATGCAGTTTGGTTTAATACTTGGACAGATGAGGAAACCCACAGACCGAAAATGTACTTAAACACACACCCAATCCCCCAACCCCCACACCCCCAATCTGTCGGCATTTCTTTTCTTCTTATTAAAAAAAAAAAATGTAAATCCCACGTTCTATAAAAAAAAACCTTTTTTTTTTTTTTAGCTCCAAGGAAAAGTAAAATAAATAAAAGTACTAGATCTAGTACTAGACAGTCTCACGCCCTGTGAAGAGCTAGATTATTTGACTTTTCCTTGAAAACAACAACTAAATGAAAAAACAAAAATCCCACCCTCTGTAAAGAACTTTTTTTTTTTTATGCTCCAAGGAAAGGTGAGTACATAAAAGTACTCGTGCTAGACAGTCTCACTTCCTGTGAAGAGCCAGATCATTTTACTTTTCTATGAAAACAAAACAAAACAAAAAAAAAGCAAAAACAACAACATTATCCAAGCAGCCCAGTTGCACGGTGTGTACTACACTTTATCATTTAGTTTCCATGAAGGGGAAACTCATGTGTACCAGGCAGCAAAAAGTTCTCTTACTTTCTGTACAGAGCTATGTTATTTAAATTCCATGAAAAATTAACAAATCAAAATACACCTGCTGTTTTTCGTGTGAATAAGAGAGAACCTCAGATTTTCAACAGATCTTGACTTGCTCAGCGAGCAGTACAGCCCGACTTTGTGCTCACACCACAGTGAAGAGAATTGTTACGTATCGTAGACAAGATATGAAAAGGAAACATGACAGCACTGTGTAAAATATCTGTGTACATTAAAAATAAGCCCCAAATTAAAACTCCAGGTCACTGTAGCTGGGTTTTAGTTGTAATATAACTGTGTTTATTTGTCATATAACTGATTTACAACTTTTGTAATATAACTGTTTCAGCTGTGGTATAACTGTGTTTTATTTGTAATATAACTGATTTACAGCTTTTGTAGTATAACTGGGGTTTAGTTGTAACGTACTGGGTTTTAGCCGTAATGTGACTACGTTTTAATTGTAATATAACTGCATTTAATTGTAATGTCTCCCTGCAATATAACTGTGCTTTAGCTGTAATAGAATTGTGTTTGAGTTGTAATACAAATGTGTTTTAGCTGTAATATAAAAATGTGCTTTAGTTGGAATATTACTGTGTTTTAGTTGTAGAATAATTGTGTTTTAGTTGTAACAATGTGTTTTAGTTGTAATATAACTGCATTTTAGTTGTAATATGATTGTGTTTTAGTTGTAACACAACTGTGTTTTCGTTGTAATATTACAAAGTTTTAGATGTAATATAACTGTTTTAGTTGTATAACTGTGTTTTGACTATATAAGAGTGTTTTCGTTGTAATATAATCGTGTTTTAGTTGTAATACAATGGCGTTTTAGTTATTGTATTACTACTGTGTTTTAATTACTATATTACTGTGTTTTGGTTGTAATATAATTGTGTTTCAGGTGTAATATAACTCTGTTAATAATAATTTTATGGAACTATTATGGAAATATATTATGGAAAAGTAACTTTAATGGTAAAATAAGTTTTACCCCACCCTGTGTATTGTGAAAACACAGACTGGCTTTTCTTTTCCTTTTTGCAGATAGTGTTTCATCATTTCTACAGACGTTCGTGACTTAGTATCCGTTATTGAATCCCACTGAAACCGGGTTTTTCAATCAGTGTAAAACTTTTTGGGTCGACATAACCAAATCTGAATTGTTGTGGTTAAAATATAGCTCTGAGACGTCACTGTAGGGAAACCAGGATTTGGTAGGTTAGGAACCACTGCACTATGGCAAATACTGCTGTAAATTTCGTTTGCATCCCTGACATTAATTACACAGGCCGACTAGGAGTGAGGTGAAGGTGGATGACGCATTAAGAAGGCAGCCCCGGGTAAAGTTGTTTGTTTTTTTTAACTAACCCCCAGAAGACGAAATAAAATAGAAAATTGAATAGGCGGACACAGAGTAATGAGTAAGTCCATATCTATCTGTCTCCACCTACGTCCAATTGAGTAAACAGGCTCCTTGAATAACTGAAACTGGATAACTAATGAAATGATTTATGAACCAAAATTCTAGAAAACAGAAACACGCTAACAATAGATAGATAGATAGATAGACATACAGACAGACAGACAGACAGACAGACAGACAGACAGACAGACAGACAGACAGACAGATAGATAGATAGATAGATAGATAGATAGATAGATAGATAGATAGATAGATAGATAGATAGATAGATAGATAGATAGATAGATAGACAGGCAGACAGAGAGGTAGGTAGGTAGATAGATAGATAGATAGATAGATAGATAGATAGATAGATAGATAGATAGATAGATAGATAGATAGATAGATATACAGACAGACAGACAGACAGACAGACAGGTAGATAGATAGATAGATAGATAGATAGATAGATAGATAGATAGATAGATAGATAGATAGATAGATAGATAGATAGATAGATAGATAGATAGATAGATAGATAGATACATGCAGTATGGGTACAAGCAGGGGAAGCGTTTTAATTCTTCCCCACACACTGAGAGACCATAATAATTTCGGGCCACCTCTGCCAAGATCGCACACAGTAAAAAAAATTGACCTGAAACTCATTAGCTGGCGAGACCACAACAGATTTTCAGAAGAAAAGACCCGCTGTCCAACAAGTATAATTCACCTATATAGGATAGGTCAGCCATTGCCTAGTACTATTGTATATTGATGTCATCAGAACAATTTAATTACAGTGATTAAATCCTTTTTTTTCTCTGGCGTGTAATTGAAATGTGATCTATTTTATTAAATATGGATTAAACTATAAAAACAAAAACTTCGGTGAACCACAACTTGGTCATGATCTCGCCCGGCCATGTGATTTTTTTTTTGCGTACGAGCTTTAGTACACTTCTGTAAATCTTAGACAGGATGTGCGCACTGGACAGTTTGTTTAGTGAACGCGCGTGCAAAGCAAAAACACGGACAGGAAAAAGCTAAAAGCTTGGCATGTTAGATAACAAAATGCGGCGTGGAAAAGGTAAGGCTCTGCCTAGAACATTGTCCTCGTTGAGCAAAATACAAATATATACCCACGTTGTTTTTCCCTTTTCGCAAAAGACATTTTTCTCTAAGAAATTTAGGGGAAAACCACACACATGTTTCTTGGTTTTATAGTTATCTCGGAGTTCCCAGCCTAAGTTTTGTAATTCCCTTTTACATTATTATGTTTTTTTCTAAAGAGTTCTATTTATGGTTGGGAGCGAGCACCAAGTCTTCCTCGGATAAGCACGAAAAACTCTGATCGCTGGAGCGCACGTTTGCACGTTAAAGATACCTTGGCAGTTGGAAGTCGAAAAGAGCAGGCCAAACAAGGGCGCTGTGCGGGCAAAATTGAAAAAAAAAAAAGAAGCAAAAAACTAATCCCTCCCCCCCTCCCTCCCCCTCTACCCCCACCTCCCCAAATGGGATCAAACGAGTGTACAGAGTTAGACAAATACAACACAAATACAACACAAATACAACACAAATACAACACAAATACAACACAAATACAACACAAATACAACACAAATACAACACAAATACAACACAAATACAACACAAATACAACACAAATACAACACAAATACAACACAAATACAACACAAATACAACACAAATACAACACAAATACAACACAAATACAACACAAATACAACACAAATACAACACAAATACAACACAAATACAACACAAATACAACACAAATACAACACAAATACAACACAAATACAACACAAATACAACACAAATACAACAACACAAATACAACACAAATACAACAACACAAATACAACAACACAAATACAACAACACAAATACAACACAAATACAACAACAGCTAAAACAAGAAGAAGAACATAAAAAAGCAGAAACAGTCAAATGCCTAGGGCGGAGGCTCCTCAGACTTCAACACGTTCTTATATTTATGGTGAGACATTAAGGGTTTGCATTAATAGCTGCCCTGGTCTGAAGTTGCATTTAGTGGGAAACAAAAGTGCTGCATTAAACACAATTTCATACACCCTGCAACTGGAGATAAACCATCGGGTCACAGCGTCATAATGACTAACCTGCAAGTCACTCAACAGTTTGCAAACACTCTTCAGTTCTTACAGAGACAACGTGTACCCACGACGTGTCAACTTGGACACCCAGAAGCTCAGGCGTGCAAATATCTGTGCGATTAGAAATATGAAGGGTTGACTCCTTGACACTGCAGGGTCGAAATTAATACACTCGTTATCAGCTCTACTGCTGTGTTACATAAAACAACACTACCAAAAGGCAAGACTTCGGTTCTTCAAGCTTCTAAGAAACAACACGGCACACGCAGAATGTTGAGTGTGTATTGGCCGATATATATTTTTTTTCGTTTGCTTATTAAAATTTTTGACTTGAGTTTTGTAACCCTTTTGCAGCACTATGGCGCTAAATTATTATCTGAGAAGAAGATCCTGTCGGGCAGCAAATGAATGGTTGTCTTTAAAAAAAAAAAAAAGCTCCGAACTTGAGACCTCAAGCATTTAGTCAAACGCACTAACCATTGGGCTACTGCACTATCTTGGCTAATACGAAGAAATTCTGCCATAAAATTTGCGGGAAGAAGAAAGCTAGGCGGACTGAAGGTTGACAGACTTGATGAGAATCATAGGCGACAAAATAATAATATATATAATATCCATATATTGTATTTCACATATCTATATCGTCCGCCTTTGAACGGAAAAGGCTTTTTTATTAGGCCACCTACAGTAACAAATGTGCATGTAGATTTCAAATACCGTGGAGGGTGAACCGAAATTTGGATGGTTTGATTGGGTTTGTTTTTCAATTATTATTATTATTATTTTTAGTTTGCTTTGTGAAGCTGACTACTCTCCTCCGGTCCCTTTCTTTCACGAGCACATGGTCCATGACGTCAGCACTTCTTGCTGGCTGATGTACAGTATTCGACGCGCTCGCGGCTAAAATTAATACACAGGCATATCCTGCTGCTTGCTTTGGGAACTACTCCGAATTGCGGAGACAGATGTAGAGAGATGTAGAAAGTGACGGGCGGAGCAGTGGTTTGTAGAGGTGGGGTCCCCACAGGCAGCTTTAAAGCTTGTTATATATATATATCGGGTCTTGCCGATGCTTAGCACCAGTTATTGACTAACCTGCTAAACAGTATGAGATATGCCTCAAAATGTTTCCGTACAGGTTAAAATTTATACCTAGGTCGAGACGCGACCTTTGATAGTACCGATACTAAGGCGTCTGTTTTTCACAAAATATATTTTGTCCATTCATTTTGCTCTCGCGTGTTGTTCACTCTCAGCTTTCATAGATTTTATTTGGCTGTCTTTCATAATGTTTGTTCGCCTTGAACGGGTAAATGATTGGTGAAAACTCGGGGAGAGAGACAGAGATAGAGACAGAGAGAGAGAGAGATAGAGAGAGAGAGAAAGAGAGACAGAGAGAGAGAGAGAGAGACAAAGAGAGAGACAGAGACAGAGAGAGAGACACAGAGAGAGAAAGAGAGACAGAGAGAGAGAGAGAGAGAGAGAGACAGACAGACAGAGAGAGAGAGAAGGTGGAGTCGGAGTGGGGACGGAGAAACCGGTTTATCCCAGACAGCGCCGGGAGCTTCAACTAGTCTGAACTAAAACAGTACTTCTAAGGCCCTGGACAGACGAGCTGTAAAGAACTCAGCAGTAATTACTGCGCAGTGAGTGCCGCTTACTTTGTGTGCCGTCCACACGGGCGATATTTAACGCTACGCAGCGCATTTCAACATGGACGATCGGAGAGTCAGCGTGGCTTTTGTTATAGTCATGAGAGGAATCTTTAAAAAAAAAAAAGAAAGGGACAAAGAAGATGTTTTGGTTCATCCCAAAGTTTCTCACAGATTACTGCAGACATCCATCCAAGCATCATTTACAAATTTT
Source organism: Onchidella celtica (assembly GCA_963931925.1). NCBI lineage: Eukaryota > Metazoa > Mollusca > Gastropoda > Systellommatophora > Onchidiidae > Onchidella > Onchidella celtica. Next base: position 8,411,454 of record OZ007582.1, read on the forward strand.
TTATTTTTATATTCTTCACTTGTGCTATCCCAACAGATGTTTCTTTTCTTTATTTCCAAAGTCAAATTCTCTTTTTTGTGATAAGACGACATGGTAACGCTGGAAATATTGTCGTGGGGAGTGAGACGAGAGAGAAAAAACACAGTTGTTGTAGAAATGCGCCGGCAGTAAATGCAGCTCGCGTGCCCGCGTCCATTGAATTCTGTGCTTCACCAATGCGCTGATGTGTCGCGGCGTAGCAGAATGTGAGCGACACACATCTGCTACGCCAGGACGTGTGACCGCACTCATTTGGCACAGTGTGTCTCCAGATTGCGCAGTAATTACTGCTGCGTTTTTTACAGCTCGTCTGTCCAGGGCCTTAATGATGACCTCGGTCAACTCGACGATGTTTTGAGACTAAAGCAAGAAGGAGCGAAGAAAGGAAAGAAGCCAATGAATGTGTGAGGAAAACAAACAGTATGCAAATCTCTTGAAATTTTAACGTGTACAAAACTAGACTGATTGTTACATCTTGCGCGAGGCAAACAACAGTCCAGGGTTTAGCACAGGTCTGAAAGATGTCCATAGTCTCAAACCATTTCAGCAGCCACAGTAACACAATCACCTTAGCATGCAAAATATTATCTGGAAGAAAGGTTGGGCGGATGGGTGGATGGGGGACAGATGGACGGATGAATGGTTGGATGGATGGGTGGATGGACGGATGGATGGATGGATGGATGGAAGGACAAACAGGTGGATGGACAGAGGAATGGATGAAAGGATGAAAAGATGTATGAAAGGAGAGATTGATTGATTGATTGATTGATTGATGGATGGATGGATGAATGGATGGCTGGATGGATGGATGGATGGATGGATGGATGGATGGATGGATGGATGGATGGATGGATGGATGGGTGGGTGGATGGATAAAGGAAGAGATAGATGGATGGATGGATGGATGGATGGACGGATGGTTGGATGGACGGATGGTTGGATGGATGGAAGGATATGCGGGTGGGTGGATGGAGGAATGGATGGAAAGATGAATGGTAGGATGGATGGGTAGGAGGACAGACGGATGGATGGATGGATGTCCTGTCATTTGGCAATTGTGTCATGGTTCAAACACTTTTTTAAATCTTGAGAGGAAGCTTTTCCACACCATTGTCTGTCTTGTTTATTTCGAACAACAAAGAAACCATGGACGAGGTTTTTTGGAAAAATCCTGACTCTGCACTCCGCTGACATCAACATATTTTAAAGTAGAAATAACTTCAGTCTAAATAAGCAAAAGAGGTATCCCAAACTAATTAATGTTAATGACTGAGTGACAGAAATCTTAAGTTAAAAGCCCAGACATTTTCTTCAATCATCGAGCATGAGGACATGCTTCATGAGTCAATTTTGTCTTTTATATTCTGCTTTGTTTAACATTGTTTTTGTGAGATCGCACATTCATCTGCCAAATACAATAGGAGGGCTTATTTCCCAATGAAAACACAGACCATATGAATGCAAAGAGACTTAACTAATGATTCTGCCTCCAGTGTCTCAGAAATAAGAAGTTCATAGGCAAAGAAAAGACGAAACAATATTATGCGATACTTCATGTTCGAGGGATACAATAATAATGAACCCAACTGTCCCATTTATGCGTACTTAAAAAATAAAGCATTCGTGGTATTTAATTACAACAGGAACAGAAATTCTCTAAAACAATGGGATATATTATACGATTTTGTAGATTAACACAATAGGAGATACATTGTCGAGAGACTTAAGCATGCTGGTGTTCTTTATTATCACCTTCTCTTGTCAGCTCCTGCTTATTCTTTTTATCTTCTGTTTCCTTCTTTTTTCTCTTCCAATGACAGAAATTTCTCTGGCCACACAAAATGGGGATTTACTTGGAGTTGTCCGTCCACCCACCAGCCCATATATCCATCCATCCATCCATTCACTTGTCCATCCACCCATCAATCCACCCACCCATCCATCCATCCACCCATCCACCCAACACCCATCCATCCACCCATCTACCCAACACCCATCCATCCACCCACCATCCATCTACCCACCATCCATCCATCCACCTATTCACCCACCATCCATCTACCCACCATCCACCCACCATCCATTCATCCATCCTCCACCCACCACCCATCCACCCACCATCCATCCACCCACCATCCATCCATCCACCCACCATCCATCCATCCATCCTCCACTCACCACCCATCCACCCACCACCCACCCACCCACCATCCATCCATCCACCCACCATCCATCCATCCATCCTCCACTCACCACCCATCCACCCACCATCCATCCACCCACCATCCATCCATCCACCCATCCACCATCCATCCTCCACCCACCACCCATCCACCCACCATGCATCCATCCATCCATCCTCCACCCACCATCCATCCTCCACCCACCACCCACCACCCGTCCACCCATCATCTATCCACCCACCATCCATCCATCCACCCATCCACCATCCATCCATCCATCCTCCACTCACCACCCATCCACCCACCATCCATCCACCATCCATCCTCCACCCACCACCCATCCACCCACCCACCCATCCACCATCCATCCATCCACACACCATCCACCCATCCACCATCCATCCATCCATCCTCCACCCACCACCTATCCACCCACCATGCATCCATCCATCCATCCATCCTCCACCCACTATCCATCCATCCATATATCCGTTCATCAATCCCTCCCTCCCTCCGTCCGTCCATCCATCCATCTATCCATTAAGGCCATACTTACTTAACAATGTTATGAAATTCCTTGTGCTTACCACCATCTCTCCCTCTCTACACTCTCAACAGCATCTCCCCCCCCCCCTCATCTTTTCCCACTGAGGCTTTACATCTGTTTATAAGTTGAAACCTGGCCTACACCTTACCTTTTTTTTTCTCCTATAGATCACACAAGCATGTCAAGTTAGTGCGATCGTCACACGTGCTTGCGCCTCATTTATGGACACGCCTAATAATATAATGAAAATGATGATGATTCCTCGGCAAAATTTCACAAACTCGCGAGACGACACAAAGAAAAACGGACAATATCCGTGTTCTGATCATTGAACTTTGGCACGGTAAAATCGTGCATCGTTGTGACAGAACTGTGAAAACCAGCTTGCAGTTATGGAGGAAGAAAAGAAAAAAAATGTTCAACAAAACAAGATCATTAGGCCCCCTGTATACAAAAGCGCTAGAGTTATTAATGTTTAATGCAGCCAAGCATGGCGAGACAATGGAGAAATAGGGAAAGAAAGGACAAATTAGTCTCTGTGGGTTGGATTAAAGAGACCCGACGTTCCATTAGCCAGAAAACTTGTGAATTCATGACTGAAAGAGCATTGACAACACATTAAAAACAAACGTCATTACCAATGAAAGCACAGCCAAAGAGGTAGCCTATATTTAGAACAGCGCTAAAAGATGATGCAGTCAAGAGACTGATAACTAAGAGTGATATGTATCGCAGTGAACAGTGAAGAGATTGTGTGGTACGTATCGCGCAATGTGTCTGAAAGTGAATTCAAATGGTGAAAGTTGATAAAATCTTATAACGTTTAAAGTTTGTTAGTCTCCATTAAAAATTTTGTCGTACGGGTCTGAAAGGACAAGAGAAAATCTGGTCTGAATAGGACATGTTTGGTTTCAGTTTGGGGAAATAAAATGCTCGCAGTGTAAAGTTTATATCTGATTAAAAAAAAAGAAATGGTTCAGATGAATGGAAGAAAATGTGATTGCTGTGAAATGATAGATGATTTAGTGATAACGAAATGTCACAAGCCATAAATCAAAGGGGAAATCACCTTACCTGGTAGGCTTTAATCTTAATGACATGGGAAAGAAATTATAAAGAGAATATAGAAGAGAGAGAGAGAGAGGGGGGAAAAGGGGGGGGGGAGGTTAGAGAAACAAACAGACAGACACAGAGATGGACAGACTGACAGACAGATAATACAGAGAGAGAGAGACAAGGGAGACAGACAGAGAGGCAGTCAGACACATAAAGAGAAAGAAAGAGTGAGAGGAAAGAAAAAGAGGAAGGGAGAAAGTGAGAGGGAGACGGGAGAGAAAGAGAAGGAAAGAGAAAGAGAGAGAGAGAGAGAGGAGAGAAAAAGAGAAAGGGAGAAAGCGAGATGGAGAGGGAGAGAAAGAGAGAGAGAGAGGGGGGAAACTTACATCTGCTTCTCCATTTTGTAACGTCCAACAATAAAATCTTCAGATGTAAACTCCGCCAATGTTAAAGCTAGTTGGGTCCAGTGAGGGCCACGCCCACTGAACCTTATTGTTTCATGTTTCCGTGTTCATTTCGTGACGTGAACAAATTCATTTTCTCATTGTAGCTGGGCATTTTGTTCTTCTTTACATTGCGTTGTGTGCATCTGTAGTTAGGATTGGGCGGATTGGGATCAGATCTGGTGGGTGTGATGAGCTGGGTGGAGGAAGAAAGGTTGATTTGGGGGGGGGGGGGTACTGGGTGTGGGTGGTTATCCGTGGCCCCACCAGTTGGTTGGTATGTTGGTTGTAGAAAGGTTGGTTGATTGATTCGTTGGTGTGTTGTTTCATGTGTTAGTTGGTTGGTTGGTGTGTTGCGTGGTTGGTTGGTTGGATGGATGATTGGTTGGTTGGTTGGTTGGTTAGCTGGATGATTGGTTGGTTGGGTGATTGGTTGGCTGGTTGGTTGGCTGTTTTGATGGTTGGTTGCTTGAGTTTTTGGTTGATTGGTCGATTGGTTGGTTGGTTGGTTGGTTGGTTGGTTGGTTGGTAGGTTGGTTGGTTGGTTGTTGATTGTCTGGTTGGTTAGTTGGTTGGTTGGTTGGTTGGTTGGTTGGTTGGTTGGTTGGTTGGTTGGTTGGTCAGTGAGTGGGTTCTGTGAGTGGAAAGTTGATTTTTTTTTTTCACAGTATAGATATTTTGAAGATACTTTAGCAGTAATGTTAGCCAAAATCTGTATGTGCTTCGGTTTGTCAAATCGGAAATTAAGTTGCAAGACCCGAGCTGAAATAACGATTTCAGTAAAAAAAAAAAAAAAATCATGAAAATTCAGTTGCTCATAATTTCCCACTATCTTTTCCATGCATAATGTTTTTCATGCTTAAACTAGGGAAATATAACTTTACATTACCAAATCCATGTAGATTACCAATTTGATCAGATAAAGCGCACGATATGACAGTCAAGGTGGCGATATGACAGTCAAGGTGGCAAGGCGACATCCGTTACAATGCTGTTATCTCCCAATGGGGGATCACCTTTAATGGTGGACTTTAATCCTAGTGAAATGGGAAAGAAATTATGAAGAGAATATGGGGGAGCGAGAGAAAGAGAGAGACAAAGAAACAGACAGACAGACATAGAGACGGACGGACAGACAGAAAAGCCGGAGAAATGTCGAAAACCTTCACTGCGCCTTTTAAAGCACACAGTGCGTCCGCAAAACTGCCCAAAGCGAGCCCAAAGCGAAACGAGTGTCCCTGGGCTTTAAGATAGAGAACAAACAGTGTTTCCACGATAACATTTCAGTTGTATTCGTTTAATCCAAATTCACCGAGGACAAAAACATGTTTCTGAATAATTTATTACATAATATCATATTACTGCAGGTCTACTTCGGGAAATGCATCATTCATTTCCCACTATTTCAATTCTAGTCCAGCTAGAACTCAGTATGTCAGGGACAAGATAACAACATTATCTTTTATTGTTATCATGGTATGTGATATGGCCTGTCTTACGCTATCAGTGGCTGACAATGTCTCACGTTGTTTCTATTATTATTGTTACCGTTACCCAGTTTATCGTGTGATCATTAAAGCGACCTTTACAACAGGATATCTGTTGTTTATCAGAAATATTCGGATAGCAGCTGCCAATATTAATCATGTTTTGACACGACCTGCACATCTTTATCGTGTGTGACCTATCTGAATATCATGAAAATAACAAAATATTATGAAAAAGCACAGAAAATCTGTGGGGTCGCAGCCAGGCTTGAAGCAAAGTCAAGACGTGGGACAAAGAAAAAGTTGCACGTAACAAAGCCTTGAGTAAGAAATAATACAGAAACGAGACAATACAAAGCAAAGGAAAAGGAAAAGACAAACCAAGCTTTCAGTATACTCACTTTCTCCTGGGGAAAAATCTAACCGGATAGAAAATTAAAAAAAAATTTTTTTTTTAAATCATAGAATCTTCAACAATTGCGAGTACTTGACATGGGCGAGTCCTAAATAGTAATAAAGCTGCGAATTTGTGCATAGAAATTAGAGTCTTAACTTCAGCTGAATTGTTTTAGAGAAACAGTATGATTTAATTTGTTTTGTTTTTAATTTGAAAAGACCAGAAATAAAGATGTCAAGGAATGAAAGAATGGTCGAACTCCATTTTGGAGGGAAAAAAAAACAACAACACATTATGACAGCGTACTGGACCGCCCCACCGTTCAATGGTCTAGAACTCTTACGAATAGTTTCATTTCTTTTCTCCTAACCTATGGAATTCAATTTTCTAAAAAACAGTTAATGTAGTATCTAACCAAAGCGCTGTTCAGTAGTGTTTATCTATGCCAAAGCGTCACCTTGGGCCATCACACATTGACGGTTGTGCCGCGCTCAGACAATCCTAGTTTGCGGCTAGCAGACGTTATGTACCCCCGTTTGTTAAAAGGTCCACGGCTTTCAAATTTGTCTGATTTAAAAAAAAAAATTGTTTACGTTTTTTTTCTCTGAAGAAGGCCAGTAGACCGGAAGCTTGATTTGGCTTTCCAGTTCCTTTTATTGCATCGTCTCTGTATGATTTCTTACGCGAGGCTTTGTTACATAACAACTTTTTCTTTTTGCCACATTTTGTCTTTTATCTGTGGACGCAGTTAGTGTATTCCATCTCGGAGGCATTAGACCTTTCTTCCATAGAAAGACTGAAAGGGTTCTATGGATCCTTTTAGGCTTATAAAATTTTCCAACATAAATGAAGTACGCCACTCTTTTGTTTCATAGGCACACATCTAGAAATCTACCATCTCACCATTGTCACCAGCATTTATGCAAGTACTAAGATATCATTCAGACTTGTATTAAGTAGATTGCTTCATATTTACAAATAATGACTAAATTCTTTGATTTAGGATGTTATAAAAAATTAGGAATGCTGATTTCTTGTATCCGCCCAGACTCAGTCTTCTATTTTGGAAATCAAAAAGGCCAGTGGAGCCTGACTGACGCCGCTTGGCATAAAGGAACAATCATTTTTTAAATTACGAGCCCATTTTCTTGGTCAATGACCGTACTGGTTGGGAATTCACAATGAGACTGGCTGAAAGCCATGAGTGAGAGATATGGCTTGGTAAGCAAAGGATTGGCGGACACATTAAATGTTACCCTGCAAAACGATGATAATCATAATCATAATAATAATAGTAAATAAATAAATAAATAAACAGATAAATTAAATTTAATGGAAATATTAATTTTGTTATGAAGTCGTGCTCACAAAACGTACAATTTCTCATTAAAAGTTTCTAATTACTAGGAAAAGAAAGCGGTGCCGAGTGTTTAGGAATAAATAAATAAATAAATAAATAAATAAATAAATAAATAAATAAACACATACATAAATTAATAAATAGATAAAGAGAAGATGGAACAATGGGCAAGAAAAAGGAATTTGGGGGGTGCGGGAAGGGGAGGGGCAGATTTTAAAATATGAAGAGAGCGCATTCAACTTCAATTGAGCTTAGTTTCAAATAATTTTCACCCCATTAACCAGTCAGCTTACAGGAATCTACCCTTTTCCTCGTCGCTTCAAACGCCCGGATTAAGTTTTTCTTTCGTGCAAGTCTCGATATTGATCTAGATCTATATCTAAATCCGCATCAAATAGGTCTGGCTGCCTATTCTTAATGTGGGCACGAGACTATCTGACCTAAAGACACTTGGGCTCACATGGTAACCTTTCCTGTATGGAGTCGGTTAGCTTCAGCGTTGCCCGTCTTTGGGTTTTCCCCAAGATCTTGGGATTTTCGGGGCTTACCCTGGGATCTTGGCCTTTTAAAAAGATCTTGGGGTTGTTGTTGGTTTTTTTAGAGGGGGGGGGGGGATTAGTATTTGTTACTATTTCTTTGACCAAAAAAATTCACACCATTTATCGTCCATTCATAACAGATCTAGATCTATTTCCAACAAATAACAAGTGAATAAAGCCAAATTAGGAATGGGGCAGGAAAAAGTCTTGGGTTTGTTTTTTTTTGTTCACCTCATCTTGGGATTTTCTGTATAGGGGATTCTTGGGATTTTTGAAAATCTCCACCTGCAAGCGCACTCGCCGATTCCAATGGGCGGACTAATTGGATGGTGATGTCACAACACTGAGTTTCTCTGAGCAACAATCGGTTGGCTGGTGCTCGAGTCTCATTGAAACCAGAGAGTATAATATATTATGTGTAGATATGTTTCACTACTGGTCGATTTGCACTGCAAGACACAGGAGGCTTTGCGAAACCACTGTCAGCATGGAGCGGAAGGTAGGTCGCTGCTGTAAACAATATCCATTTGTGCATTTCCACGGGGCGTAAAAACTTCCAAAAAAGGCTCTAAATAGTTTCAATCAATCCGAGAATATGAACAAACCACAGTAATCAGACATGCACACCATCTTTGGTGGAGGCGGTCTCTTTCAATTCTTCAATTTCTTGTTTACCGCAGCGACATAGTTTCCCCATTTGGCGGAAGTGAGATCTCTCTATAAATACATACTCTCTGTTGAAACTCAATACCGTGACGTTATCAACCAATTAGTTGGCGAATCAAAATCGGTTGGGGCACACCTAGGCTTAGATTTTGGAGTAAGCAAGGTTGGGTGGAGTGTATGGCGCACCAATGTGCACGAGAAATGCAACAAAACTGCATTTAATGAATAGTCGACCTGGTTCAAATTCGAATATTGGTAATCCCCCCCCCCCCCCTCGGTACACTGTTCCATTCATTTTCTGTCACGTCGTGCAAACAGTCAATACACCATGTCGAACATCCACCCATCCGTCCACCCATCCATCCACTCACCCATTAACATAAATTTTTTCACCCAATATCCCTCTGTCCATCCATTCATCACTCACCCATCTTTCCGTCCAGTCGTCATGATGTACAGAAAATTATGCACCAGTGGTGCAGCATCGGGGAGGGGGGGGGGTGGGCGGTCACGATGGGTTGGTCACCCAGGGAGCCAGGCTGGGAAGTGCAAAACTTCCATTATCTTTTATACAGCTGACAACAAAAATAATTAAGCTGAGGTCATCAGAGGGCGAAAACCCAAATATGCACTGCCTCCTCTTTCCTCCACCCCTCCCCCCATACCCACTTCCAGGAGTTGTGAACCTTAGCCGCGCCACTGATATGTAGTGATGAGCGCACACCACCCATTCATTGTTCTTGGTCAGTCAAGGATGGGAGTTATTGCTTTAGCGAGCTATTACTGACAAAACAGTTGTAGGTAAGGTAAGAGTGCATGAGGGCCAGGCGGAGCGGGGAGTAAAGGTAATAGAAATCTACGGATAAACATGACCAATAGTGGAAGTGCTTTGGCCATATCGGAAGAATGAAAGACAACAGATGGACAAAGCGCTGCACTGAGTGGAGACTTAGAAGAGGAAACAGAACAAGAGTACGATCCCAGAGGCGATGGAGAGATGGTAATGTGCAGACAGGTGGACAGCCATGGTAAAGACGGACAGAAAACAGAGAAGAATGGACATCATCGGCAATTGGCGGAGGGATACATCCTGCAGTGGAGGGACAAAGCCTAAAACGTCAAGACATTTACATAACAAGTACCATTACCACATATTATGGAATATTGCAAAAGACTAGCTGTGGTGACGATTATACAATCATTGTGAGATTTGAGTACTGAATATTAGACTGTATCACTGTGTCTAAGTTTATATTTCACCGCCCCCCCCCCCCCAAAAACAAAAAACAAACAACCCATGTCACATACATAAATTCGGGTGATAAAGAAAATGACTCACTAATCACAATAAGCTTTAGACATTCATGCTGTGACTGATGTCCATACAGTATGGGATACTGGTAGACGTACCTACTTTTCAGATGTCTGCAACATGATAGTTATAGTTTTGAAGAATTCAGCTCAAAACCTGACATAATAATTATGAAGTGCCTCTCTGGCACGTCCGACGTTTCCAGAACAGAATAAAAAAGCACTTTGTCCCTGTTCTAAGTAAGGGCGAAGGAAAGCAAAGAGGTGGCACCAGATCAAGGGCGGTTGTCCAGTAAAGAATATCAATTAAATACCCGCCCCATACACCCTCCCCAACAAAACCAACGTTTCAAAACTCTCCGTCTCCGCTGCTGAACTCTATCCCTTTGGCGCCAGGCCAAAGGAGCCCTATTGAGGGCTCTAAAAAAAAAGCCCTTTTCAGGGTTCAGCAACATCAAGAGGAGGGAGTCAAACCCAGACAAAAAAGGGAAGAAAAACAAAGAAAGAAATAATGCGAAGGTTGGCGAAACTCTGTAGAGAAAGATCCAAACTCGCCAGGACAGACGAGATTAGCATCTTTAAAAGTATCTAATCATTGAGAACAAAGCTAAGCTCAAAGTTTAGGATGCGATAAAGAGGTTTATACAACAATAGGATACACAGTTACGGTTTAGGGGGAACGTTTGAATTACGAATAGAGCCAAAATAAGAAATTATGACACTGGCGAGGCAAGGAATGTTTACAATTTCTAAACACGCAGTTTCTAAAAGCAGTTATGAAATGCTGATCTCTGATATGATAAATCTATTTCAAATTTAAATACATTGTGATTTTCTCAGTCATGGAGACTACATACATGAGCTATTCATTTCAAGTAGGATTTATATAATGAATTTATATTTACAAATTGCACAAATGTGTGCACACATATAAAAATCCAGACTTGTGAAATGACAACATGACAGCTGAAACAAACATGTCACAGACAAGACAACAGCTTCCGTCTCCACTCATTTTAAGAGTAAAATCACCGTTTCACGAGAGGCCGCTGTTACTTATAGGTACGCACCCTAAGCTTTTGCGCTGGGGGCGCGTAGGCATAATGTACTTATCCTCGAACGCGACCTTATCCTCAACCCTAAATCTTATCGAATCCCTAACCCTGCCCCTACCCTTTCAAACCCCCCCCCCCCCCCAAAGGAGGAAAACAAAAACTGAAAGAATAATTAATTAAGGCTGTTGTCAGGAGTATTTCGGGAGGAGCTGTCTAGCCCTGGAGTCACAAAAAAAGCTTCAAAATACGTATCCCTAGAGCAAAAACAAACAAACAAACAAACAACAACTTGGGGAGACGTACATACTTGTAATAGCATTCTTTACGAAATACAAAAGCCCGAATACGTCTATTTTCAACATCAACATTTCACTATTTGCTAATAGTCCTTAATTCTTTTACAACGGTTTTGTGCTTCTACAAGATTTCAGGATTTGAAAGGTATTTGCTGCGAGGTATAGATGAAACAGAAGGCCAGTGAACCAAACAGTAGGAGTGTCAGCTTCAATGTGTAAACAGGGGTTATTTTTACATTAGGGCAGCTGGTGGAACGAAGGCAGTCCGAAAATAGCACTAGCCCAGTTTGTATCATGTATGAACATCAAGCAGCTTGTTTTCTTTTTTCATTATAATGGTTTCAAAACAGCACCAAGGTTTCAAAAAGCATACCCAGTGCAGTGACAAGGTATTCGGTTCATTATTTTTCCAACCCACCACTTTAAAAAGTGGGGGGGGGGGGTTGTTGTGTGATCACGATCTGTGTCCTTCCACCCTCACCTTCACCGCGATGAGCTCATCCAAACCACCACCACCACCACCACGAAAAGGAACAATAAATAATTTCTTTTAAATGGTAATGATACCCCTCGAGCTTTCCCCCCATACCCCTCATATCTCATGCTTAGGGGAGAAATTTGAGGCTCCCACCCATCCCAACCACCACCATCAAAAAAAAAAAGGAAAGGAAAAGGAAAAAGAAACGGATAAAGATCCGTGACCCCCTCCCCCTCCCCCCCCCCTCCCCCTCTTCCCAAAAAAACAACAACAAAAACTTTCGGGTGGGGAGAAATTTCAGAATAACTTTTTCGTCCCGTTGTAACTAAAGTAGCACCGTATTCATCTGTTTTTAGTACCATTACTAACAAATTCCACGCAATTAATCTTTGACGTGTCGCGCTTACCGAAAGCTGATAAAAAATTGAAAGGCGTAACTGAAGTTTTAAGAAATAATTTACTGAATGTGTCATCCAAGTTATCCACCCATGATCCAGCCACCCGACAGCATAAAATATAATTCTCCTCTCGTCCATTCGTCCTTTGCAAGTTTCAGCACTAACTAATAATGATAGATGGTTAAATTAGCTAAAAATATTATGACGAAACGGGGCAACGAAAGTATCTCGTCAGACAACTTCTAGTAGTTCAACAGTTTCTTTAACATGGCCACGATTAGCTTATACATTTTTAGGGGTATGTTATAATAATTCCCAGTGCATCCGTCCGAATTGAACGAAATTTATCCCGAACAGAAATAATCGGTGAATGTTTGATTCCACCTCGTACATCCACGTACAGTTAGGCTGTATAGGTGTAATATCAACACATTTAAACCATTCGCAACATGATTACTGTTTTATTGTTTAATTTCTGCCTTATTTATCTCTATGTACATGTTCCTATGTTATGTGTGTATGGATGTATGGATGTATGTCAGGCATAAGAGTGTAAGCAATATGTTGTGCATGAAAGAGAGAGAAAAAGAAGAGAGAGAGAGAGAGAGAGCGAGAACGAGAGAGGGAGAGAGGAGAGAAAGAGCGAGAGAAAGAGAGGGAGAGAGAGAGAGAGAGAGAGAGGTGAGTTGCAGATGGAGAGAACAAGACATTCTGTAAAGCGCCTGGGGCAATCTTTTTGGGTTGGGCGCTATATAAATGATCTTCATTATTATTATTATTATATTACTGACAGTAACAGAGACGATAACAAGCAATATCACGGTCCGTAAAATCAATTCCAAGGCATTATTTAACGCCTAGCTCATTTGGCTAATACTATTAATTTAAACTGGTCAAATTAAGTTAATAGTTAGAGTCGATCCGATTTCGTTATTACTGACACACTGTCTATTGATTTAGCTTGAAGCTTAAATTAGCAACAAATATAAGATAAATACAATGAATGAGTATAGCTTAGTTAGAATACATGGGGCTTGACATGCGCAGAAAATTAAAAAAAGAAAAAAATTTCGCAACACAAAAAAGAGGGAAAGCTAACCGCCTTATTATGCTGATGCCCTAGAGAAACAAAGACCTTCGCCACTAATAATTAAAGGCGGTCTTATTTAGGTAATAATCAAAAGTGGTCCCACTTACATAAAAATTAAATCCGGTCTCATTAAAGTAATAATGAAAAATTGTCTAATTTAGATAATATTGAAAGACAGTCTAATTAGTTAATAATGAAAAATGGTTTAACTTAGCTAATAATGAAAAACGGTCTAATTTAGCTGATACTGAAAGACGGTCTAGTTAGTTAATAATGAAAAACGGTTTAATAAATTTAGCTAATAATGAAAGACGGCCAAATTTGGCTGACAGTGAAACACGGTCAAATTTTGTCTTCGTGTAATTTTTGACACGATGTAGCACAAATTAATGAACCGGCCTGGCGTCAAACATCGAGCAGTAAGTTTGGCAACACTTTATAAACAGCGAGGACCCTCGGATCATGCATAGGAGGTATGCTGCTGACCATATTATAAACTACTGTAGCATTCTGTAATAGCTAATTCCGAATTGCTGACATATTATTATAGCGAGAAGTAAAATAAAAAAAAAATTATGTCAGCAATTCGGAATTAGCTATTACAGAACACAGAACAATATCTTAGTTTTGAGAGAAAAGTTTTAATCGCAACTTCAGTAAGCATTTAAAACAAAATTTTACAGAAATTAGCTCAACTAACTATTGGCGTTTTTTTTTTTGTTTTTTTTTTTGGGGGGGGGGGCGAAGAGCGTGCATGGTGGTGGTGGTGGGGAGGGGGGGGGTGTAAAACTGCCAAAATCGAAAGTACGTACATAATTATTTACAGACCTACTCAAAACTTTCTCTCTCTTTCTCTTTCTCTCTCTCTCTCTCTCTCTCTGCTCCCCCCCCCCCACGCCTTTCTCTTTCTTGCTCTCTCTGTGTTTCTGTCCCTGTCTGTCTGCCTGTCTGTCTGGCCGTCTCTCTATCTCTCTCTTTGTATGAACGTATGTGGTTTAGGACAAGTATAAAATTTTAATACTGAGAAGCTTTTAGAGCCTGGTCGTTAACGGGATGCAGCTCTAATGTAAATGCTATGATTTATTATTATTATTATCGTGAGGGCTTTAGAAAATGACTACAAGAAATGAACAGGCCCTGAAAGTAGATGAGTGCTCTGGTCTAAAAAGAAATCAGACATATTTCTGCGCTCGAACACTTGACATCAGGTAGATCGTCGGTCGGCTGTTGGAACCTCGTTAGTAGTAATGTTACGAAGCCAAATAGGGAAAATACTGAGCCGTGTTCACTGTTCAGTTTTGGCTTAACAGTGTTTGAGTCTAGTCTTAACAGCCGACCGACGTTATGACACTTTGGTGGTGAGAAACTAGATTAGTCTAAAAGCCCTATTACACATAACGACGGGGTCCTACGCTTGTCGCTGTACTGTAGTATGCGCGCCATATGCAAGAGAAAATCCAATTTGTTGCAAGCGGTCGTATGCATGCCATTTTATGCATGAGTCGGACCAGCTGTGCTATTACACGCTCAGACATAGTCGTGTGCTTACGTACAACATCAACGTAATTTCCCGTCTGGTCACATGTGTAGTGTACATGTTGCAAAATGGCGAGTGAAGCTGACAAGAAATATTATTCAGCTTTGTTTCTTTTAATGAAAAACAAACAAAAAAGAAAAAGGAGAACTCGGACGTTTTGGACAAACAGTGGCTTCTAAAGAGGGACACGCTTTCCCATATAAATCTCCTGGAAGAGATAAGAGCGTACCCAGAAGATTTTAATAATTTCATGCGAATGGACGAGACAACATATCTCCATTTACTAGATTTGGTGTCACCATTGATTACCAAACAATCAACAGTGATGAGATCAGCCATCAGCCCAAATGAAAAACTGATAGCAACCCTTCGCTACCTTGCTACAGGAAGAAGCTACCAAGTCTTTAAATAAAACCACAAGTTATTTTAACTTTTTAAATATAGCCTATTTTTAAGTCCTTGCGAGCTATTTTCCTTATTTTGAGTCGCTGATTCCAAATTTAACACCTATAAGTCGCTAAAATGAAGTTTTTTATAAAGTTGTGGGAACGTTTTAACCCTCTGGCTGAAGAATTTGTCACCGCAACATCAAAGGCGGGCTTGTCTGACGAAAAATATCAGGCACTGCCTGATATTTTTCTGTCGTGTGTGCGCCCTACGCCTGCATAGAACCGATGACAGATTTTCCTTATTACACGGTCAGATCCGTCGTCAGCATGCATTAGGCGTGCACACAACCTGTGCATACAACATGCCAACAACAAGTCTGCTGAAAGTCTGTGTGTGTAATAGCCCCTTAAGGGTAGCCACACAAAGGCCATCGAATTCGGTCACCGAGCCACTAGGCGCTTTAGGTGAGAAGAATTGCACTATAGGGCCTATAATTTCAATAACTGCACACAGAGCCCACCTAGATTCGGTCCGTTTATTTAGTGCAATTCTTCTCACCTAAAGCGCCTAGTGGCTCGGTGACAGAATTCGGTGGCTTCTATGTTTGTACCCTTAGTCCCCGTCTCAAAATTTGGCAAAAAAGAAAAAGTTGTATGAAGCAAAGCCTCGCGTAAGAAATAATACCCAAACAATACAATGAAACGCAAACTAAAAGAGAAGACAGAAAATGGCTGATATTTTGGCAACAGCCTTTTTCAAGGAAAAACAACAATAACAACAACAGAAAAAAAAAGGGAAATCGAACATATAAAACAATCGAGCAAATAAAAGATTTGAATAGGAAATGTATAGAATCCAAACAGAATACATGACTTAATTGCGAGCTCTTGCTTGGACAGCAGCACAGAAGCATGTCTGCCAATGTGTGGAGGCTCGAAGTCAATTTTTCTGTGGTTTTTATACTATTGAGCCTAAGCTCCCGCCCTTCCCCAACCTCTTCCCATGGTAAAACCACAGATTTTGGTCACTTTCTACAAGATGTCTGAAAGTTGCGTATTTGACTGGTAGATTAGCTGAAGTTACCATCCCAACTCATTCTATATCTTTGGTGATGGCTGGCATTACTGACCGTACGATATGGTGATATAAATGGTTTTGATTTGGGATATAACAAAAATGTCTAACATTATTATACATACATGATTTGACAGTTAAACGCACTGACTAGAACAGTGTGTGAGAGAGAACACGAATTATTAACTCGCCAATTCAAAAACGAGGAGAGAAAGTGATAGAGAGAGGGCGGAGGGAAGAGGGAGAGAGAAGAGGGCGGTGAGGGATGGAGAAAGAGAGACGGCGAGAGAGAGAGAAGGGGAAGGAGGAGAGAGAGAGACGGGGGGGGGGAGAGATAGAATGGGAGGAAGGCGGAAAGGGACTGAGAGGGAGAGAGAGCATGAGTGAGTGAGAAAGAGAAGCGGAGAAGGGAGGAGACAGAGACCGAGGGAAGGAGAGAGGGAGGGAGTAGAGGGAAGGGGAAGGAGGAAGGGAGAGGCAGAGAAGGAGGGGGGGGAGAGATGGAGAGATACAGATGGATGTTAGACAGACGAACATACGTGGAGGGGAGGGGGGAGGGGGGGGGGAGAAATGCAGAGAAGAGACTGAACTTCCTGAATAAAATCAGGCACATCATTTTAATATTTTTTTAAAGAAAAGTAAGTAATACACTTATCACACGAATCTGTCCAGGACACAGAACAGGTAGAAGTATCACATTTCCTTCAGAAAATCACAGCTTCAGGCATCCACAATTACAAAGCTCAACCCTTTCTTCCCCAGCATCTTCTAGACACACTGATGATTTTGAAAAAGTCCATTTTCGCATGATATGAAAATATCTTACCTGAGCACTTCCTTGTTGTCCAAGTCTAATGTGATCCAGTCTAGCGAAAAGTTATAGGAGATTCAACAGCTGGAAATTTAATTCAGCATGAGCAAATAGCATTGAAAATACTTGTAAGCGATGTTGTCATATTATCCTGTGCGCGTCCTGGAACTTGAAACGGTATACTAATAATTGTGAATGTGAAATGAAACCACAGAAATACACCACAGTACGTGCTGCTCAGAGAGCGTCCACAAAGGCAGAAGTAACGAAAACCCTCCAAATGCGCCCGGTGAAGAGTTTTGTAAGCGTCCTGTACAGACTCTCCCCGATTTACACCTTCCTAGAACAGCTATGAGCCAGATTGAATTTGTAACATTAGCCCTGATGAATATTGCACAAGGACGATAAGGAGTCCGTGTACTGGACCATGGAATACTAATAGTCTAATCCTTTACAGTGCTATCTTCCATCGGACGACAGCCAATGTGGGTCCGTGTTTTGTTTTTACCGACCAATCATTACAGTTGCTTTATCACAGCGTTTCTCGAGAGCTAGTTGCATGTCACATATCTGTTGGAAAGTAAGGTCTATTATTTGGGTCAGATTTTAGTATATTGGTCATATCAACATTTTTGGTAACTGAAAGACATGTTTTTTTATTGTATACTGAATGTTCAGAATATCACTGATATTCTCGGATTATCTATCTATCTATCTATCTATCTATCTATCTATCTATCTATCTATCTATCTATCTATCTATCTATCTATCTATCTATCTATCTATCTATCTATCTATCTATCTATCTATCTATCTATCTATCTGTCTATCTGTCTGCCTGTCTGTCTGTCTATCAATCTATCTATCTATCTATCTATCTATCTATCTATCTATCTATCTATCTATCTATCTATCTATCTATTTATCTATCTATCTGTCTATCTGTCTATCTATCTATCTATCTATCTATCTATCTATCTATCTATCTATCTATCTATCTATCTATCTATCTATCTATCTATCTATCTATCTATCTATCTATGTATGTATGTATGTATGTATGTATGTATGTATCTATCTATCTATCTATCTATCTATCTATCTATCTATCTATCTATCTATCTATCTATCTGTCTGTCTGTCTGTCTGTCTGTCTGTCTATCTATCTATCTATCTGCCTGTCTGTCTGTCTGTTTGTCTGTCTATCTATCTATCTATTTATCTATCTATCTATCTATCTATCTATCTATCTATCTATCTATCTATCTATCTATCTATCTATCTATCTATCTATCTATCTGTCTATCTATCTATCTATCTATCTATCCATCATCTGTCCATCTGACTGACTGTCCGTCTATCTATCTATCTATCTATCTATCTATCTATCTATCTATCTATCTATCTATCTATCTATCTATCTATCTATCTATCTATCTATCTATCTATCTATCTATCTATCTATCTATCTATATGTCTGTCTATCTAGCTATCTATCTATCTATCTATCATCTGTCCATCTGACTGACTGTCCATCTATCTATCTATCTATCTATCTATCTATCTATCTATCTATCTATCTATCTATCTATCTATCTATCTATCTATCTATCTATCTATCTATCTATCTATCTATCTATCTATCTATCTATCTATCTATCTCCTTAAGGGCAAGGCGTTCGAGTGGGAGTTCCAGGCCCAAGCCTGAAGTGTGCACCTCCCAATTGACCGCTATCCCTGTCGCCTGTTGAAACAAGGGTGGTAGTGGTGGTGGTGAGGAGGGAGGGGGGGGGCCGAATTGAACAGGAAAGATAAAAGAAACAAAATCCGTTTTGATATGGAATCAGAGTGGTGACCGGACTTATTAAAATTTATCGCGGGCAATTTTGTCCCTGGCTGGAAATGGATAAACTTCCTTTGAAAATTTGATTTGACAATATTATCTTCTCGTTTCCGCACTGCGAACAATCTTTTTTCTTTTTTCAATTTCTAGTGATTTGCAGAAGACTCCAAGGTGTCGCGCAAACTGTGAAACGGCAGCTCCTAGATAAATCAGGTGACTTGGCATAGAATTCTCTCTTATCTTACCTGAGTTTTGTTTGAACAGTCTGACAAATCTTTTTTTCAACAGTATCGCAGGTCAATGTTTTTGATGCCTGATTGTCACTTGGTATTAATATTCTAGGGTGTTAAAATGTGGGTAAGACCAGAGGACATTGGCAGGGCACCGTTAAACTACCCGGAAGTAAAAGTCTGAAGGGAGTCCGGGATAATCAGGAATATACCTAAGTTAGTTTTTGTTGGTTGTTGTCGTGCCCTCTGACTTAGAAATTTAAGCCAGATTTACCCTGGCTAAGTCTCACTTCTTCGCGTTGTTGAGAGGTCGCTTAAAAAGACTGGTTTAAGACGGTTTACTGTATGCATACCTTTTACTTAATATGTATACGTAAACTTCATAGTCCTAATCTACTGACTAGGTGTTACAGTTTGTGTGTCACCTTGACTTATGATGCACGAAAACATGGATTAACACGCATATATTTGTCATTTTGTTGGCTGCTCATAAGAATACCATACAACATGATTAAGAAACAGTTGAACACTTTCTGAAATTTACTAAATATCATAAAATATGCATTTTCTGTCTTCTCTTTAGTTTGCTTAGTACTGTTTGGGTTTTATTTCTCACGCGGGGCTTCGCAACATACAACCTTTTCTTTTTGCTCAATTTTGACTCTGAAATTTACTAGGATACTTAGTGGTTAAATTGTATAAAATTCTACATAAAATGTTATATAAAATATGATGAAAATTATACACAAATTGTGAAGATGTTGAGCAAGGAGGGAGGCACCAAATTACAATGAAAAATATGCATATTACCATTACATTATTTCTTATTTTGAATATGTATCACTGATTCATTTTTTCTAGCCGTTCGAATTTTTTTTGTCGTTCTTGTTTGTTTTTGGTATACCTGCATGTGAATTCTGTTACCGAACACTCTCAGTCCAGGGCTGGAGTAACTTTTAAGGGAAATAAGCACGTGCTTAGGGCATCAATGGGCGAGGGGGCACCACAGAACATTTCTCTCTTTGCCAGATTTACCATGGACCATTTGGTGCAAAACAGCAAAATGGCGCAGCTGAATTAGTGTCCACTAAACGTGAGTCCCCGCAATAAATGAAAAAAAAAATTGTTTTTATAAAATTTTATATTATGGATTATTTTTGTTTATATTTTGATTAAAAGCCCCCCCCCCCCCCCCCCAAAAAAAAAACAACAATTTTAGTACTTTTCAATTATTATATATATTTTTCTGATGGAAAAATCTAGTAAAGTCAATCTTTAAATTTTGGCTATCGAGCACATTGATTCAAGGTAGGCCAAAGTTACTAAAGCATCATTTAGAAAATAAATAAATAGAAAAAAAAGTTAAAAGTTAATAACAAAAACAAAAACAAAAAAAAGCTAAATGCTCGTGCAATCTGAAATATTAACGTTATTGCTGTCATGTAATTGTGTTTACAAAAAAAAAAAAATATGATAAAGTAACATTTAGGCTATGAAAACTAACTTTATGGTGAAGTAACTTTTAGTCTACCCTGTATTGCGGAGTGCTTTATTCAGTATAACTAACTTGATTACAAACGAACTTATATCCAAGACAAAGTATACTATGTCTTGGGTTATACGTTATCATCAATGAAAAGACAAATTCGGCGTGGCGAGTGGCTTTGCTTTCCAGGATAAATCTTTCACAAAGAATTAATTTACACTCCGTGACACTGAAGTTGAACTCTTAGGTAAGCAAGGCCTCCGTCGATCGTGAAACCTCATGGATGTGCATACAATATGTATTAATTTTCCTGTCCATCGAGGTTGCTCGGGACAGCGTCGTCTGGTACCATGGAGACCGATGTGAGAGAGTTGAACTCATACGTTTGTGCTATAAGCTATAGCCGTAATGGTGGGTGCCGGCACAGGCTATCGCTAGGCAGACACCATCGATTTCTGTAGGTCGTGTCCATTAAAAACTAAACTAGTTGTATAATCTCTACAGTTGTCTACGGCATGTGATTTATGTTGTGAACCAATAAGTGTTACACATGTATAATATACACGAGAACTTCTAGGACATAAATGCTGATTGTGTGTGTGTGTGTGCGTGCGCGCGCGCGCGTGTGTGTGTGTATGTGTGAGTGTGTGTGTGTGTGCGTGTGTGTGTGTGTGTGTGTGTGTGTGTCAAACCAAGATAAAATAATCATGAATTCAGAGGCTCGACGACATTTCTCTGCCCATCTCGTTTCTCTCTCTCTCTCTCTCTCTCTCTGCCTTCTCTGTCTCTCTCTGTCTCAATCTCTTTCTCTCTTTCTCTCTCTCTCTCTCTCTCTTTCTCACTGTTTTTCTTTCTGCCTCTCTTTCTGCGAATTTATAATCCAGGAAAGGGTGTTTCTTCAACTTATTGCAACAATTGGATTGGGTTGAATACGAAAAAAAAAATATTCTATTATAAAAATTACACTGACACTTTATTTTTTACAACGATAGACTGTGCTATTTTTAGACAAGGCACCGTGTTAGTGTGGTAGCTGGAAACTTAATGTATGTAGTCCACAGATTAAGAGATCCTTCACACAATCACAGCGTGTTGATCCTCTTACAAGAGACAAAAGTCGCTCTAATCGCAATGGACTCAGATAAGAGGCTGTGGGAGTCTATGCCAACTTCCTGGTTTCGATCCAGGACTTTCCAGTGGCGGCGACATAGCAGACAGACATTCAGGTGGGTAACTGTCTGTAAAGTGTCGCCAGTTATAAACTTCCGTACGTTATATGTTGCAGGTCCTCAGTTTTATTGTTGTTGTTGCTGTTGCTGTTATTATTTTATTTACATAAAGGACACTTTGAGCGTGATCAACATCTATGACAAATCATAATATTATTATGCCACGTTGTATCCACCACAGTTTAAGTGCACTATACTTTCCGTACATTTCACGGTGTTTTCAATCGAATCTTGAGTACCTGTCTCTATGTTCTCATAGAGTAGATAACTCATTTGATTCTCCTAAACAGTCACCGTATAATCTGCTGCCAGTTCATTTGATTCTGTGGACATGAAGACACCATGTTTTTATTACCATATTATTTTATTTCCCAGGCCTATCACTATGTATTTGATACCTGTTTATGTAATTTCTCAGCCCCGTCAGCATGTGTTTTTGCTCTATGTTTAATTAAGTCCTCAGAACTGCCATCATGTTTTTGCTGCCACTCTGCTTCATTCCCGAGAATTATCACCATGTGTTTGCTGCCCTTTTATTTGATTCTTCAGAACTATCACCATGTGTTTGCTGCCCTTTTATTTGATTCTTCAGAACTATCACCATGTGTTTGCTGCCCTTTTATTTGATTCTTCAGAACTATCACCATGTGTTTGCTGCCCTTTTATTTGATTCTTCAGAACTATCACCATGTGTTTGCTGCCCTTTTATTTGATTCTTCAGAACTATCACCATGTGTTTGTTGCCCTTTTATTTGATTCTTCAGAACTATCACCATGTGTTTGCTGCCCTTTTATTTGATTCTTCAGAACTATCACCATGTGTTTGCTGCCCTTTTATTTGATTCTTCAGAACTATCACCATGTGTTTGCTGCCCTTTTATTTGATTCTTCAAAACTATCACCATGTGTTTGCTGCCCTTTTATTTGATTCTTCAGAACTATCACCATGTGTTTGCTGTCCTTTTATTTGATTCTTCAGAACTATCACCATGTGTTTGCTGCCCTTTTATTTGATTCTTCAGAACTATCACCATGTGTTTGCTGCCCTTTTATTTGATTCTTCAGAACTATCACCATGTGTTTGCTGCCCTTTTATTTGATTCTTCAGAACTATCACCATGTGTTTGTTGCCCTTTTATTTGATTCTTCAGAACTATCACCATGTGTTTGCTGCCCTTTTATTTGATTCTTCAGAACTATCACCATGTGTTTGCTGCCCTTTTATTTGATTCTTCAGAACTATCACCATGTGTTTGCTGCCCTTTTATTTGATTCTTCAAAACTATCACCATGTGTTTGCTGCCCTTTTATTTGATTCTTCAGAACTATCACCATGTGTTTGCTGCCCTTTTATTTGATTCTTCAGAACTATCGCCATGTGTTTGCTGCCCTTTTATTTGATTCTTCAGAACTGTCACCATGTGTTTGCTGTCTTTCCATTGGATTCTCAAGAACTGTCCGTAATGTCTTCCAGTCTCTATATCAGGTATCCCTTTGTCGGTAGCTGTGGTCGTAATCGAGTGAGGAATCAGGGGTTCAAGGAGGGGAGGGAGAGACTTCTCAGTGCCTCCTGGTGGCCTCGACCAAAGTGCGTTTACCTTTCTTTCCTCTTGATTCTTCTTTTACCGAGATAAGTGCCAACAGACATAAAGTTCATAGCCCAAGTCAGCATTTTTATTTCTCCCAGTCCCGGATGCAAAACAACAAAGGAAGCCAAAAGACAGACCAACAAAAACATTATCGGCCTCAGTCTAACATTATTGGCTCGCGCATTCTTGATTCCGATTCTTTGGTAGGTTTCCAAGTTTTACTTTGTCCTTAATTTGTTTCTTGTTCATTCGTTGTTGACTTTTCTAGCGCTAGCAGGCGCCAGAGAGCGAGAGAGAGAGAGAGAGGAGGGGGGGGGGGGGGGAGAGAGAGAGGGGGGGGGGGGGAGAGAGAGAGAGAGCACAGTGGAGGCTAGTTTGAAATAAAAAGGAAGAGGGCAGTGGGAGGTATGCAAGGGTAATTCAGATTTGACAGTGTTGGGAGGCTGAAGGAACAATAAAAAGTCACAAGTTCAAAAAGTGTCACACAAATAGCCACAGAAATGTTCCTTTCCAAGCGCCTGGCCCGTTATATCAGCACCGATATAAATGGTTTCCGTAAAAAAATAAAAAAAAACAGGGAACTCCAGTTTATCAGTCTCAGGAATATTACAGGAACAAAGTAATAATCAGTATAATTTTTTTTTTAAAACTCAACTCCCAGTGTATTTTTAGAGCAGTGGTTCTCAACCTTCCTCAAGCAGCTACCCACTCAGGCTCCAAAGTTTATTTCATTGCACCGTCCCCCTCCTCCACCACCCCCACCCCCTTCCAAAAAAACAGCAACAACAACAAACAACCAGATACATTTCACAACAAGATAAACTACACACAAATTAGGATGTTAAGTTATTCAGAGCCGTTTGAATGATATATGCGATTTGATGAGTCATTATAAAACAACATTCTTTATCAAATGCACACAAAAAAGGCCTGTTTAGTTGATGGCGCACTTCTGTGCTGTTCAACTAGTCGGTGGCTGTCTTGTGTATGCCCCCAAACCGTTTTCCATTCATGTTTTCGCCCCCTCCCCACCCCCCCCTTCATCGTTTTCTCCTTGTCGCCCTTTTCTTCGTTTTCGCCCCCCTTCCCCTTTTGGACATTAAAATCCCCCCCCCCCCCCTCAATCGCCCACGTTGAGAACCACTGTTTTTGAGGAATGATACATCACTGAATTTTCTTTTCAAAGATTGTGAAACAGTTCTGCAGCGTTTGTCATGTTCACAATCCTTTTTCTTAGAGGGGGCGGGGGGGGGGGGGAGAGTCCATTTGTCAGTAGCTGTGGTCTTAACTGAGAGAGGAGGCAGCGGTTCAAGGACGGGAGGGAGAGAGGATTTGGGACAGGGGAGATATACTCAGTCTATGCCATATCCACTACAGTACAAGGGGACACGTTGGTCTAGAGACAAGGTGCTCGCCTCTCATGCCGGAGGTACCGGGTTCGATCCCCGGTCGTTGCAGGCATGTTGGAATTTTGGGGGGATGGGGGGGGGGAGAATTCCTGTCCCTGATCCTATAGTACGTAGTATCGAGCACCAGTCTTCTCGGATAAGGATGAAAAACTCAAAGGACCTGTGCGCACGTTGCCCACGTTAAAGATACCTTGGTAGCTGAAAGTAGAAAAGAGCAGGCCGCTGCTTGGGCAAAAATAATAAAAACTAATTCCTACTACAAAAACACACAGGAGCAAAGACAGGAAAAATAAATGCCTAGGACAGCGAATCTCCTAACACAAAGACCTGAAAACAACATCCACTACAGTACGGTACTTTCAGTTGCTGATCTTGGTGGAGCAGAAACAGTGTCAAGTGTCGCACTAACAGATAATACCCATACATGAACTTTCTAAGCATTCCAAGACATGGTTTCTGAAAAATAAACTGGTTGAATTGTTGTGTGTTGCGAGTGGGGGGGGGGTGCGGCGGATAAAGCTATGAAGCATGAATATAGGAAGGAAACGGGTTTCTGTAAGTTAAGAACCGTCTGTCCACAGGGTGCTAGGAAGGGTGGGCGGGGAGAGGGGGTCTAGTATTGAGTGACTGAGCATGAAAAATCGAGATAGATAGATGGATGGATGAATAGATAGATAGATAGATAGATAGATAGATAGATAGATAGATAGATAGATAGATAGATAGATAGATAGATAGATAGATAGATAGGTAGATAGATAGATAGATAGATAGATAGATAGATAGAAACCATAGCTTGCTCGCAACAGTCACAGCACACTAGCTATTCCAGTGGAATACTGGCAGATGACAGTTTCTCTCTGATAAAGGGTCCAAACTCCTGGAGGGACTTGCGTCGAAGCGACTTGGTACCTGTTTCTTTGTTTAAATAATACGGCCCGATAAAGATACTTTAAAGCAATACACCACTGGGCTGTCGACTTTGCTCCCTCTGTGCTAGTGATAGACAACACACAAGAAGTTCAAAATGTCGCACGAGTTACCTGCCATCATTCCTGTCACCTTTTTGTCATCCGTTTTTCCTCGGAAAAATGTCGTTCTCCCAGGTCAATACTGGTTAATTCCTACTGCCACACTTTGTCCCACATGGTTAATATCACTGTATTTTGTTGTCCATAGATGACGTCATGGGGACAGTTTAGAAACTACATGAATCAGCTTAGAACTTGAGTGACGGTTTAGCAAATTTTATAATTAAGATAAGGTTTTAGATAATAGCAAAGAGGATAGGCCTATATTATTACGGTAATTTAAGTGTTATCAGTGTAAATCCTGTTCAAAAGTAGCTCTTTTGACTGTAAATGATGAAAGGGATGAAATAAGTAATAACTCGGATATGATGAGTGTGAAAAGAATAATATGCTTGCTGCAGTGTTGGAGGTGCAGAGATCGCGAGGTAAATACAGGAGTGGCTTGCGTTGGGTTATGTTCTGATTTCACTGTCTGTCTGTCTGTCTGTCTGTCTGTCTGTCTGTCTGTCTGTTTGTCTGTCTGTCTGTCTGTCTGTCTGTCTGTTTGTCTGTCTGTCTGTCTGTCTGTCTGTCTGTCTGTCTGTCAAATAATTTGAAATGTTCAAACCAATTTTGAAATCTATGACAGCTTCAATTGCTAAGAAAACGTGTTAATTCATTTCAAAGTCCTCACTAGCAAAATATACACAGATGAAGGAGGAACTGCAGTGAGGCTTGTGGCGCACTGTCACGTCTACGTTGAGTGTTTGGACTCAGTGCTCGAGCACTTTCCATTATCTGACTTAACCCTTCGATTACTGACGTTGTGAGAGATAAATTTTCTCAAATCCGGTTATGAAGATCCACTTATTTGAATTACTTTAAATAGTGAATATTACGAATCTGATCAATATATCGATATCCTGATATCAATATACCGTTATCAATATCCTGATAATTGACCTGTATTTAGAAGGTAATGATGGATATCCAAAATCTCTAATTGTGAGGGCAGTAAAGAGTTAACAACAATGTTCTTTCCGTATTGAAAGGATTAAAACAGTTTTGAAGCGCCCGAGATAATGAGATACTAAATAGACTCTCTTCAGTATCACCGATGTCCGAGGCCCTGTTTAACCCCATACGTCACATTATGCACTAAAAACCGAGACAAAAGAGACTTAACCAATGGGCCACCGCCATCCTTAGAGTTTAGTCATGTTTACCGCCAGTAGAGGGCAAAATTAAAGTAATTACTTCACATTAGTAAATTGCAACAAGGCAAAAACATGCAATTTCAGGACTGTATAAAGCCATTCATATAAATTGTACTTATTGCCACGGTTATAAAATTACGTTATATTTTGGTGGATCCAGAGGGTGAACTCGTAAGCGCCTAAAACTTTGTAATTACGTGACCAAAACGTATGAAACGTTGTGTGCTGCTTCAGTTTCTAACGGTAAACTGCCTGGACACATCCAGGAAAGCCCATCGGGTTTTCCTCTCCTTCCACTGTCAGTAACTTTGAATATGCACGTAGGCCTACCTGGACAGAGGGCCGGTAGATCACAGTTGTACAGGGTAGTGCTAGGTAGTGCTAAGTACAAACATTTTAGAAGAAGCGATGTGGCAATTTATCTTCAATATTAGAAACTCGCTGCATTGCCATTGATATTTGTCTTTGCTTTGCAGCCATTAGTGTATACATCATGTTGTTTTAAGCCCCACCCAGTAAGGCTCCCTTGAACAGTTATCTTTCAGACATTCATAAGTGGTTGATATGATACACATTCTGTACACATATCATTTATCTGACTTGAATAGGGATGTACAGCATAGTGGCAGATGATATTCAAAATAAAATAAGTATATCCTGGACACATTTATATAGATATAGATATTTATCTTATTTTCTTTTTAAATGACAGTGATGGGAGTAATCAAACATATTACCTGGGTGATAAACAGCTGATAACAAGTGAAACATATTGCTTTTTAATGAGGAGGACTTGCATTGAAGTTGGTAACCATTAAGACAGATAGATAGATAGATAAATAGACACAGACAGACAGACAGACACAGAGACAGACATACTGACAGGCAGACAGACAGACAGACAGACAAATAGATAGACAGACAGACAGACAGACAAACAGACAGACAGACAGACAGACAGACAGACAGACAGACAGACAGACAGACAGACAGACAGATAGATAGATAGATAGATAGATAGATAGATAGATAGATAGATAGATAGATAGATAGATAGATAGATAGATAGATAGATAGATAGATAGATAGATAGATAGATAGAGTAAAAATCTTTCGGATGTACACTTCAGATTTTTCACTCTTGTGAAACACACAAGTAGGCAATGTTAAAAAAATTTTAGTCATCACATGTAGGTAATCGTGCATAAACAATTTTTTTTTGCGGGGGGGGGGGGGGGGAGGAGAAAGGGATGATGAAAGAACATTTGAAGCATAAGTGATCGATTGCCTGATGAGAACCATTGAACTAAAGTAAGCTTTTAGTAAAAACTAAAACAGTTAGCCTCCAATGTTATCATGACATAAGGTTGTATTACCAAATTTGAACTTCGACCTGAACAACACTTCACGACTAACTTTGGTATTTCTCTTCCAACTAATTATATATAAATATAACCACATTTTTAAACGTGTAATATTTCTGATATCTAGTGAGGGTTAAGTTGTTATCGGCACATCAAGATTATCAGATGAAGAAAAAAATGTCACTAATGTTCTACAGTGGGAGAATCTTGATAGTGGCAGTAGATTTATTGCACTGGGTTTCTTTCTTTCTTTCTTTCTTTTTCTTTCTTCCTTCTAAATGTTCTTTCTTTATTTCTTTCTGTCTTTCATTTGTTTGTCTGTCTTTCTTTCTTTCCTTTTTCTTTCTATCTTTCTTTCTTCTTCTTTTTTCCGTTCTCGCTCTTGCTTTCTTTCTTGCTTTTTGTTTTTTTTTTCTTTTTTCTTTCTTTCTCTCTTTCTTCTCAGTCTGTATTTATTAATTTATTTTACGACAGTTCTCTACCTCTGAAGGTTTCCTGTAATCTCTTTTTTTCTTTGTTTGTTGTTATTAGAGGAACACATTGTAGATACTGTAAACTCTCCATCTGAGCAAATGCAGGTGTCCCCTCTTAGTTTTCCATCCCAAAAGGAGGGATGAAAACCTCAAACTGAAAGCCTCTCATGGCTTTTTGACTTAGATCTGAATATGCACCGCCCGTGCAGATGCGGGGCCCTCTTGCAGAAGAGGGACAGCAAAGAATACATCTGACGTGATACTGCGTGTCGTAAGAGGCGACTAAAGGTGCAAAGGTCCTGGTCTCCCGAGAAGAGCCAGTTGGCGGTGGGCCAACTACCCACCCTGTAAAAATAAACCAGTTACAGAAACACAAGCAAATACTTTAAATCAGTCTTTTATCTTGGGAGAAGGGGGAGCATCTGCACCTGTAGATTCAATGAAGGACAATGGACAAAGCCGAAAGGACTCCACTGGCCTGACTGCTCCTTCATCAAACAAGTCACTCCGGATTGCGTCGTGGAATGTCCGCTCCATGTATGAAGCAGGAAAGAGTGCCCAGGTTACAATGGAGATGAGGCGATACAGACTGCACATACTTGGAGTTAGCGAGACCCGCTGGATACAGTCCGGACTGAAACAACTTAATTCTGGGGAAAAGATTTTGTATTCTGGAAGGGAGGACAAAAAGCATACAGAAGGAGTAGCGATCATCTTGAGCAAGCACGCCCAGAGGTCACTGAGGGGATGGGAACCCTACGGAAGAAGAATTATATTGGCATCATTTACTACAAAGAACAAGAACATCAACATGAACATTGTGCAGATATACGCCCCAACAAATGAAGCAACCGATGAGGACAAGGACGATTTCTACAACCAGCTTCAGGAAATAGTTGACACATTGCCAAGAAAAGATGTGAACATTATAATGGGAGACGCCAATGCCAAGATAGGACAGGACAATACAGGGTATGAGGACATTATGGGGTGCAATGGTCCGGGACAAATGAATGAGAATGGAGAGCGGTTTGCAAGTTTCTGCGCATTTAACAGCTATGTGATTGGAGGTTCAGTATTCCCACACAAGAGGATCCATAAGGCCACTTGGATTTCACCGGATGGAGTAACTGAAAACCAGATTGACCACTTTTGCATCACCCGACGATTCAGACGCTCACTGGAGGATGTCATAGTACAGAGAGGAGCTGATGTTGGATCT
Source organism: Onchidella celtica (assembly GCA_963931925.1). NCBI lineage: Eukaryota > Metazoa > Mollusca > Gastropoda > Systellommatophora > Onchidiidae > Onchidella > Onchidella celtica. The sequence goes on from OZ007582.1 coordinate 8,441,687, forward strand.
GACCATCACATGCTGCTGGCAAGACTCAAACTCCGCCTCAAGAAACAAGGTACCAGAGCAGGAACAAAGAGGAGAAAGTTTCAAGTGAGCCTTCTGGATGGAGACAAGAAGGAAGAGTTCCAGCTGACACTGAGGAATAGATTCAAACCCCTTGTTGACCTCGAAGAGCCAGTAGATTTGGAGACTCACTGGGCTAAGGTAAAAGGAGTATTTACATCGACATGCCAGGATGTTCTTGGGGAAAAGAAAGTGGAACACAAGGAATGGATCAGTCAAAATTCACTGGACTTGATAAGGATAAGAAGAGACCTAAAAGAACAGGTAAATGCAAGTCGTACAAGAAGCTCAAGAGTTGGTAACCAGGAAGAGTACCGAGCATCAGCTAAAGAGGTCAAAAAATCAATTAAAAAAGACAAAGAGGAGTTCATAGGAATGTTAGCAGAGAAAGCAGAGAAGGCAGCAACAGCAGGACACATGAGGATCCTCTACCAGACTACAAAGACTCTTGCTGGAAAATATGGAAAACCTGAAGTTCCTGTCAAGGATTACAACAGGAAGGCTATTTTTGGAAAGGAAGCTCAGGCAAAAAGATGGATAGAACATTTTAACAGCCTCTTGAACAGACCTCCACCAAGCAACCCACCTGACATTCTACCCGCAAGAAATGATTTACCGATCAGTTGCGACCCTCCGACTAAAGCAGAGATTAATGATGCCATAAAGCAGTTAAATCGAGGCAAGGCAGCTGGACCAGATCAGATCCCACCAGAGGCGCTGAAGGCAGATGCTGCTGGGGCTGCAGAGGGTCTGCACTCGCTATTCTCGAGGATTTGGATCGGAGGCAAGTTTCCAAAGGACTGGAAGGAAGGACACCTCGTGAAGCTTCCAAAAAAAGGGGACCTCAGCAATTGTAGTAACTACAGAGGAATCACACTTCTCTCCATCCCAGGAAAGGTTTCCAACCGGATTATTCTCAAGCGAATACAGAATGCAACAGACCCAAAACTTCGTGAGGAGCAAGCTGGTTTCAGGAGTAATCGATCAATCACCGACCAGATCGCCACGCTGAGAATCATAGTAGAGCAGTCGCTAGAGTGGAACTCCCAACTGATAGTGAACTTCCTTGACTACGAGAAGGCCTTTGATAGCATCGATAGAGAAACACTGTGGAGAATATTGAGACATTATGGAATCCCGGAGAAGATGGTGAACCTTATCAAGAGCATGTACGAGGGGACAAGTTGCAGAGTCGTACACGATGGCGAGCTTACTGACAGCTTTGATATCAAGACTGGTGTTAGGCAGGGTTGTTTGCTGTCCCCATTTCTGTTTGTCCTGGTGATTGATTGGCTTATGAAAGAAACCACCAGTGGAGGAAGAAATGGCATACAATGGACCCCATGGACACAGCTGGACGATCTAGATTTTGCAGATGACTTGGCACTATTGTCGCACACACACCAGATGCAAGCAAAGACTACAGCTCTAAACAAAATTTCAGAATCTATTGGATTGAGGATACATCCTGCGAAGTCGAAGGTCCTAAAAATTGTTGCACCCCCAAGCGCACAAGTCAGAGTAGGAGATCAACCACTGGAAGATGTAGAGTCCTTCTGCTATCTTGGTAGTATCATTGACAATAAGGGAGGAACAGAGGCAGAAGTCAAAGCACGAATTGGAAAGGCACAGGCAGCTTTTACGTCCTTAAGCAAGATTTGGAGAACCAAGGATATATCTCTAAAAACAAAGCTGAGGATATTCAACTCGAACGTGAAGTCAGTCCTGTTGTATGGATGTGAGACTTGGAATGCATCCCAGGCCTGCATAAAGAGAATCCAAGTTTTCATCAACAGATGTTTGAGGAAGCTACTTAAGATCAGATGGACAGACAAGGTCAGCAATGAAATTGTATGGAAAAGAACAAGACAGAGCCCAGTCAGAGAGGAAATTGGTAGGAGGCGATGGAGATGGATCGGCCACACTCTCAGGAGGCCAGGAAACAGCATCACGAAGAAGGTATTGGATTGGAATCCCCAGGGCAAGAGATCAAGAGGAAGGCCGCGCGGAACGTGGAGAAGAGCCAGAGAAAATGATGTGCAACGAAGCGGAAAGACTTGGAATAATGTAAAGAGACTGGCCCATGATAGAGAGGGATGGAAAGTGTTTGTTGGTGGCCTATAGCCTGATCCAGGGTGAGAAAGGCAATGATGATGATGATGAATATGCACAGCGATGCAGCACTCACTCTGGCATGATTGGCTGCATTCCAACGGTATGCGTTTACAGTCATAACATGCAAATCCTCGTTTTGGAAACTGAGAGGAAAAAAAAAAGGTCTGCCACTTTATATCACTGGCCCTGTGATGAAACCCCATATGTACATTCACACAACTGCAGATGGTAACTGTATTTTGTCAAATGTTCTATGGACTCCTTGAAAGATGTTTATCATTGTCTTTTTTTTTTGTTGATAAAGGAAAATTACAACATTTCAAATGTTATTTTCAAACGACATAGCTAAAAATGTACTAAAGATAAAGAAAACATTTCATGTAAACGAATTCGTGTTTTGTTTTGTTTTTGTTCCATAAATCTAGTTCTTTTGCACTTGTGTGCTTTCATGACGGTATCAGCTGTAATGTGAACCAGTGTGAAACTTTTATCGTTGGCTATTAATGTCCGACAATCCACACTTCGATCATAAGCAGGTGGTGATTAGAGGACGGACTATTTGAATATTTGACCGAGGGGCATATTACATATTTATGTACAGCACGGTAGGTTTGCAATGGCGCTTGCCGCCCCCCCCCCTCCTCCAGCATTTGGAGCAAATGAGGGTTTTCAAAATATCACGTCGAGGGTTTGGTGGTAATAATTATATGACTGACATTCAAATACACTTGGCCGCCAAAGGTGGTGATGCCCTGGAGAGGAGGACGAGCCTCGTGCCAATTGCGACGCGCCTGTTTTGTTACCCGACCAGGACTATTATAATATAACCGAATTTTTTTTATTGACAAACGTCAAAAGCCTGTGGCTGTGATCGTCTCTAAATACGGATCTTTAACACACTTTGAAATTAAGGGCCATTCTCACAGTATGTACCCTCGATTTTGCCAACCTCCTCCTCCCACCGGCATGCTTTTCATACGCTTGGATTCAATCACTCACCCCCCCCCCCCCTTTGTACAAGGGCACGGCCATTAGAATGTTGAATGTCGATGACAAGTCCTTGATGTTTGAACATTTTAAGTATGAAATATTTCACCGTTTCGTTAGAAACATTAACTTTTACATTTAATCCAACAACTTAATCTGCTGAAAGAAAAAAAAAACACCGACATTCAACCAATTTTTTTAATTTATCACGTTAATTAAAAAGAACACGTGCACTCCCAAGGACCAACCCCTCCCCACGGCCCCTTCCCTCCCCCATGTACGTTTTTTGACCTGCTATTGTATTATAATATATTATTTTTGAAGAAATTATGAGGATACGTATTCATGTAATAATACATATAATTATGATGTATGTATCAAGCATGTGCCCTTAATAAATCCTCTGTGGAGCTGAATTTCTCTCATGGGATAATTTTGTAAACTCTTTAATCCCATTTGGGAAATTTGCCTTTGTGCCATTGCAGCCCAGTTACAACTGGAACAGGCACGTCGTCGCCACAGTGCAGCACCGGTCGGCGGTTGTTTTTTTTGGGGGGGGGGGGAGGGAGGAGGGGGGGGGAATGAGGGGGAGGGGAAGGGAATGGTAGGGATGAATTTTTATTTTTATTTTGCCCGGGCAGCGGCCTGTTCGGCCTGCTCTTTACGATTTCCAACTGCCAAGGTATCTTTAACGTGCACACGGGCCCTCCGAATTTTTCGTCCTTATCCGAGAAGACTAGGTACTCGATCCTACCCCTCAGTAGGATCAGGGACACGAAAATATGAGAAAAATCCCAAACTTCCAACATGCCTGCAATGAAAGGATTCTTCTCTTAGCTCACCTTATCTTACTTCTCCTCCATTATTCAGGCGAACTGACAGTTGCTCAGTGGCAGAGTTTATCTGACGAACTGATGGTTGCACCTCTGAGAACCTCCGAGTCTATGCAAATGAGGTGGCCTGTGGGACAAATTCACTGTCCTATTGGTAGGTATATTCATTTATAATGTAGTGATTGTATTATAGGCAAGGGCAAGGCGAGGAAAAGTAGTGTCTTAGCGATTTTAGTTCATAGTATTTTGTATGCACGTTAGAGAGGTCAGCTGAACATTTGATGAATCTGTAGCTTAAACAGAGATCGTGCTTTATTCATATCATATATTCAGCACATTATCAATAATAAACAGATACATAAAGAAATTAATTAGTTAATTAATTATTTAATTTCTTTGAAATAAATGTTCACCGTGTGTCACGTTGGAACATGCAAATGAACGATAAAGCATTGGTAAATATACTACTTGAAAAGGGTTTTTAGAGGTTTAATTTAGTCACAACACGCTACTCTTAAATCTGTAGTGTAAGTATTGACAGATGTTGCCATTGTGAGACGAAAGGCCAAAGTTTATTATTATGCAAGACAGAAACTCATTCTGTCTGAGGATAGCCTTACTACTCGCCTGCCTGATCGTAGCACTGGGTGAAACGGAGGCCCAGGTCATAGAGTGAGTATCCGTAGAGGCTATCTGGACCATGTAGCAAAGTACTGAAACTAGTTTGTTTGCTTTCTAATTTGTAACAAAACTAATTTTGTAACTAATTTGTGGCTGGCTTCCGAAAACGCCATTGTGGCCTTTAGCAGCTAAACGTTTATTGTGTCCAGCTGGGCAATCACAGTTCCAATCTCAACCCAGAAATGTTACGAAAAATTCAATGTGCAAACAAAAAGGGGTCTGGCCACATAGGCGAACAGATCATTCTGAAAATGATATTTCATATGGCGTTTCTTCCTCTTCACCTGTGTGTTCCGACACTTCCCATCTAGTAGGACTTTGGACAGTATTCAGGTCTGAGACCCGAGGGCAAAGAGTCTTAACACCCTGCAATTCTTGGACTCGGTATAATTACCTACTTACTTATTATTTGTAGGCTTAGTTGTGTCTGCATTACTTACTTGGTCAGTCTCACTCACTAACTCGCTCTTTCATTCATTCATTCATTAAGCAACTTACAGTTAACCTTAATTTGAGATGTCTGATGTGCAGATCAAAGCGTCCTTCAGAAAACTCAAAATGAAAGTAACCTACTGTTTTTATTTATTTATTTATTTATTTATATTTGTCCACAGACGGAATACAACATCTTGCTGTAAGTGGTTTCTTTTGTATTTTCTTTATAAATGTGTCAAGGGAGTGGCCAATCCTCCTCCTATGACTTGTTGCTCTCTGGAACTTAAAAGACAAAATTGAATATCATTCTTCTTTTGTCTATTCAGTCCCGCTGGTTTTCACATCTTCGGTGTATATCGTCTCGATATAGTCTGCTTTTCAGCACAGTAATTTTGTTTTTCTGACAAAGGTAATTGTCACCACCGAGTCCACTACCTGTGTATCCACTATTTTCATCACACCCCCTTCTCCCCTCCTCCCCCTGGCCACCCCCATCCTTTTTTTGTTCTTAAGAGAAGAACTATGGTATAAAACAGGCAAACAGATGTTGCAAAATAGCAAAGAAAATGAGATTACAGTTTTTTGTTTTTTTTTAAATATGACTAGCCAGACATTATCTTCATCATGGCCATTAATCATTTTCATTATCATCATCATCACCACCACCACTACCATCATCACCGTAAATAGTAGCCTCATCATGATCACCATCATCATAAATGCTTGTAGTAGCGTTGTATCCCAATAAAGTAACTCTAAAAGAGATGTATGTCTTTTGTTTCGTTTTTTCTCACATTTTCATCGTTTATTTTATGTGCCTCCATTGTTGTTCTCTTCCAACACAATCGTCAGCCTCCTGGGCTTTTTGGGCATCATGGAGTGAAATCTCTGAGTGCACTACAACCTGCAGCTCCGGCGTCCAGATGAGACGTAGAGAAAGACAATGTAACACCAGAACACGGGTCAAACAAGTGGATCTACAGACCTTTGCTTGCGGTTCCAAGTTTGGTGAGTACAGAATGATGTAATACTAAAGCTGTGTTTTCATGTGTGTGGAAAAGGAAACGGCAACGGAAACGCCAAAAATCCCTCAAGAAGCGAAACAGAAAAAATGTTTTCTTGTGTAGGGAAGTGCCGTTTCCGTCCATAAACAAACACTCTTTCTTTTTACTACTTGATGGATTTTTGACGTTTCCGTTGCAGTTTCCTTTTCTGTACACATGAAATCAGAGCTTAAAAAGGTGTTTTAATGTGTACTGAAACGGAAACGGCAAAAAATCAGCCAGGTCATATTAAAAGGAAAGAGTATTTCCGTATAATATAGACGGAAACGGCATTTCCGCACAGATGAACAGCATTCTTTATATTTCACTACTTGAAGGGTTTTTGACGCTGCCGTTTCCGTTTCCCTACACATGAAAATCCAGCTTAAGAGCCACAGCGCACTGAGACAAATCTTGTTTTGTGTCGGTTTTGACGCAGACTTGGACTTCCTTTAAACCAACTAGCGAGGCAAAACTGCTTCAGTCTCACGAGTGCAAAGTCCGCATTTTCACTCGTCACCGAGGCAAAACATATTGAGTCAGTGCGTGAAGACCCTAAATAATAATGCAGTATGTTAAAAATGCGTCCTTATTAAACTCCTTATATTATATGGCCTCACTGGTCAAATATGTTATTGAGTAGGATTTAGTCAGACGTGCGCAACGTGCACACGGGCCCTCCGAATTTTTTCGTCCTTGTCCGAGAAGACTAGGTAATCGATCCTACCCCCTAATCCCAAACTTCGGACCCTTGGCATGAGAGGTGAGCAACTTGCCTCTAGACCGTCCTTGTCCCCATAAAATAACAGATACTGGGGAATCATAACAAAGCAAACATTCAGATCCGAGCCGAAATCATCATTATCGGATATAAATGCCGCTTTCTCCGTTCCACCAATGCGCTGTAAAAAAACCGGCTGGGGAATCAAGGTCACTTATTATCAGCATGTTTTACAGCTTCACCCAGACTGTTACTGGACTCAGATTGGTACATGTATAATGGAGACTAATGATGGATAAGAGATAAAATACCGGCTATAATATTAGATAATAATATACGATGGTTGTCGCGAAGTGGGTTAGATGGGGAGAATTCGACTGACACTCTTTCGAGGTCCGCTCCCACAATCGACGAACACACAAAAAAAATACTTGCACTCTAAAAACTAAATAAATCAATTGCTTTGATTTTTAGCAGAACTGTAGGGCAGTTTAATTACAGGAATTAATGTAACAAATATAATTATAAATATCAATTCAAAGGCAACTGAATCTAACTAATGAAACTACAGCTTTCTGTAAAGACTAACTTATTCACTCTAACTACTTGCAGGTCATATGAGTTAGATGCCAAATAGAATCCGCGCACGTGGCGACGGATATAACAGTTTAAATTCTATTAATTCAATGAGACATGTTATGATATGGACATTTCCTCTAGACACGCCATGCAGAATGCTTGTAAAGCCATGCGTTATCTGGCGGTAGCTCTGAAACTGTCTTCAAAAGTAAGTAGAACGGTTCACTTTCATCATTACAAATTAGTATGGACTCTCACCATGCGGCCCTCACTGGGAGTGAGAGCGCTGGATGTAAACGCTGTGGGTTCATATCAAACCAAGTAGCTTAGGCTCTGGAGCTTTAAAACATCACGCTCCTCACAATATGGACTGCTCAACTGCGTCTCTATGTCTCTCATCTGGCTGAGGACTATCGCCGTCCACTTCGTAAATGGATTGTCTACATGTGGCCTCTATCTAAGCTCTGCACGGGTTTAAATACTAAAGCTATGTCTCGACCTTCCGTCCAGATTCATACATTTGATTGGTGCAGTCGCTTCAGCTCAGCCTGCAATATCAATTTATGCTTGTCATGGCCTTGCGCCAAAATCAAGGTCAATTTTACGGTCTAGACAAAATTTAAAATGCGAAACATTAACTACTAAAATCTTCAAACCCCGTGCTTTCTACTCTTATGCACGAATTTCCGAACGCCAACTAAGCGTCTAAATAAACTACCTTTACTCGCCCCTTATCTATGTTAATCAAAATCACGGGGTCGAGAACTGCTCTGTCATTCCTAGCTATACATTTATTCTGTCTCGCCCCTCCTTCTCTCCATCCATCAGAAAAAAGGTGTTTCAAAACAAACTGTTCACGAGAACAGCCCAAGGACAAATTACGCTGGTTATAATCAACAAGATCGTAAAAATTAACTCACTGACGTCGTGACCTAGCACGGCATTTATGATCCTAATGTGATCATGACAATGGTGATGTTTTGATAGAAGTATGTGGCTGGATCTGACAAAACCGGGCTAAAGGTGAAATGCATACCTCTTTAAAAAATCAAAATAAAATATTTCTACGACGATTTCAAGCAAATTTTAAAAATTAAATGCAGAAAAATGGCTAATCTTTCATAGTATAAGCAAATCTTAATTTCCACAGAAAATAACTTTTTCTCCATTTTGAAAGGTTTTCTGAGGAATTTGATCTTTCACCTTGAGCCCGATGTCATCACATCCACTCATATGTAATGGAGATTTATCTGACTCCTATCTTTCTCAGCAGTGAGAGAAAATACTATTAACTTAATAAGAAAAAACAAAACAAAGAAAGATTAATTTACAAAGTGGAAGAGCCAAAAAGAAATAAAGGTGGACCATCACAAACTAAACAAAAATCATGAAAATGGTGCAACACTAAGACTTTAGCGATAAGAATAGGCAAGATCAATGTGCGTAAAACGTCATGGCCACAGTGAGTAAAACGTCATGGAGTAAAGCGCCATGGTCACTGTGAGTTAAACGCCATGGCCACTGTGAGTAAAACGACATGGCCACTGTGAGTAAAACGTCATGGCTACTGTGAGTTAAACGTCATGGCCACTGTGAGTTAAACGTCATGGCCACTGTGAGTAAAACGTCATGGAGTAAAGCGCCATGGTCACTGTGAGTAAAACGTCATGGCCACTGTGAGTTAAATGTCATGGCCACTGTGAGCAAAACGTCATGGCCACTGTGAGTAAAAACGTCATGGCCACTGTGAGCAAAACGTCATGGCCACTGTGAGTAAAACGTCACGGCCACTGTGAGTTAAACGTCATGGCCACTGTGAGTAAAACGTCATGGCCACTGTGAGTTAAACGTCATGACCACTGTGAGTAAAAACGTCATGGAGTAAAGCGCCATGGTCACTGTGAGTTAAACGTCATGGCCACTGTGAGTTAAACGTCATGGCCACTGTGAGTTAAACGTCATGGAGTAAAGCGCCATGGTCACTGTGAGTTAAACGTCATGGCCACTGTGAGTTAAACGTCATGGCCACTGTGAGTAAAACGGCATGGCCACAGTGAGTTTTTAATCAAGGACCGCAGAACTCAAATGTATGGTTCTTAAAGTGACATGGAAAGAAGCTTTAAAAGACTCTTTAAAAAGTATCTCAATACCACCAATCCCTTGTCTATTGTAGGACGAAATAAATCCCGTCATGGCTCCCTGTTAAACGCAGAATCTTCCTCGAAATAAGAAATTAATTCAAATGTTTGAAAAGGAAAAAAAAGGAACAAACAGTTTGCCGCTTTATTAAAAACTGCGTTAATATTATAAGAATCTTGATAATGTACTGCAAGTAAAAATGAAAACAAAATGAGCACAATTTTCCTAAACAGTGACTTTCTTATCTACACAGCACGACATCCATTGGACGAAACTAGATCAGGAATCCGGTTATGTGCAAAGTAGGCCTACATGAAGATGTTGCAAGACTTAACTTCAGTTATCAGTGGGGACTGTCGATTTTCTTATTTTCGGGCCGGGGTGGGAGGAGGGGGAGGGGGGGGGGGTGCTGAAACCTTTTTTGAACAGGCGGAAGAGAAATAACGTAGTAATTATAAAAAGGTCATTGCTAATACGACATGTTCGGCCCACGGCATCCTACTGTGCTAAGCTCCTTGCCTAGACCCAGATGACACATTTAGCTCACTCGTGTCGAGAGGAAGAGTTAGTCATTCTGGTGGGATTTGCCCCTAAATGAAAACAGCTCATGTTGACTAATCATCCCCTTTGTATGACAGACCTCAAACTCCACTTTTCTGCTGAACTGACTTACACACTGCACGCTACTTCCGCAAGCCTTCTCAATTAATGTGTCAAAGTATCGAGCATATACGATGAGTAATTTGTGAATACATGTATTACTGAAAGGAAAAAAAAGTCCTATCATCAAAAGTCGCGAGCACATGAAATTTCAATTATCAATTTCTCAAATGTTGATGGAAGGGAGGTTACAACCTTCTCATTCTAAGGGGATGTAACTGAATACACAGCTTTGTCATGGCCACTGTGAGCAAAACGTCATGGCCACTGTGAGTAAAACGTCATGGCCACTGTGAGCAAAACGTCATGGCCACTGTGAGTAAAACGTCACGGCCACTGTGAGTTAAACGTCATGGCTACTGTGAGTAAAACGTCATGGCCACTGTGAGTTAAACGTCATGACCACTGTGAGTAAAAACGTCATGGAGTAAAGCGCCATGGTCACTGTAATATAGATAGACGGATAACAGAGGAGGGAATGGGTAGGGTTAGCAAGATCACGGTATTGAAACCGGCCCCGGAGTCCGGGAGAAGACCAAGAATGTTTCAAAAAGATCAACTGAAAAAGAGATATTCAAGTAAAAGTATAGTTTGAGGTATGTCATTTAAAAAAAAAACAACCTCTATAATCACATCCAAATTTTAAAAAAAAACAGATACCCATGAAAAACAGTGATTGAGCCAGTCATAAAAATGATGTTTTCCCCTCTCAACGTGAACAAAATATGCAAGGCGTCTTCCTATTGGAGACTTCCCGATACTTGGGCGCATAGGCGAAGCCTGACGAGGACAACGTAGAAATGCGGAAGATAACGATGGTCACGATGACCTGGTGTAGGCCAGGAACATTCCTTAAAACAATGTATATCATGTACCTAAATATAAATCTGATATCCACTGCGTGCTTACAGCCCTTTTCCTCAGTTATGGTGATGTCAAGCTTTATGAGAGAATTACAGATATCCAAAAATTTAAAAACATAGATAAATACATAGGAAATAAAATAAAATAAAATAAAATAAAATACATGTACAGCAACAATTAAATCAAGTGCATGTATGAAGAGAAATGGTGCCAAAAGGAAGGTAAGAGTAAATAATACGAGAAAAGAGACAGGGAGAGAGAGGGGGAGGGGAGAGAAGAGGAGAGAGTGGGAGGGAAGAGAGAGAGGGGGGAGAGAGAGGGAGGGGGAAGAGGGGAGCACTGATGACAAGAACTGCCAGTGGGTGCTGATCTTGGACTATTACTAATAACAAATCACGACATCACGACGTGTGTGTTTGGAAAGTCCTTGGTTGAAGGGGAAAGGGGAGGGCGGGGGGGGGGGGGGGAGAGTAGTTGAATGAGCCGACATTTCATAAAGAAGGATCACTGCACTTAGCATTTACACAGACAAAGTCAAAGAATAATGTATAAAATGTATAAATGTATTTAAAAAAAAAAAAAACTCAAAAGGCTAGAGAGTTTAATATCCCACCAAATGTTTTGGAAATGATGTAGTCTATGGGGCTTGAACAAGGAAGAATATACCTAGGTGAGAACAGCAATGATAAGACCACAAAACACGGAAGAAAACGAAACCTGGACACCGTCCAAAAATGAACTAAGAACTGGAATAGTCCAAACTTTGGAAATTCCAAAGCTACCCGGAAACTGTCATATCTCACACGTGTAGAGGAAGTTATAGGGCTTTGTAGGGTGGATCTTCTGTGCATATCTAAGCAAATCAGGTTCCTCCTCCCCCCACCCCCCGCCCCCCCCCCCCCACACACACACCCAAAATCTCAAGGCCCTGTCCATCCAAATCTTCTGGGGGAGATAGTACCACCCCTTTGTTCAGACCACCTAGAGAGATCTGCAACCTTCCTTCTCCCGTACAGATACAGACAATGCCGGATTTAAGCATGCTAAATAAACTACAGCTTAGGTCCTCGCAAGCCGCGGGAGTCACGCAAAATTCCAAATGATAAAAAATAATCTGTAAAGTCAGTCATTTGAAAATAATTCGTATTTTGTTTCACTTTAACCCAGTCAGTGCCTGGAGCTTAAATATCAACATTTCTTTTACCCAGCTGCCCGCAAAAGTGTCGCTCTTTGGAGGTATTACTTTTAATGACTGGCAAATGTTGGCATCGACATTCCCATTTGATTTTATGAGATGAAGGCAGTAATTAGATCTGAAAGTAATCAGGACAATTTTAAATCATAGGATTACGGTTCTGGCGGTTTAAGTGTTAAATTCCTGGCATATACAATGTGTTTTTTAATTTTCGGGGCTACTCAAGGTCCTGTTTATGTAAGTGTGAGACTTTCTGGTGGAACTATTTAACAAGGGCGTGCCAATCTTTATAAAACAGCTATGGGCCTGACCGGGTCTAAACTCGGCATTGGTGTCCAGTCCTTACCCTGAGAGTATTAGTTGGCTTGTTGGCGTAAATGGCCGTGTGGCCCCCCTCGCTTCCCCCTCTCACCCGCTCATCTTAGACCCTTTGAAGTTATAGGGTCAGTGGTACCCCTCCCCTGATCAGAAACGAAGTCATAAGAGACATGGTAGGAGCAACATCGAACACCAGAAGATCAAATGGTTCGGACACCTCACATGGACGCCTACAAACCAACCAGCTCTTCGGGCACACAACACCAGATACTCTGACAGGAGAGCCAGAGGAAGACCAATGCGACGCTGGAGCGAATCCGTCGCAGACACCCTCAGAGATCACCAGATGTCCCTCCTCCAGGCAACTCGCCTTGCTGCCGACAGACGATTGTGTCTCCCCGCGACGCCCACCGGTACAAGCGGAAGGGAAAAGTAAAGTAAAGTACTCCCCTCCCCCTCCCGGGATTTGCCCCAATCACAAATGAATAGAAAAAAAGCCATGACAAATCCATTTTCGTGTCATGATAATCTTCCAGATAACAGTTGCCTAATCAGTCTGTACCAGGAAGAGCCAGGCCTACGTGAGGAAATCCATGTTATCTCCATTTTCTAACCTTCCATTACACACCCACACAAAAAAAAAAAAAATTCAAACAAAAGACAATCGACCATACAGACACGAATTCTTTAATGCTGAAATAAAAGCAAGAGCGGGATGTGCAGTGGTGGGGTGGAAGGTGTGCAGTAAATGATGAACTTTGGCAGAAAATAAGAAGAAAGGAAACATGAATAGGAAACAAGAGACTGAAACTGAAAACAACAACAAAGTAGGCCTATTGGTCCATAAACTTGAACCATATCACTGGTTTTTTAAAATTATTATTATTATTATCCTTTATTTTGTTCTTAGTTTACGTCATGAAATGTAGACCATGGATTTAACCATGCCCCCCCCCCTTCCCCCTCCCATTTGGATCTTCAGTGCCTGACAGTGTTACCCAATGGACAGAGTGGACTCAGGGCAGCAAATGTGCCGCCTATTGTGGGCGGGGCCTCAAGAGATCAGTGCGTACACATGAGTGTATCAGTGCCTGTGGTGGCTCTGCCTGTAATGAAGACCTACGCGACGAGAAGTACCTGCCTTGTGTGAACATCCCCTGTGAAGGTAAGACAAAAGCCTCCATTGGTACCTTGTCGCAGGGTATGCGCTACAAAGCATCTGTTACTAGTTTGAGGCCTGACAGAATACAAGTTAGTGCAAGATGTTACCGACCGTAATAAGACATAACAGTAAAGATAATGATGTCAAATGATTCAACGAGACAGAGGGAGGGAGAGAATTAGAGAAAGAGAGACGGACGGGGGGACAGACAGACAGACAGACAGACAGACAGACAGACAGACAGACAGACAGACAGACAGACAGACAGACAGATAGATAGATAGATAGATAGATAGATAGATAGATAGATAGATAGATAGATAGATAGATAGATAGATAGATAGATAGATAGATAGATAGATAGATAGATAGATAGACCTTTGGTGGCCAAAATTTGATGCATGCTGATTGGATGGCTCGAGAAATTACCCTGTCTGGATGCAAAACTCAGAAGTATGTATATCATGCATATTTCGATTTGTCGCGACACATGAACACAATAATCATTTTTCCATTTCAGGCATTTGTTTCAACTTTCAGCAACCGGTGTCAGTGTCACCGTACAGCCCTTCCCCAGGTTATTTCATCCAATGCTTGAAAGAGTCCGGCTTTTTACGGCGATGTCCACCAATCACAGCATTTCCCGCTGCATCAGCAAGGATGTTCGGTGCTCAAGAGATCTTCGATGTTTGCTACGGCAATTCTGCTGCCAGTGTGAACCTCGCCTTTTTTTCATAAATAATAATAATAATAATAATAATAAATAATCGTTCGTCCATCAGGTATAATGATGACCTTAACAACACCAGAGGAATAAAGAACAGAAATTGTTGAGAATTTCAACACATGGACAATAAAGAGAACTAAAGGACACAGAGGACAGAATGGAAAGACTGTTCTTTCATGACTTATGGGTTTCATAAATAAAAAACAGAGAACTGGATATATTAGTTCATTAAATTATCTAATTTCATTGTTTGACACATTGTACATATTGAATGTTAACCCTTCCAGTACTGTGCTATTCTTTAGAGTCATCTTTGACTTTATTCCCTGGTATACAATTGTCCTCACATGTCTGTCCAAATCATGTCTATGGACATTTTTTAGATATGGACAAAATATTTTTAATCCTCTTAAGCGGTGTTTTCTTGTGTGCGGAAACGGAAATGGCAGCGGAAACGTCAAAACCAAAAATCCTTCAAGTAGGAAAAAGAAAGGGTGTTTCCATGTGTACGGAAACGGCGTTTCCATAATAATACACATTAAAAAAAAAACAAAAAAAAAACCTGTTCTGTTTTCGTTGCTATTTCCGTTTCTGCACACACGAAAACCCAGCTGTATTGTACGGGTACATACAAGTATTTATGTTGTGTCTTTGGATAATACATGTACTATGTCGGAAAAATATAGTAAGCGGAACTGGATGGTGGCAGGTGGCTGTTACAATGCTAAATTCAACGTTTTATACAATTGTTACTGTGAATAAATTTACCTAGAGGAAGACCCACAGACACACACATAGCAGGGTACAGTTTACGTATATGATAGAATATAGCGCCGCTCAATATCTGGAGCTGACCTCAGATCAAACGCTTGTCGGGTGCAGTCTTGTTGCAGATTTTGAGCTGACCGTTGCATGCTTGTCTTGGCGGAGAAATTATGCCAGTATCAACTACAGTTACAATACTACTGCCAATATCAGATACAGCTAGCTGTTCTATGTAAAATGGTAACAGAAAAATGATCAGACGCACAAATAATCAGTTAGGCCAAGACAGAGCGATGAATTAAAATATAATGGTCAGTAAAAGTTGTACCGAATGCACAACCGCTAAATTGTTTTGAGTATCTGCCTTGTATGCGAAAGATTTTGGTTTCGAATCTAGCATACGTTGTTTTTTTCTCTCCGAAACTCCCAACTATATTATCATTTTTTTTCCCCGACCAGTATATTATCATTTTTTTTCCAGACCAGCATATTATCATTCTTTTCCCCGACCAGTATATTATCATTCTTTTTCCCCGACCAGTATATTATCATTCTTTTCCCCGACCAGTATATTATCATTCTTTTTCCCCGACCAGTATATTATCATTCTTTTCCCCGTCCTTCTTCTTTTTTTCCCCGACCAGTATATTATCATTCTTTTTCCCGTCCTTCTTCTTTTTTTCCCCGACCAGTATATTATCATTCTTTTCCCCGACCAGTATATTATCATTCTTTTCCCCGACCAGTATATTATCATTCTTTTCCCCGACCAGTATATTATCATTCTTTTTCCCGTCCTTCTTCTTTTTTTCCCCGACCAGTATATTATCATTCTTTTCCCCGACCAGCATATTATCATTCTTTTTCCCCGACCAGTATATTATCATTCTTTTCCCCGACCAGTATATTATCATTCTTTTCCCCGACCAGTATATTATCATTCTTTTCCCCGACCAGTATATTATCATTCTTTTCCCCGACCAGTATATTATCATTCTTTTTCCCCGACCAGTATATTATCATTCTTTTCCCCGACCAGTATATTATCATTCTCCTTGAAATCGCCTTAGAAATATTTTACTTTGTTTTTTTAAACAGGTATAAAAATACTCATCAAGTCTGATTTTGCCAGATCCACTCTCTACACAAAGAAACCTTAGTTTCCTTGTGTGCGGATGGACGTGTCACAAAAGGGAAATCATCGGTAAAAATGAAAATGGCTCCTGTTATCGTGTTTTTATCTACCATTTTACACTGGATACAAACTGGGCTGCATTTCCCGGTGTAGCAGGCCAGATTATACCCCCGCCAGACTATACCCGGGGTTAAACTGGCCTAGCCCAGAATATCCCCCGGGGTATATTCTGGGCTAGGCCAGTTTATACCCCGGGGTTTACTTTGGGCTAGGCCAGACTATACCCCCCTAGTCCAGATTATACCCCCTACTTTTTTTTTAAAGCCAGTCAAGACCGCAGTTTATTTCAACTTTTGTTTGAATTGTCCATTATCACTGTCATCAGATATCATATTGAAGCATAGATTTTTGACTCTTGTAAATTATGATACATTTAAAAGGAAATAAACATGTTTAAAAAGCATTGAAAATCCACTGAAACTGATATGATTAAACTTTAACACTAATTTTACTTGTGTCCGTTGGTATTATTATTGTTTTGGTTTTTTTATAATTATTTGTCCATGAGTTAAACATGTATTGTAATCTTTTTGTTCGGCACCACTAACATATACTTAGTGGCAAGGTATGAACTAATTATAAGACCCATAAGTGTAAAGTTATCTGAATCTTATTTTAATTTTTGAAAATCAGAACTGTGCTTGATATGTCGGAACAATTAGATCTACATACACAGTTACACTGATGCAGAGAGAAAGGCCAGGAAAGAATACATAGAGAAAAAAAGCAACAACAACATTTTAGCAACTGAACTGGCAGATGATGGAATTTCATCATCCAGCAGACATTAAATACTTCACACCAAACTAAATACATACTAAAATTGTTTCACATAATGAATTTAACCTGTCCAGATCCACTTGAAACGTTACAGAAAGCCAACCAGTTATATACAATAATAACAATAAGAACACCAAATCATCTTATTTGCTCTTGAAAATAAAGAGAATATAATCAATATCAGAATCATCATCATCTTGGAATAATACAAAGATAAGAGGGAATATAAAAATGACCTACACATCATTCTAGAATCTATAAGCAGCAATAATGTATGTGTGTATGTACCAAGTACACGTAAAAAAAATGTGTTAAATCTTTTCAACTATTCAAGTAGAACTGGACTGAAAGCTTTAGCGAAGTAGCTTTGATAGTCATGTAAAATGACAGATTAAATCCACTGAGACAACAGTGCATTGCAGAAAGTAATTACAGTATGTTATGGCAAAAATTCGATGGATCATGTTGCGTGAACATGTCTTGTTAATAAATTCTTTGATAGCGTATTTGTAGAAATGTATACATTTTATGTAGCTCATGGTTTAAGGCACTGGATTAGTTTCACTCACGTTCGTTGGCATGTTGTAGTTGTTTTTGAAGTTGGTTGCCATTGAGTAAAATTTGCACGGTACTGTTTGTTTGGCACTGACATACACTTAGTCCCAATGGATGAAATAATTAACGGACTCATAAAAATGAAGTCATTTTAAATATTTTTTTGTGTACAAATACACAGTTGTTAAATCCCTTGGCAAGGGAAGTGTTAAGCTTAGGAAGATAAAGACAGACAAGGTCTTTTTTTATTATTATTATTATTTCACTCGCGAGTGACATACCCTTATTCACTATAACACATAGGTTCAATCTTTCAAAAGCCTTGCAAACTAATCCAGTGTCTTAAACCGTACATGAAATGTATATCTTTCTACAAATAACCTATCAAAGAATGATACTCACTAACAAGAAATACTGTTAATGTAACATGACCCATTGAATTTTGCCTCAACATGCTATAGATCTAATTACCTTTTACAATGCACTACTTTTGCCTCAGTGGACTTACTCGGTCGGCCTACACAACTGTCAAGGCTATTTCACTAAAGCTTTCTGTCAAGTTTTACTTGAATATTTGAAAAGATTTAACACGTTTTTTTATATAGTTGATACACATACATTGCTGTTTATAAATTCTAGAATGATTTGTAGGCCTACGCTGCCATTTTTACACCCCCTCTCATATCTTTGCAATTTCCAAGATGATGATGATGATTCTGATATTGATATTTCTCTATATTTTCAAGAGTAAATAACATGATTTCGTGTTCTTATTGTTATCATTATTACTGGTTAGCATTCTGTAATGTTTCAAGTGGATCTGGACAGGTGGAGTTCATCAGTCGCAAACATTTAGTGCCTATTTAGTTTTATGTCTGCTGGATGATGGAATTGCACTATCTGTCAGTTGGATTATCATTATGTTTTTATTTTATTTTTTCTGTGTTTTCTTTTCTGGCCTTTTCTCTCTACATCAATGTAACAAAAAATACAATGCATGTTTTACTCATGGCCAACCAACTATCAAAATAATAATAATAATAATAATAATAATAATATCATCAACGCACACGAGTGAAATTAATGCTGAAATCTAATCATGTCAGTTTGAATGGATACTCAACTCTTTTGTATATCAATGTATTTTAATGCATGTTTGTTCCTTCTAAAATGTATCATGATTTACAGGAGTCGAGAATGTATGTATGTACACCAACATGTTATTATTATTTTCTCTAAATTGCATTCTGACTTGTTGGTGTCAAGAATGTGTTCATGTTTGTATTAATATGATATCTGATGACAGTGATGAAGAACAGGCTGAAATAAACTGTGGTCTTGACTTGTTTTTTTAAAAAAAGTAGGGGGTATAATCTGGACTGGGGGGGTATAGTCTGGCCTAGCCCAAAGTAACCCCGGGGTATAAACTGGCCTAGCCCAGAATATACCCCGGGGTATATTCTGGGCTAGGCCAGTTTAACCCCGGGTATAGTCTGGGCGGGGGGTATATTTTGGCCTGTTACACCGGCACAAACAACACCGCACGTAGGCTACGTGCTGGATCGATATGGCAATCCCTTCTGAAAAAGGATACCCAACTCTGCATACAGGAATGTCGACATTCCAACGTACATCCGCTGGTTACGATTTCGTGCTGACGTCGACTTGACGTAGGGACCCCCCTTTGGTAATCTTACCAATCCTACTGAAATCTACGTTGGATTGACGTAGGGTTGGTGGGTGGTTATAGGGGCCTTGTCATTGCCACCTTAACAACAACAGCGACTACCTATACTGGTAAGATTAGAACAAAATAAAGGAGAGGGAGTAAGGAGGTGGGGGGGGGGGGGGCTTTTGTCTGGGCACTCCACTTGGTTGTCGAAGTTTTGAAAAAAACAACCCATGTGGCACCTCACTAAAGCAGATTGATTACATATGTTGCCTAATCATGTACGCACTGGGCGTGAATGGTACTATTGGCCTTAACAAACCATGGGATCTAAGGTTTGCTCCGTACCCTGTTCTCGATATATATGTAGTTAAAATCTTATCTTATTATACAAAAAAATAGTGGCGGGAGCAATTCATTGTGGTGTAACTTTGGCCTTTTTCTTTTCGACTCTACAGCCTAAATGAATTTCAATAATTATAAAACTAATTTTTTTAAGAGTCAGCTAATCCAGCCCAGTCGCTTTTGTGTTGGCCAATTGTGTTGATTCAAGTTTCAGGTACTTTTAAATAAAACGTTGTAAAAATCTTCACTATTGGTCGATTTGTATTGCGAGATACGGGGGCCGCCGCGAAACCACTGTTAGCATGGAGCGGAAAGTAGGTCGCTACGGTAAACAATAATATCCATTTGTGCATTTCCACAGGGTATAGGAGCTTACAGACGGCTTTAAATAGTTTCAATCAGCCCAAAAATATGAACAAACCACAGTAAACAGACATGCACACAATCTTTGGTGAAGGCGATCTCTTTCAATTCTTGAATTTCTTGTTTACCGCAACGACCTAGTTTCGCGATTTGGCGGATCTCTCCATAAATACAATGTATACTCTCTGTTAAGCCCACCCCACCGGAAACGATATTAATACGCGTTCAATTCCATGGGCGCAGTTTCCCTATCAGAAATGAGGGCAAGGTGCCCTGGTGCGCATGAAATCTGTAGTTAGATCAATATTATATGGAAGCTTTCTAGACCAAAAGAGAGAGAGGACGGTGTGTCACAAATCCCAGACTGGGAGATGTAATAGTTTATGACAGGACAACAATCACGAACAACCAAGTTTAACACTTAACAGAACAATCCATCAGACTCACACATTTATTAAACATAATTATACATATAATAGCGCAATTACATACATTATATTATTGAAATGAACTGCCGTACAACGGCCTTATTCTCACATGCACTCTTCCTCGGATCCACGATCCGGTAGCTACTCCTAAAGGCACTTCGGCCTCAGCCTCTCCTCTCAGGGTCTTAATGGCACATTAATAATTTACTGGCACCGCAGTCTCTCAATATCCCCTCCCTATTGTCATACACCTTAGCACTCCCCTAGCACCTCAGCAGGGCAATAACACATTATTATTTCCATAGCCATCAACATGGCAACAACATAGTATCAGTTCACTAGCCTCTCAACATGGCAACAACATAGTATCAGTTCACTAGCCTCTCAACATGGCAACAATATAGTATCTCATTCACTCTCATATCTACGTCCCTGTCCGTGGCCTGACTGCCACGACTTTATGTGCCTCTACTGTCCTGTACTGACAGCCTCACTTCTGGCCTATGTGTGGCCTCCGGCCCTATGCTGGCCTATCCCCTGTGCTCATCGAGGTGGCTCTGCGGCCCGTCCCCGACACCTACAAGAATAACATCACATTGGTATAATACCCTACCATTTCTATTCACTCCACCTCTCCTTACAACCCCTGAAGCGTACACACACTAGTTCACCTTTCACTCACCACACATCTTACGGTAACACACTTCCATCGGAATACACACTACTCACTCGCGCTACAAATCCATGAACTCACTTCCATCTATCGCTCGTGGCGCACATTGCTATATCCAATATCAAGGACTTCCACATTCCTCACATATACTTATTTACATCATGGTAATAGACGAATATAATATAATACATCAATCATAATAATCAATCAACGTTCTACATACCAGTCATAACTGGAAAGACTCTCACTAGTCTTCTCGACTGCTTCCCCTTTATGTCCGCCCGATGGGCTTTTATTCACAGGTCCGATCCCTAGGACCTTCTAACTTGCAGTGATAGTAATACCGCGCTTTCGCCTCCTTCAGACCCCGCCCCCACTACTCACAACAGCACGCTTAACTTGCTGTCTACTGTGAGCCTTTCTTACTCTACACCCGCTCTGTAGCAATCCCCTTAATTGCACTCACTCCACTCGTGACATCATCCCCCACCCCAAAAAAATTAATGCAATTAATTTCAAATCGCATCCAGATGACTGTCAACGAGTGAGCGTGAGCAATACCTACACTAGAAAAATGACCTAGCAGTTCCCCTAGTATATAGAATACCGAAATCAGGGGAAAATATGGGGATCAATATGGCCTGCAATATGCATATATGTGTCACATCATGAATAGCTAACTAAACACAATATCTAATACAGAATCAAAAACCATTCAACCTATCAACCATTCTTCATATCATATTTATAATGTCAATATTTTAAAGTCGACTCATTCACACAGATCCTGTCAATGTTCCTGTCCTCCGATGTATAAGCTCCTGAAATCTTCCCCTAGGCTCGACTAAGGTAGTCGGCGATATGACTGCTGGTTCCTGGAATTGGTTGAATAACGAAGGTATACGGCTGCAAGCCAATGCCCATCTAGACAAGCGTGGGCTGGACGAACGATTCTTCGACAAAAATGTCAGTGGCTTGTGGTCCGTCTGGATACAAAATTCTCGTCCCATGAGATAACGTCCTAGTTTCTGGACGGACCAGACAATGGCAAGACACTCACGCTCTATCACAGAATACTTTCTTTCTCTCTGCAATAACTTCCTACTGACATAACATACAGGATGGAGACATTCGTTCTTCTCCTGTAGAAGACAAGCGCCGACACCAGAGTCCGACGCATCCGTTCTGAGGATAAAATTAGATCGAAAATCGGGTAATATCAAAATGGGTGACGATGATAATGCTGTCACCAAATTATCAAATGATGTCTGACATTCAGACGTCCACTGGACCTTATCGGGTTGTCCCTTCTTAGTAAGGTCAGTAAGAGAAGATGACAAGGAGGAAAAATTTGGAATGAACTTTCTGTAATAATTTAAAATTCCCACTAAGCTTCTGACTTGTTTCTTTGTTTTAGGGATTTGCAACCCTACTAACTTGTCAATTTTTGTTACTTCAGGCCTCTGAACACCTCTACCCACGATATGTCCTAAGAATATTATCTCTGGACATGCCAAATCCATCTTTGCGGGTTTAGCAGTTAACCCAAAATGACGTAATCGTTGAAAAATTACTGTTAGTGTCTGAATATGATCAGACCATGTCGACGTATGGCATGCTATATCGTCAAAGAATGACACGACATTAGGTATGTCCTTTAATACCAATATGAGAATACCGATACTCTGGTCTCTCATGAAACCTCTGCAGCATATCAACGTGGAAAACCTTTACTGATCCATCAGTGTGGATAGCGTAATCTACCTTCGAAACAACTCGCTCAATAACATAAGGGCCTTTCCATGTCATCAATAACTTATTATGGTCCGTAGGTAACAACAGCAGAACCTTGTCTCCTGGCTTAAAAATTCTCAGTTTGGACCCTCTATCTTTATAGTCTTTTGCTCTTTTCGAAGCGATACCAGAAGCTTCTTCTGCTATAGTGCGCGCTGAAGATAGTCTTTCTCTTAAATCAACAAGGTCTATCGAAACCTTTTTAAACGGTTCCGAAACCGTGGGTATCTTTTGAAGAGGAGCCTGGGGTGTACGACCCTTATGCGTCGTCTTTTGGCACGCACTGCACGTCTTACAATACAGCCGTACATCTCTATGTATCGATGGCCAATAAAAATCTTTCAGAATTCTCTGCTTGGTTCTAGCACTTCCCATATGATGCGCTAATGGAACATCATGGGCCAGACGCAATACTGTAGCAATCAACGACCGTGGCACGACGACCTGCTTTTGAACGGAAGCCACCGTGACGTACATACGGAACAGAATGCCCCCCTGGACAAAAAAAGAAGATGACCCGTTCCTATATTTCCTCGTTTTCTCGGTTCGTGCTTCCCCAAAACATGGGTTTAACGATGGATCCTCCCTTTGTAATCTCGCCAAGCGCTCTGGCGTGATATCTAGGTTGACCGCTGGCGTCGCCAAAGGTCTAATCTTATCTTTATCCGCTACCCGTCGACGTGTTTCGACCGCGGCGCAAAAGTCAATACCTTTTGATTGCGACCATGCTTGCACGTTCTCATCGGAAGGGGAAACTACCCGTGATACATTCCCAATGATGAGCTGGGCGCCTGGAAAACAACCAACGACTGCTTCGACTTCCCCGCTAAGGAAAGGTGTATCTATCATTATTCTTGCCATGGGTAATTTCTCAATGGCCCCCGAAAATTGGATGCACGGGACAGTCTCACCTGCAAGCTGTGAATCCCGAATGCAATCCCTATGCACTCCCACAACGGTAGATCCTGTATCTCGTAAAACCGAGACCGGTTCGTCCCCAACAAACCCCGGATAAACCCTAAGACCACCTCCTGTATGACATGAATTTATGACGGGGATCTTTCTCCCACAAGGTAAAACACCGGAAGATAATAACTTCTCACAACTGGGACACTTAGAATACTGTCCGCCTCCGTTGTCCGATGTAACACACGCAGCCGCATGATGAAATTTATTTGGGGAACATGGACTGGAGCTACTGTCCACGTTCGCCGCTATCCTACCTGCAGGGCAGTTCACGCTGATGTGATCTGCTCTTCCGCAGTTCCAACACTTCGCGGCCCTACACTCGCGCGAAAAGTGACCCACGCGTCCGCAAGTCCAACACTCCGCTCCCTGTGCTGTACTAGGCCTGGGTCCCCGTGACCCATCGCGACCGGAACTAGAGTCCCTATGCCGTCGGTCATCGGCAAAGGTCACAACTCGCCCCCGGCCATTACCGCGACCTAGCCCTCCTGCTCGGTCAAACTTACCGGATCCATATGCCGGTGATTGGTGATAGCCCCTACGCTGCCCCTGGGCTTGCCCGCTATAGGCACCACGCTGACGCGACCTGTCCCCAAGTCCTGCCGGCGACCCCTCGACAACGGCGACGTACCCAGCATCTTGGACGTACGCCCTGGCGACTGGTTTGGACGGATGCGCCGTACGGTATGCCTCCGCCAACTTAGACGCCTCCTGCACCGTCGCGGGTTCGTTCTCTTTCAGGAAAGCCACCAGATCTTTGTGGCACGACGCGTACAGCTGGTCACGGATCATTAAGTCTTTCAGTTTAGCAAAATCCGTGCCCACATGCGCCAGGTCTACCCAGTTCGCGAAATACTCCGTTAGTCTCGCGACGAAGGCAGCAAAGTCCTCCCTGGTGTCTGCACGTGCTCGCCTAAACTGCTCCCGGAAATATTCCTCGGTACGCGCAAATCGGCGAAGCAGCAAAGCCTTCAGCTTATCGTAGTCTTGCACGTCTTCGCGCTGTAGCTCTTTAAAGTAGGTTAACGCTCGCCCCTGCAATAGCGATGCCAGGTACGTGGCCCATAATTCCTTATTTTCCCCCCATTGCAATTGTGCGTTCAGCTCGAACCTGTAAAGGAAGGCGTCTATGTCGTCCTTCCGGTCGTCGAACGTAGGGAGCTTAATCCTAACGCCACCTTTATTGTGTACCTGCCGCTCAACTGTTTCTGTTGGCGCATTCTTTTTGATTTCCAACTCGGCGATCTTTACTTGCGCCTCTATCTCCTTTAACTTTAATTCCCTCTCCTGAGCCTGTTTCTCCTGTTGCTGATGCAACTCCTTTAACTTAAACTCCCTTTCCTGTTGCTGAGCCTCTAACTCCTTCAACTTAAACTCTCTTTCCTCTTCCTTATCCTTAGCCTCTCTCTCCTGTTGCTTAAACTCCCTTTCCTCCTCCTGAGCCTTAGCCTCTTTTTCTCGCTCTCTATCCTTAGCACGCTCATCGCGCAAATCCGCCTGCTGTTCTTTAATCCAGCCGCGTAGCTCCTCTCCCTCCAGGCCAAGTTCCTTACCCAACTTCATTAGTTGTTGGAGTTCCGCCATTTCACAGATTTATGGTTATGGTATGTATACTATGAAAACGGCTACCCTGTCGGTATGATCACTAACAACACGACCAGAGACCTGAGATCACACCAGATATAACAATACCCAATTGTCCCAAATACAATTCAGAAATTTACCTTTACAGCACAACTAATTCTATATCTATAAAATGTATAGCACTATTAATTATAAAAAGACTAGAAAAGACAAGAATAGGGAAATTTAGTAGAAAGACCACAAGGACGTCAAGGACAACGAACCAGACTAGGACAAGGCTTCTACAAAAAAAAACTATAATGGAAAAAAAGGCAACCTACTACGCCGATTACACTACACGGTACAACAAGAACAGAGTCTGAAAAAAAAGAACGTATCTACAGATAGGGAGGAGAAGGACAAGAGAAACGTCTTCCTAAAACAACGAGGAAGATAGAACGCTACACTCTAAACAAAAATACAGGTCCCTACAGAACTGTTCACTGTGATGAACGAAGTTCCAAATTTAGCCCACCTCCCGAAGAGGACAAACTACGCTCACCACAGCAAACCCGCGCCACCGCCCGTATAACCTATAACGACAAAAACAGCAAAAACAGGGAAACAGACAGATGAAAAGACAGCCCTTAATCCAGGGTACAAAATTTTTGACTTTTACTTAACTTTCAGCCTTATGCGTTTAAGTCCTCGACCTAATCGGAGCTCTGGCTGCTTGTCTCCTCAGGCTGCACGCACACACACTGTCTCTGCAGAAATTTAAGTACACATCAATACATGTTCATCAAAATACATGCATTAATACATATTATTATTCATAAACATACATAAATCATATCATCATGAAATTTCCATTCATCCCACGAACAAGGACAACAGAACGAATTCCTAGCACAACAGAAAAACAACTAGATATAACGAATACACAATGTCAAAATGACCACAGGTAAACAGGACGAGCCCCCAGTGTCACAAATCCCAGACTGGGAGATGTAATAGTTTATGACAGGACAACAATCACGAACAACCAAGTTTAACACTTAACAGAACAATCCATCAGACTCACACATTTATTAAACATAATTATACATATAATAGCGCAATTACATACATTATATTATTGAAATGAACTGCCGTACAACGGCCTTATTCTCACATGCACTCTTCCTCGGATCCACGATCCGGTAGCTACTCCTAAAGGCACTTCGGCCTCAGCCTCTCCTCTCAGGGTCTTAATGGCACATTAATAATTTACTGGCACCGCAGTCTCTCAATATCCCCTCCCTATTGTCATACACCTTAGCACTCCCCTAGCACCTCAGCAGGGCAATAACACATTATTATTTCCATAGCCATCAACATGGCAACAACATAGTATCAGTTCACTAGCCTCTCAACATGGCAACAACATAGTATCAGTTCACTAGCCTCTCAACATGGCAACAATATAGTATCTCATTCACTCTCATATCTACGTCCCTGTCCGTGGCCTGACTGCCACGACTTTATGTGCCTCTACTGTCCTGTACTGACAGCCTCACTTCTGGCCTATGTGTGGCCTCCGGCCCTATGCTGGCCTATCCCCTGTGCTCATCGAGGTGGCTCTGCGGCCCGTCCCCGACACCTACAAGAATAACATCACATTGGTATAATACCCTACCATTTCTATTCACTCCACCTCTCCTTACAACCCCTGAAGCGTACACACACTAGTTCACCTTTCACTCACCACACATCTTACGGTAACACACTTCCATCGGAATACACACTACTCACTCGCGCTACAAATCCATGAACTCACTTCCATCTATCGCTCGTGGCGCACATTGCTATATCCAATATCAAGGACTTCCACATTCCTCACATATACTTATTTACATCATGGTAATAGACGAATATAATATAATACATCAATCATAATAATCAATCAACGTTCTACATACCAGTCATAACTGGAAAGACTCTCACTAGTCTTCTCGACTGCTTCCCCTTTATGTCCGCCCGATGGGCTTTTATTCACAGGTCCGATCCCTAGGACCTTCTAACTTGCAGTGATAGTAATACCGCGCTTTCGCCTCCTTCAGACCCCGCCCCCACTACTCACAACAGCACGCTTAACTTGCTGTCTACTGTGAGCCTTTCTTACTCTACACCCGCTCTGTAGCAATCCCCTTAATTGCACTCACTCCACTCGTGACACGGTGGGTTCACAGGTTTATCCCGGATAATGCCGGGTACCTCATCAAATAATAAAATAAAATAAAAAATAAGTGGCGGGAGTAATTCACTGTGGATGGTGCAATTTTGGCCCTATGTTTGCTCGAAGCTGCAGCCTAAATGACAGTTTCAAAATTTTAAAAATTAATTTTCTCGAGTGCATGTAATCCAGCCTAACGCTCTTGTATTGACCGATTCTGTTGATTCGTTTTTCGGGTATTTTTTAAAAAACAAAAAGTAGTAAAAATGCAAAATACAATGATCTGTTTAGGCTCCGTGTAATAAATCCACAGCACTGGAAACGATATTAATACACGTTCAAATACCCTACCAGAAAAGAGTGCGTGGTGCTCTGGTACGCATGGAATCTGTGGTAAGGTTGTAGAATACATGAAGCTTTCTAGACCAAAAAGAGAGATAGAACGTGGGTTCCCAGGTTTATTCGGGAGAATGCCGGATACCTCATCTAGTAAGGAGAAAAAAAAAATTACATTAGAAACAAGGAAGAAACGTACAATAAGAAAAGAAAAAAAAAAAACTTCATCAGAAGAAAAAATTAATCACAAAATTGAAATAGCTAAAAAATACAAATGTTTCTAAAAATGACCACATTAGTTACAAGTTGTGCGACAAGGAAACTTTATTCCACACCCTGCTGCCACATTGCAGATTTTTTTGTGGTTTTTAGAAAAAAAAACAACAAACAAAGAATTCGTTTTTTGCCATAATTATAGGTACTGTAACATTTTATGGTAGGCAAACCCATTTCAGGGTGCGACATAATTATGTTAATTCCATACCCGAACTATACTCGACAAAGTCCTAACTGTTCTGAAAAACTGATGCATCTCATTGAACATCATGTAATGTACAACTGCCTATTTCTAGTCTCGTGTGTTTTTGATGCTTTTTCTTTTCGTTTTTTTTTTTCAACGTCCAATCAGGAACCACAGGTTAAAAACTGCAACAAGTTAAATTCACATGGCCAGTGATTCTCGGGGGGGGGGGGGCATTTGGCTTCCAGGGAGACATTTCAAATCTACATTTTAACCAAGGGGAGGAATTCGGGAGGAATTTCGAGGGGGGGGGGGGCTCCAAACTGGGAGAGAATGCATTCTGTATATGTTTACAGTCTGTTTTATGATCCAATGTTTTTTCATATAATTGGAGTTAACAAATTTAACTTCACAATCTTCACAAATTGTTTCAGTAATTACCGCTGTAAAGATATAGATCTAAGGGTGAAAAAAATTATTAGATGATAATTGAGAATGGGGAAGGGACTGTGAGAACCACTGGGTTTAGCTTAGCAAGTAAGGAAATCTTGAATGACTTTATGGAGAAATTCTCCTGTTTTTAAATGGGCCTAATAATAATCTAAAGATTTTACCCTGTTTTTGGCCTCAGAGGAGTGACGTCGAGTCGCCTAGTGCAGTTGAGGAATCGTCATTGTAGACGAATCAACTATAAAAGATGAAGAAGAAATGGGGAAGGAAGACCTAGACCAGTGATTCTCAAGGTGGGCCGTGGTAATATTTTGTTGGGGTGTGGAACTTCAGAATGAGGCGTGGGGATTAAAAAAAAAAAAATTAATAGCGTATTTTAAACTTTGCTGTATAGACAAAGTGTTGTTCGCTTATGAAATAAAGTTTCAATCAAAACTTCTTTTACAAACGAAACCAAGAAAAACAAACATGGACAAAAAAAAAAAAAAAAAAGACGGACCAAACCATGAAATTGCAGTGACTGCTCTCATCCGTAATCACCATAGAATAGTAACTGTATGGTCATCATTGACTGACCCGTTCAGTAGTGTGTGATCTCTGGACTGACCTCATGACCTGACTCTTTTCTCAACAAAGTTACATTCGTTAGATCACATTGTTTACGTATCCGGTTTCGGGGACGAGTCTCGAGTCCGAGCTCGCAGGCCTAGGCTAGTTGTTATCATCTAGCTACAGAGAGAGGCCGGTGAATATTGTTTTGCCCTCTTCGAAATCTAGTCATATTTAAAATAATTTAAATCGAACTAGGAGCCACCTTGGCGTTAGCATTTTCCCTGGTGATAGGTTAATGCAGGAAGAGGTAAACTTGACGCAGCTGTGCAAAATATAGAGATCTAAATCATGGTGAGTAGCCTATTATACTGGCTATATAGGCCTATAGAATAAGAGATCTCTATCTAGATCTAAATCTAGTCTAGAATGGTCCAGAATGTATCAAAATCTAGATTTTTAGATCTAGTCTGCAGTCACCCAAATTAGCAAAGTTACTGACTTCATCAAGTTTATTCTCCTGATGACTATGAATATGAATTATGATAGCACTGTCCAGCAATAATAACCTACTATTTTATATTTTGGAAGCATGTTGTATTCAGATACCTGCAGAATCTTGATTAATAACCTTAATGTTCATGACTTTGTGTTCAGGTGTACTTTCCAGTCATCTTGAATTTCATGAAAGAAACACCTTGTCAGTATGTATTCACTTAACATCAGAATTCAGTTGAGAGCAAAATAATAAAATATTTTCTAAAGACTGACTGCAATTTACATGTGACCGTACCTGAAGCCATTCTTAGTCAACTGAAACATTACTAATACCAGTGTGTTTTCAATGACATTTGCCTTGATCATGATGTGAAGTTGCAGGCTCAAATTTGGTTGCAAATTAATAATCATCAGTTGGT
The DNA here is from genome assembly GCA_963931925.1 of Onchidella celtica. Lineage (NCBI taxonomy): Eukaryota > Metazoa > Mollusca > Gastropoda > Systellommatophora > Onchidiidae > Onchidella > Onchidella celtica. The sequence goes on from OZ007582.1 coordinate 8,472,226, forward strand.
GATTAGATGTCATACTTACTTAAATTTCTTTCATGGTTCTCTTTAGTTTAATTCCTTAGTTAGATGATGCAATAGATCTGTAACAAATTCAGTAAAGGACAATGAAGGTGTTACTTATAAGGCAGTTACTGAATTTTCCTAATATTTTTGTTAAGATCAGGAATACTAAATAAGGTTAATGGAAAAACAAAAAAAGCAAAAAACTAGAGAGTTCTTTAAGTGTAGATCTTGAATTGTAAGTAAAATTAAATGATATTTTTAAATTTTAATTTAAAGTAATTTTCTTGTAGCTATCTACTTATGTATCATTGCTAAAGGGTTTGTTTTAACATAAATTTTTCACACTTTATTCCCCTCCAAAGTATGTAATACTTCCATCATTGATGTAACCATGTGGCTCATGTACTGGGTTTTTCATCATACATCATTTTTCATAAAGCCTATGGTCAGGCCTTTCGTAACCTGAGTTGTAAATAATTTTATTCAGTGATTTTGCAGTTCGTCTTGGTTTCAGTAAACTTAATGCAGTTACCAGGTTTGTGCTAGCTAGCATACTTTAAATTTCTTTGATAGTAATTTTATGCACTTTATTCCCAAATCTGGATGGACATGATCGATGTATGAATTAAAGGAATTCTTCCATTTCCAGTTTCTGTTTATTATATGCCTTCCAATAACTCCAAAAAACAAATGAGTTGAGCTTTGAAGACCAGCTGGACATTTTGTAATGTTTACAGCAGATAGCCATGAGTTCAGTTGTTTCTATTTGAGATAGAGTCCTAAGTTTTAACTAAAAAAATATGCACTCTAAGATAAGAAAGATAGCCTGAATGAGTAGGTTTGAAGTGCTCTTGTTATCGTATTGTTCAACTTCTCATAAGGACTGGTAATAAAATTCTGTTATCTTTCGAAGGTAAACGATGTAGCCCTTTGGTCCCAAGTTAATTTTCAGCATTGCGGTAATTACTTTGTTCTAATCAAATTTGGGTGATAATTGCCTTCAAACTGTATTCTCCAGAAGGAAGTCATACTCTGAGGATACCAGAATAATATTTAATTAACTACATTTGAGCATAGAGCACCCAAGGTCCACCGCATTTTTTTTTAAAACCATTACAAAGATATGTGACAATGCGGAATAATTTTAAACATTTGAGTGGGAAATCTCATTTGATTCAAATACTACTTATGCATAACTACAATAAACAAATAATATAATTATTGTTTCAGGTCATCAAACCTAGTCAACACATGACTTGTGGTTTGTGTACCAAACAATGCAGGTCATGCCTGCTACTTTTGAGTCTCATAGTTGGTTTTTTTGTAGTGAATCCATAAAGCTTGTATAGTTCTGTTGCTTCAGAAGTTCCTTAAATCTGTGTTCTCTGAGTGATAGATTTGTATAAATTTATACATGTTTTAAATGTTGCTGAGGCCTTCACAAATCAGAGAGCAGTTGTCATAATGACCGAACAGCATGCCCCGAGCTTGAAAACAGTCAGTGTCTTTTGGGAAACGATTTTGAGGGTTTATCATTCTTTTGCTGCTCAGACATGTAAGAATTTGCATTTGAATGTATATTCAAGATGTAATTTTTTTTTAAAGAATAAAACAAGTTAGTATGAGATAGTAATAGGTTTTCTAATTCAAAACTAACTGAACTCTGAAACAGGTCAGTGCACAATCAAATAAAAGAAGTGTAGCCCTAGTAGTTGTAAAGTGTTCTCTTATGGTCATGAAATCAGATTGTCATGAAAACTAAATGTTTAATCCTTTGTAGAATGTTTAATTTTACACCTGGTCTGCTTGTGTAAGAAACTCAATAGTTTATGGAAGTATTGCAGTGGCGAGCATTGTTTCCCAGTGCTCAGCCAGACAAGATGTGTGACCCGGTGTAACAGGCCAGAATATACCCCCCCCCCCCCACCCGCCCAGACTATACCCGGGGTTAAACTGGCTTAGCCCAGAATATACACCGGGGTATATTCTGGGCTAGGCCAGTTTATATCCCGGGTATACTTTAGGCTAGGCCAGACTATACCCTCCCAGTCCAGATTATATACCCCCTGCTTTTTTTTTAGAAATAAGTCAAGACCACAGTTTATTTCAGCCTGTTCTTTATCACTGTCATCGGATACATTTAATACATACATGAACACATTTTTGACATCCATAAATTATAATGCAATTTAGAGGAAATAATAATAACAATTTATTTCAGCCTTAGTTTAAATTGATGTACATACATACATTCTTGACTTCTGTTAATCACGATACATGTTAGAGGAAACAAACATGCATTAAACTACATTGATATACAAAAGGGTTGAGTATCCATTCAAACTGATATGTTTAGACTTCAGCATTAATTTCAGTCGTGTCTGTTGATATTATTGTTAGTATTATTATTATTATTCCGGTTCTGATTATTTTGATAATTGGTTGGCCATGAATAAAACATGCATTGTATATTTTTTTTACAATGATGCAGAGAGAAAAGGCCGGAAAAGAACACACATAGAAAAAACAAAAAAACAAAATAAGAACCTAACTGACAGATGGTGCAATTCCATCATCCAGCAGACATTAAATACTTCACATAAAACTAAATAGGCACTAAATTTTTTCGCCTGATGAACTTCACCTGTCCAGATCCACTTGAAACGTTACAGAATGCTAACCAGTAATATATGATAATATCAATAAGAACACCAAATCATCTTAAATTTACTCTTGAAAATAAGAGAAATATCAATATCAGAATCATCATCTTGGAATAATTTACAAAGATATAAGAGGGAGTGTAAAAACCATTCTAGAATCTATAAGCAGCAAGATGTGTGTATCAACTAAATATATAAAATGTGTTAAGGCTTTTCAACTATTCAAGTACCGTAGAACTGGACAGAAAGCTTTAGTGAAATAGCCTTGACAGTTGTGTAGACCGATACAGTAAGTGGACTGAGACAAAAGTAGTGCATTGTAAAAAGTAATTAGATTTATAGCATGTTAAGGCAAAATTTGATGGATTATGTGGTGTTAACAGAATTCCTTGTTAGTGAATATTATTCTTTGATGGCTTATTTGTGTGTGTGCCTGGAGAAAGGTCCCAGTTGTCGCAAATTTTGGATTTTGATATAAGGGCATATTCTGCTAGAAAATTTAATGCTGAACACGCTGCTTTTAAAATTTTTTCCAATATCTTAAGTAGTTTTGAAGATATTACACATTTTGTAAGACAAGGGGCAAAAACAAACTTTTGAGAAAAACAGCTTTAACAGCTCTCGCCCATGACAGACTTTTTTGATATTGTTGGGGGAGCGTAGTTTTATTACAAAAGTAAAGAGGGAAACTACTGAGCTGTGTTCAATGCTCAGATCTAGCTTTCTATGTAAAATACTGCGCTCTCCTAACAACATCCAAAAAACTTCCGTCTTGGCTGTTTTTAGGGGACCGAGGCATGTTATAAGGTAAACTATAGATGAGCAGTGAACACTACTCAGTATTATTTCTATAACGGCTTTGTAATTAGTCCACGGTCCCCTAGCAACAACCACTCCAATATTACTTCATGAAGAGTCACATGTTGTACAAATAATTAATAAAATAATATTTAAACATGAAATATTCCAAATTTCTTTTCATATGCTATTTAGAAATGGTTAAACTTGTGTTTTCTGTTAGAAGTACATTTTTGACTAGGCACGACTTTTTCTACCTTTTCACCTCCTAGCTCAAAAACAGCTGTACCGACAACTGGTACCTTTCTTCAGGCGCACACACATTTGTAGAAATATATACATTTCATGTACTTTATGGTTTAAGACACTGGATTAGTTTGCAAGGCATTTGAAAGATTGAACATGTGTTATAGTGAATAAGGGTACAACTCATACGTCTCTCGAGTGAAATAAAAAATAAAAAAAGACCTTGTCCATCTTTACCTTCCCAAGCTTGTCACATCCCTTGCCAAGGGATTTCACAACTCTGTATTTGCACATAAAACGTATCTAAAATGACTTCATTTTCATGAGTCTGTAATTATTTCATCCATTGCGACTGAGTGTATGTCAGTGCCAAACAAACGATACAGTGCAAATTTTACTCATGGGCAACCAACTACAAAAACAACTGCAACATGACAACGAACGTGAGTAAAATGAGGGTTAAAGTTGAATCATATCAGTTTGAATGGATATTCAACCCATAGTATATCAATACATATTCCCCTGAATTGTATTATGATTTAAGGAAGTCGAGAATGTATGTATGTATGTATTACTATGATGCCTGATGACAGTGATAAAAAAACGAATTAAACTGTGATTGAAATAAACTGTGGTCTTTCTTTGTTTGATATACATGTATATCAAGGTCTACTATATGTAGTAATCTGGCCTGCTACACTGGGGTTAAAGTGGCTTAGTCTATTTTTTACCCCAGGTGTATTCTGGGCTAGGCCAGTTTATATCCGGGTTAAACTTTGCGCTAGGCCAAACTATATTCCTCCAGTACAGATTATACTCCCATATTCAGGCAAAATATTCAAGGATACAACATTAAATTTTTAAAATTTTATTTCACCCGCAAATGACATGCCTTTATTCACTATAGCACATAACTGCAATCCTTCAATTGCCCTGCAAACTAATCCAGTGCCTTCAACCATGAGATACATGAAATGTATACCTTTCTACAAATAAACTATCAAAGAATTTACTAACAAGGAATGATCCATCGAATTTTTGCTGTAACATACAGCAATTACTTTCTACAAGGCACTGTTGTCTCAGTGGATTTAATCTGTCACTTTACAGGACTATCAAAGCTACTTTACTAAAGCTTTCTGTCCAGTTCTACTTGAATAGTTGAAAAGATTTAACAGTAATTTATACATATAGTTGGTACACACACATTGCTGCTTTTAGATTCTAGAATGACGTGTATATATTTAGTATATATTATATTTAGTTTTATGTGAAGTATTTAATTTCTGGTGGATGATGGAATTGCACCATCTGTTAGTTGGGCTATTAAAGTCTTGTTGTTTTTTTTCTCGGTGTGTTCTTTCCCGGCCTTTACTCTCTGCATCATTGTAACTTTGTAAGTAGATCTAATTGTTCTGACATATCAAGCACATTCCTGATTTTCAAAAACTAAAATAAAATTCACATGGCTTTACACTTATGAGTCTTTTAAATATTTCATACCTTGCCACTAAGTATATATGTCAGTGGTGCCAAACAAAAAAACACAATACATGTTTAACACATGGACAACTAATTATAAAAAAAACAAAAACAATAATAATACCAACAGACACAAGTAAAATTTGTGTTAAAGTTTAATCATATCAATTTGAATGGATTTTAAATCTGTTAGTATATCCATGCTTTTCAGAGCATGTTTATTTTCTCTTAAATGTTTCATAATTTACAAGAGTTAAGAATGTATGCTTCAATATGATCCCTGATGACAGTGATGATGAACAATTTAAACTAAAGTTGAAATAAACTGTGGTCGACTTGCTTTTTAAAAAAAACGTAGGGGGTATAATCTGGACTGAGGGGGTATAGTCTGGCCTAGCCCAAAGTATGCCCCGGGGTATAATCTGGAATGCTACACCGGTGTAGCAGGCCAGATCATACCCCCGCCAGACTATACCCGGGGTTAAACTGGCCTAGCCCAGAATATCCCCCGGGGTATATTCTGGGCTAGGCCAGTTTATACCCCGGGGTTTACTTTGGGCTAGGCCAGACTATACCCCCCCAGTCCAGATTATACCCCCTACTTTTTTTTAAAAACAAGTCAAGACCGCAGTTTATTTCAACCTTTAGTTTGAATTGTCCATTATCACTGTCATCAGATATCATATTGAAGCATACATTTTTGACTCTTGTAAGTTATGATTCATTTAAAAGGAAATAAACATGCTTAAAAAGCATTGATATACAAAAGGATTGAAAATCCATTGAAACTGATATGATTAAACTTTAACACTAATTTTACTTGTGTCCGTTGGTATTATTATTGTTTTTGGTTTATTTTATAATTAGTTGTCCATGAGTTAAACATGTATTGTAATTTTTTTGTTTGGCACCACTAACATATACTTAGTGGCAAGGTATGAACTAATTATAAGACTCATAAGTGTAAAGTTATCTGAATCTTATTTTAATTTTTGAAAATCAGAAATGTGCTTGATATGTCGGAACAATTAGATCTACATACACAGTTACACTGATGCAGAGAGAAAGGCCAGGAAAGAATACATAGAGAAAAAACAACACGAACATTTTAACAACTGAACTGGCAGATGGTGCAATTCCATCATCCAGCAGACATTAAATACTTCACACAAAACTAAATACATGCTAAAATTGTTTCACATAATGAATTTAACCTGTCCAGATCCACTTGAAACGTTGCAGAAAGCTAACCAGTAATATACAATAATAACAATAAGAACACCAAATCGTCTTATTTACTCTTGAAAATAAAGAGAATATAATCAATATCAGAATCACCATCACCTTGGAATAATACAAAGATAAGAGGGAATATAAAAATGGCCTACCCATCATTCTAGAATCTATAAGCAGCAATAATATATGTGTGTATGTACCAAGTACATGTAAAAAAAAATGTGTTAAATCTTTTCAACTATTGAAGTAGAACTGGGCAGAAAGCTTTAGCGAAGTAGCTTTGATAGTCATGTAAAATGACAGATTAAATCCACTGAGACAACAGTGCATTGCAGAAAGTAATTACAGTATGTTATGGCAAAAATTTGATGGATCATATTGCTTGAACATGTCTTGTTAGTAAATTCTTTGATAGCGTATTTGTAGAAATGTATACATTTTATGTAGCTCATGGTTTAAGGCACTGGATTAGTTTCACTCACGTTCGTTGGCATGTTGTAGTTGTTTTTGTAGTTGGTTGCCATTGAGTAAAATTTGCACGGTACTGTTTGTTTGGCACTGACATACACTTAGTCCCAATGGATGAAATAATTAACGGACTCATAAAAATGAAGTCATTTTAAATATTTTTTTTGTGTACAAATACACAATTGTTAAATCCCTTGGCAAGGGACGTGTTAAGCTTAGGAAGGTAAAGACGGACAAGGTCTTTTTTTTAAATTATTATTATTTCACTCGCAAGTGACATACCCTTATTCACTATAACACATAGGTTCAATCTTTCAAAAGCCTTGCAAACTAATCCAGTGTCTTAAACCGTAATGTACATGAAATGTATATCTTTCTACAAATAACCTATCAAAGAATGATACTCACTAACAAGAAATACTGTTAATGTAACATGATCCATTGAATTTTGCCTCAACATGCTATAGATTTAATTACCTTTTATAATGCACTACTTTTGTCTCAGTGGACTTACTCTGTCGGCCTACACAACTGTCAAGGCTATTTCACTAAAGCTTTCTGTCAAGTTTTACTTGAATATTTGAAAAGATTTAACACGTTTTTTATATATAGTTGATACACATACATTGCTGTTTATAAATTCTAGAATGATTTGTAGGCCTACGCTGCCATTTTTACACTCCCTCTCATATCTTTGCAATTTCCAAGATGATGATGATTCTGATATTGATATTTCTCTATATTTTCAAGAGCAAATAACATGATTTCGTGTTCTTATTGTTATCATTATTACTGGTTAGCATTCTGTAACGTTTCAAGTGGATCTGGACAGGTGGAGTTCATCAGTCGCAAACATTTAGTGCCTATTTAGTTTTATGTCTGCTGGATGATGGAATTGCACTATCTGTCAGTTGGATTATCATTATGTTTTTATTTTATTTTTTCTGTGTTTTCTTTTCTGGCCTTTTCTCTCTACGTCATTGTAATAAAAAATACAATGCATGTTTTACTCATGGCCAACCAACTACCAAAATAATAATAATAATGATAATAATATCATCAACATACATGAGTGAAATTAATGCTGAAGTCTAATCATGTCAGTTTGAATGGATACTCAACTCTTTTGTGTATCAATGCATTTTAATGCATGTTTGTTCCTTCTAATATGTATCATGATTTACAGGAGTCGAGAATGTATGTATGTACACCAAAGTAAACTAAGGCTGAAATAAACTGTTATTATCATTTTCTCTAAATTGCATTCTGACTTGTTGGTGTCAAGAATATGTTCATGTTTGTATTAATATGATATCTGATAACAGTGATGAAGAACAGGCTGAAATAAACTGTGGTCTTAACTTGTTTTTTAAAAAACAGTCAGGGGTATAATCTGGACTGGGGGGGTATAGTCTGGCCTAGCCCAAAGTAACCCCGGGGTATATTCTGGGCTAGGCCAGTTTAACCCCGGGTATATTCTGGGCGGGGGGTATATTTTGGCCTGTTACACCGGGATAAGCAAACATTGTGTCATTATAAAAGTAATGCCAGACTTATAATCTCTTAGTTGAATATTTTTTTTGTTCATCTTTCAGGCCGCCACACGAGAGAAAGTTCTTGCAAGTGCAAAGGAATTTGTCTCATTTATTAACAAGTCTCCTTCCCCCTTTCATGGTAAGTGACATGAATATTTGAACAGTAGAAAGTGTAAATGGCGTAACAGCATCTCCCATTTTGTGGGCATATTCTATTTTAATGTTGAGCCTAATCTGCCACATCAGGAAATACTGGGCATGATGTCATGTGAAACAGAGGATCTTCGTTATAGATACAGTCAGAAAAGAGTTTTTCATGTTTTCTGCTGAAAGAAAAATAAATTGAATTCGTTTGTCTACAGTTTTTCATTTGGGAAATGCAGTTAATTGAAGCTGCTTGTGGAATTTTAACTTGATACACTCATTATGTCAGACCACAAAGATTGTCATGGATTTTCATGACTTTTCAAGTTTAAAATTCAGTTAAAAACTTTTTGCTCACAGCCAGACCTATTACGCACAATCACTACGGTGAAGCCAGCCTTTTTTCCATGGGTGTCTTCTGTCAGACTTGTAAATGTGACAATCTGCAGTCATACTTAATGCCTCTACATAGTGCTCTATCACTCATCCTCTTTTTCTTTGATGCAATAAAATTTAGCTTTGCCACATATTGGAAAGAGTTCTTCTCGTGACAGTGAATAAGACTAAGAGGAACTCATTAGAATTTTCATTAGACCCTTTTTTTGCTCCCTGAAAACAGCGGTGGATGAAGTGAAGAAATCACTTGTGTCAAATGGTTTTAGGGAACTGAAGGAAGCGGAGGCCTGGAAAATTTCCCCTCTCCAGAAGGTGAGATTTGCACAAATTTCAATGTGTGTAATGATGTACGATACTGAGAATCATTTTATGAGAAAGTGATCAGAAAATGTCCTATCCTCTGCAGCTTTGTTGCTGTATAATGATTCCGTTTTGTGAGTTCATAACTGAACCTGAATCTAACATACCTTATGTGGTTCATTTTGTGAGTTCATAACTGAAGTTGAATCTAACATACCTTATGTGGTTTATTAATTGATTTTCAGGCTTTTGTTTTCAATGTAGGGAATCTGACATCTCAACAGAGATCAGTAATTTGAAGAATATGAAGTTCAGAATATCTCTAGTGAAAAAACTGAATGAGTCAGAGTTTGTGAGTACTTGGTAGGTCACCTGAGTTAACGGCATTGATATATGTTTATGTTATGCATGAGATGTTAAAAAGGAAGTCTTGTGGTTATTTAAGAGCAAGTGATTTCTTATACATGTATTTAAATGTATCTTTTAGTACATTAGTTTTGCAATCCAATTTCACTATTTCATCCCTTGTATCTGACTTCAGTATTTCGTAACAAAGAACCAGTCAACAATCATTGCCTTTGCTGTTGGTGGCCGCTACAAACCTGGAAATGGGTTCAGCATTGTCGGAGCTCACACTGACAGCCCTTGCTTAAAGGTTTGTCTTTTTTTTTGGTTCATGATGTTTATCTTTGCTGGCCAAGAATTTAATGTTGTTGTTGTCTGTCCTCCTGCTTTACAGCAGAGGACAAAAAATGTTTTCTTGAAATGTAATTTAAATGCATTTTTAGTTACAAAGCTCAACTTTTGAAACACTGGACATTTGATCAGTAGAAAATAGAAAATCTCTTCAAGGAGGCCATGGAAGTTTTGGCAAAAAAGAGTTGTCAGTTGTGAGGTTACAGTTACACTTGTGGTTTTTCATGATTGAACCAGTGATTTGTCAAGTGCTCGTTGAGAGATCTGAAAACTGCTAGTTAGATTGCAGTTTTTTGTTGTTGTTGTTTTTGTGCTAGGCCTCTAAATGTCATTTCAGGTCAAACCCGTGTCCAACAAAGTGAAACAAGGTTTCTGTCAAGTGGGTGTGGAATGTTATGGCGGTGGAATCTGGAACACCTGGTTTGATCGTGACCTGACTGTAGCTGGTCGAGTTCTGGTCAAAAATAAGGTATGTTTTGTGTCGCGATGTGGGTTAGATGGGGAGAATTCGACTGACACTCTTTCGAGGTCCGCTCCCACAATCGACGAACACACAAAAAAAAAAACTTGCACTCTAAAAACTAAATAAGTCAATTGCTTTGATTTTTAGCAGAACTGTAGGGCAGTTTAATTACAGGAATTAATGTAACAAATATAATTATAAATATCAATTCAAAGGCAACTGAATCTAACTAATGAAACTACAGCTTTCTATAAAGACTAACTAATTCACTCTAACTACTTGCAGGTCATATGAGTTAGGTGCCAAATAGAATCCGCGCACGTGGCGACGGATATAACAGTTTAAATTCTATTAATTCAATGAGACATGTTATGATATGGACATTTCCTCTAGACACGCCATGGAGAATGCTTGTACAACCATGCGTTGTCTGGCGGTAGCTCTGAAACTGTCTTCGAAAGTAAGTAGAACGGTTCATTTTCGTCATTACAAATTAGTATGGACTCTCACCATGCGGCCCTCACTGGGAGTGAGAGCGCTGGATGTAAACGCTGTGGGTTCATATCAAACCAAGTAGCTTAGGCTCTGGAGCTTTAAAACATCACGCTCCTCACAATATGGACTGCTCAACTGCGTCTCTATGTCTCTCATCTGGCTGAGGACTATCGCCGTCCACTTCGTAAATGGATTGTCTACATGTGGCCTCTATCTAAGCTCTGCACGGGTTTAAATACTAAAGCTATGTCTCGACCTTCCGTCCAGATTCATACATTTGATTGGTGCAGTCGCTTCAGCTCAGCCTGCAATATTAATTTATGCTTGTCATGGCCTTGCGCCAAAATCAAGGTCAATTTTACGGTCTAGACAAAATTTAAAATGCGAAACATTAACTACTAAAATCTTCAAACCCCGTGCTTTCTACTCTTATGCACGAATTTCCGAACGCCAACTAAGCGTCTAAATAAACTACCTTTACTCGCCAGGAGATACTAGTAAACAAAACAGCACTAGAAAAAGTGACTGATTTCAAATACCTAGGATCACATAAATCGCAAGATGGAAGCTGCTCAAAGGACATAAAAACAAGGATAGGAATGGCAAAACACAAAATGGTTCAACTAAACAACATTTGGAAGGATAGAGGCACACCAACGGACCTCAAAGTGAACATACTTAAGTGCTTGATCTGGCCAGTCCTACTATATGGTTGTGAAGCCTGGACACTCAAAAAGGCAGACATAACAAGATTGGAGGCAGCTGAAATGTGGCTTTACAGAAGACTACTCAGAATAAGTTGGACAGAAAGGAGAACAAATACAAGCATCTTAGAACAGCTTGGCACCACCAGAAGAATAACACCTGAAATAAATAAAAGAAGACTTGCATACTTGTTGAAACAAAAGCACGGCCCTTATGATATCAATCCTTCAAGGAAAGACAGAAACAAAGAGAAAACAAGGAAGACCACCCATTACATATCACGATAACATCAAGAAAGTCAGCCAGCTGGAAATAAGTGAACTAACTAGGAAAGCTAAGGACAGGATTGGGTGGAGGAGATTTTGTCGTGACATCCACTGTAGCAGCTAACATCGATGACGATGAAGCCGACAGGTGACAGGTGACTCGCCCCTTATCTATGTTAATCAAAATCACGGGGTCGAGAACTGCTCTGTCATTCCTAGCTATACATTTATTCTGTCTCGCCCCTCCTTCTCTCCATCCATCAGAAAAAAGGTGTTTCAAAACAAACTGTTCACGAGAACAGCTCAAGGACAAATTACGCTGGTTATAATCAACAAGATCGTAAAAATTAACTCACTGACGTCGTGACCTAGCACGGCATTTATGATCCTAATGTGATCATGACATTTTGGCTCTGTCACATGGGTAATTGTTATTGAACATTAATATATTTTATTTCTTATTTATTTTATATTTAGTTATTAAAACTAGTAGAGAACCTATGACTTCACGGGCCAGGGGCATGGGCTTATTGAAGGGAGCCCCCAAAAAAGGTTGATCATATTTTACTGTGATAACAACCTTTTTATAAGATTGTCTGAAACTTCAGTGAACACCATACTTTAATACAAAAGTGATTGGGTGAGATTAGCTGACACCTAAATAAATCAATTATTATAATTTTTGAAACTGTTATCCAGGTTGCAGGGTTGAGCAAGAAAAGTGGCTAAATTGCACCACAGTGGACTACTGCCGACGTTAATTTTTTTGTCATAGTAAGATTTTTTTGGTCAAAATTGAAAGATTACCACATTTGCAGCAAACATTCAAGGGCATTGTTTTCATGTATTTCATTAAACCTTTGGAGCGAGGATTTTGTATTTCCATGCCATTCCATTATTTTCTTATGTTATTTGTCTTGTCCTAAACACTGAGGGCTGCTCAGAATTAGACCTTGGAGTGTACTCACTTTCATTACCTGCTTATTTTATTTAATTTTTTGTTTGTTGAGCAGACTGATTCCAGCATTGAGCATCGTCTCGTACATATTCAGAGACCAATCCTCAGGATTCCCCATTTGGCCATTCATCTACAGCGTGACATCAATGACAGTTTTGGTCCAAACAAGGAAACACATTTGTGAGTGAAAGTCTTCAGTCTTAACATATTTTCAGACCGTACCTCATGTACGACAGAGTTAGAATTCTGCATGTCATATAGTGAAATGGTTTCTAATTGGAATCTGCAGATTGGACAAGCTTAAAATAGGCAAGTTTTCTATAGTGGAGGCCAGTAGCAACCTGTGGCTAGTCGTGTTTAAAATTGATTTGTAATCAGATTTACATTTACTTATCAGTTATCCATTATATATAAGACACCCATGGATTCTACAGGAAATTGAAACCCTGAGTGAATTAAACTTGTCATGCGTTTGATGTGATATGTACTTTTAAGATGTTGATGTTACTGATAATAACCAATGTGAGATGCCAAATGGAGAAGTCGGTGGATCAGTATGAATCTCAGTGAGATGACATGTGTCTTTCAATGCTACATTTCAGATGTCCCATACTGTCCACCTGCGCTGAGGCAGAATTGCAAGGGGACAAAAATCCATCGCCTAACAATGGAGGATCAGATGCTGAAGTTAAAATGCAGGTTTGCCGATTTAATAGGGGGAAATTAGACAGGATGGGTGTGTGGTTCACAGATGAATAGATCACTGGTGTTGACAGGAAGGTCATAGCCCAAGATACACCTTACTGCTATATTAAAAAATTTTGCCATTATGGTTACATAATTCACGCTGTTATAGCAGAAAATTGCACATTCTTACAGTGATAAACTAATTTGTTTGTTTTTTTTTCCTTTGTGAAAAGTGCATCAAGAAAGACATCCTTTCTTCCCAGTTATTGGCAAAATGAAAGACAAAATGCATGCATTGGAAGGTGGATTAGAATGGGTGTAGATGTATAACCGGATAGAAATAGGTTTGAAACATGAACACATTGCTGATTGATGAAACAAAGATTGATTTGAAAACTGGATGGGTTGGTGGACAGAAGGGCAAACTGAGATTTCTCTGCAGCTATGAAAGTTTGTGAGACAGCATTGGTGAACTATGCTTTCTTGCAATGTTGCAGGAGTGTGGAACAAAAGAAGATAGAAGGGAATGACTCCAGCTGTATTGTCATCCATCACATTGTCCGTTTATCTGATCTTGTTCCAGGCTTCCAAGCATCCACCTACCCTGGTCCGCTTGTTGTGTCAAGAGCTACAGATAGAGTCAGATCAAATGTTGGACTTTGAGCTGTGCCTTGCTGATACTCAACCAGCTGTAAGTGTTGCTTGTTGTTATTATTTTTGCAAATGTGGTAATGTTGTGAATGTTTGTATTGTATCATCTTCTCTTTACCCATTTGACTTATATCTAGGGTTTTTGTGTGGCCCTGGAATTTAAAAATTTGAGAAAAAGCCCTGAAAATAGTGGATTCGCCCTGGAATCTTCTCTTGGGTGTAACAAACATTAAAAAAAGGGAAGAACAAAATGTAAACAAAAATAGGTAAACACTCTCATTTTGTTGCATCTATGGAATTGAACATTTTTGCCGTTGAAAAAGAATGGAAAAATATGCTCAGGGAGGGAGGAACTCAGTGTGTCGTACACGGTAACCAGTGCAAAGACGCCACTGTGCTGGATGTTGTATGTCATTTGTAGATAGGAAACTTTCACTGGTTGGGGCATATGAATAGCATATGATATGGCATAAATTAATATCTTCCTTATCATGCTGTTCCTATATATTTCAGATGCAAATTATATATGAGAAATGATTCCATTCTAAGGAAAATCAGCCTCTCTTCCAGTGCATCCTGATATCTCATAACCTCAGTTACCTGTGTCCTATATTCCCTTGAAATGAGTGAAAAATGATTTTCATCATGAATTTCCTTATTCAGTATTTAGTCATAAATGACAAAAAAATGTGAGATCACTTCAGAGGCATCTTTTGTCATATTTGTCTCTACAGTGTGGCAAGAGCTGTGTGTTTGGTTACAGGTAAAATCAGTCAGACATATAAAGGAAGCATGGAGAATTAGAAATTTCTATCCCTAAAAGTATTTACATCACTCATGGAATCCATTTGCAGTTAGGCCATTGCTCTTATTGTCATTTTTTTTCAATTATGTGTTCCAGGCTGTGGGAGGAGCGTATGAAGAATTCATCTTTTCCCCTCGGCTGGACAATTTGTTTAATGCATATACAGCATTTAAGGTAGGAGTTATTCTGTGTTTTGACATCTTTCTCATAGTGTCTGATGAGTGAAAATGATGATTTCATGAAGTTAGAAGTTGAAATCAGTTCACAGCTTTAGTTGTTTTTTGTTCAATCTCCATTTTCTGAAAAACTCGAGCTCTTTTAGGATGCAGCAGAAGAAGAGGTGTAACAGATGCACACTTTGATACTTGTTTAAAGTGGTTGTGGCACTTATCAAGCTGTTTCACAGTTCTGATATATTCTAACTCCTTATTATAATACTAAAGCTACTGACGTTTAACGACGAATTCTCAATTGTACAAAAAGTGGAGTTGGAACAAACAGTAACTGAGGTCGCGAGTTATCTTTGCCACATCATTTGTAATTGCAGTATAAAATGTCATTGTGACATTCACATACTCATTGAATACAGGACTTGAGGTGGATGGAGTAATAAATCGCCGGTTCAGTGCAACAAGATTACCCCCATTTTCATAAATGAGATAATCACTTCTTGCACTGAACCAACAAAATGTTTGAGGATTCCTGAAATTGTGCTTAACAACGAAAGCTTTAAACCCAGTTTCGTGCCTTATTCACTATGTGTACATGTCTTTCAGATTTTCTTTCTAAAATTCATATAACAAATTATATTTGTCATTTTTGCTTTTGAGATTTGCTGAATTTTCGAGATAGAAAAGTTTCATTTGGAGTATATTTGGTCATTCCCATCTTTTGAACCATATTACATTTGTTAAATCTTTTGTATATAAGTTCTTTCAGTGGCTGTTGGAATTAATTCTTCCAATCTTTAGAAATTTGGATCCCAGTTTTTCCATGAATCAAGAACTTTGTAGGTGAAACCATCTCTAATAATAACAAGGGGTAGGAAAGAATAAATCTAAGAGGTTTTAGCATTATCATCTGAATTTTTATATTTTAGTGGTCTTTTTCTGTAACTGCAAATAGATTAAAGTTTTTAATTTTGGAGAATGTTGTGGCAGTTTTGTATCATTGTATAATTGCTTCTTTAAGTTTATGTATTTGATTTATGTCTTACATGATGCCACTGTGCTGGATGCTGTGTACCAAAAGGAAAATGTTACATGTAAAGAATAGCTGATTGCATGAAAAGTTCATGGCATTCAGGTATTCATGTCCACTTCAGTTTTTGGTTTCAATGAGATTTCTCACTTTGTCTGGATTTCCAGGGTCTCTTGGCTTCCTTGCAGGATGACAGTTTGGAGTCTGATCCCAATGTTCGAATGATCAGTTTGTTTGATAATGAAGAGGTGGGTCATTGGCTTGGCTGAAAGTTTTTTTCAGAATAAACTAGATTTTCTGGTTTTCATTTGTAAGAAAAAAAAGACTATCTGGTTTTCAAAGCTGCCTGGTGGTGTCATTGAGCTTAAGGGTTATTGTGAACCATCAGTAGTAGGATAATTGCAGTGATTTGGTAGTGCCTCGCTATTTGGCATTTAACACCATGATTACAACCTTAGTCACATTTGATTTTACATATATGCATAGGCTGATTTCTGGTGGTGCCGGAGCATTCATTCAGGATTCTTGTTCTGAAGAGAACCAGCCAGTGCAGAGTAGGTGGAATTTGCCTTATTGTGCACACAGGCATTTTGCTTTATGAACAATATTGTGATTCAGTATTGTTTTATGAATGTAGTCTGTGTCAGTCATAAATATTACATAAAAACAAATCAATTTAAAGATTTATGATTTTAAATGTTGGTATAAATGGTAACAACTGTGTCCTGAAGACTGTCATCACTTAAACGTGTGTAAAATTTGATGGTTGTACAATTGTTCTTAAGGAGGGAATGAGGCGAAGTGTGCTGCAGTGTCGTTTCTCTTTTACTTAAAAAAAAAAATTTGAAACTCCTGAGAAGGTGAGGTACTGGAGATCTCCAATAGAAGAGAATCCCCATCAAACAAGTGTTTTGGCCCTTGTCTCCCTCACACTCTGTGGGCCCAAGTCACAGCCAGGTCATGAATCTTGGTGTTTTCCTGCAGTCTTTTTTGGTTGGTGGATGGTATCGGTAGTTGCACCCTGAAGCTGTGGACTTTTGTTACCTATGTGCTGGCTATCTCAGTGGTGACCACATTCCTTGTAGCACTTCTTGCTGGCCAGGTTGTCAACTGTTTTATTATTTCTGTGCTGGATTAGGTTGGATCACAGAGTGCCCAGGGTGCTGGCTCCACTTTCCAGGAACTGGTCATGAGACGCATCAGTGCCAATGGCAAGAGTGTAACAGCCTTTGAGGAATCCATCCCCAAATCTTACATGGTCAGTGCTGACATGGCTCATGGGTGTCATCCAAATTACAGGTAAATTAATCTGAACATTTTACGATGTGTATGTGTAGAATGAACTCCCTACCTTGGAGCTATGTGGTTATGTGCTTTTTTCCTTTTTTTTCTTTTCTTTTATTTCATTTATTTGCTTGTTTATTTTGTTTTTAAGCAGATCAGGTCTTGTGAAAAGAAATTAAAATAGGTCTTTCTGTACCGTGCATTTTTATCAGATAGCCATCAACATCATCATGGTACGATATAATGCCATGAAATAGTTTGATATTTTAAACTTGACTCTTGGCAAAATTTAAGTATTTATTTATGCATCTATGATTCTGAACATTGAGAGAGTGTGATTAATCTCTGGCCAAAATATGTAGAGATAGCAACTTGTCATTTTGTCATTTTAAGATTTTACTAACCCTGTTTACCGTGGAAGAAATGAGCAGTGTAAATGACAGAATGCATTCTGCTATTGTTCTTTGGTTGTTGTTTTTTAACATGGTTTCACTTTTCTTGTTTTCATCAGTGAAAAACATGAGGCCAATCATCAGCCAGAATTCCATAAGGTGAGCTGACTCTAGTTTGATTCATAAAGTAGATTCACCTTTTTGGGGTTAATGTTTAGTTAAGTTATAATGTACTACTATTGAGGGCACTGTTAGCTCAGCAGCTTCCTTAACTTCATACTGGTCATTACTGTTTTATGGTTAGCTTATTATTGTTAAGACTTCACTATTTCAGTTTTGTGTGGAAAAATTTTTATGTCAGAAACTCACTGTGTATTGTTATACATGCATCTGGAAGTCCTAATGTTACTGTACATGAGATCTTTGAATCTTTTAAATATTGTCAATGCGTGAGAGACAAGCCTTGCCATGAAAGGATAAAGCGCTGCATAATTTAAACTGATTTCAGCATTAATTTGCATTTGATCGCTGTGTGTCGAAATCATACGTTTTTAAAAAAAATTCTACTTTACAGTCGGTTTTAATTTGATTCATGGCTAAAGTCACCATAAGCGATTCCTCTTTGTTTGCTTGAAGCACTGATTATTTGAGATGATACTGTAAGGTTTGTTTATTGTTTGTTTCTGACACAAAACTTTACAATAAACAACTTTTTTTTTTTCATGATTTTCACCTTTTTCCAGTTCTCGCTGCCATGTGAAGATTTTCTGTGTTTGTTTAACCCTGTTAACGCCACAGGCCACGATCGTGGCCCATTGGTAGAGTGCGACAGGCCATGATCGTGGCTCTCTATATGTGCGGTTAAATTTATTTTGGCTGAGAAGCTAAATAAAAAATCTGGCATATCTGCTTGGTTTCCAGGAAGTACAGCTGACAATGAAAGTAGTTGTTGTTGTTTGGTTGCGTTTTGTGGCGATTTTTACTGATTTTGCTGACCAAAATGAATGACCAGAATGAGTCAGAAAAATTTTAACACACATTTTTCGGTTTTTTAGTGAGCACTAAGAGAGTTAAAATATTTGTCAAATACCTGTGCCAGATAGGACAGCTCTTTCTTTGAAAGATTGATAAATGTGTGATGTACATCAACAGGGTATTGTGATCAAGTTCAATGCCAACCAACGGTATGCCACCACCAGTATCACAGCTACCATTCTCAGACAAGTAGCTGCTAAAGTTAATGTACCACTACAGGTAATCAGGCACGAAAGAACTGTTTGGATGTTTGTAGATTGTAGGCGTGGTCAAAGCTGTAGCATAGATAGCCGCAAGAAAAAGAAACCAATAAAACCTGGCACAACTATTTGAGCCATATAGCCAAACCACTCACAGTTGGCATTTTTGTGGCCAACTTTCAAGAAATTTATTCCTATGGTATTTTACCAATGAAAAGATCTTCGTGGCCGGTGAGCTGAATGTAATCCTAACCTTTGCAGTTTTTTCTAAGTCCCAAAATTCACTGTGCAAACTAAATCTAATATAGCCAAATGGCCACTGCAAAAGAACTTTTGGAGAGAGAAAATTCAGGAGATCATCAGAGGTAGAGAGCCCCTGTGAAATGAATGTTTCGGCAGGATACAGGCAGAAGAATGAAAGAGGGACAGGGAGTTGAATTTGTGGGCTTTAAAGAGCAGAAGTGTCCATGTATTCATTCTGTTGATAGCGCATCAGTACATTTTGAATCAATGTTTATGCTTCGTTTTTTGATATGATATCAGGATTTTGTGGTTCGCAATGACTCCCCTTGTGGTTCAACCATTGGACCCATTATGTCGGCTAAGCTTGGTATGCAGACCATTGATGTCGGAGCTCCTCAGTTTGCCATGCATTCCATCAGAGAGACAGGAGCAACCACAGATGTGTTACATGCTACACAGCTGTTTGAGGTATGTTGAGTGTAAGTTATACAGCAGAACTTGGTTATAATGAGAGGTCATGTTCCACCAAAAATGTCTCATTATAGCCGAGGTCTCGCTATTCCAGGAAAGAGTAGGCTACAGAAAAGGCAAAGGATTTAAATACCCTACTATTTTTTTATGGTTAGCTCCCTTGTTAGCGTTAACCTGCCCCACAGTTTGCCTCAGTGAATGATAAGTCATCACTTTGAACTGACTTCGAGTAGTGTGCTGTCACAGCATGTGGTCAGTAGGGAGAGAAAGCATGCTAGGCTTAAGCGAGAGATGACCAGGGGGTTGGTGTGTGGCAACAAACAAAGAACAATACATTTATTGTCTGACTCCCAACACATTGTTCTGCAGCCGCCCCCACAATTTGCCAAAAGCACTCAGAATTAATTCTGTTGCTACAGCAGGTGTGTTGATTATCAAGTGCTTGATATTGCAATTATTCGAGTATTTTATTGATATTATATAGCTCATATAGCAGAAAAACAAGGATTTAAAATGTTCTCGCTATCTGCAAGGTCTCATTATTGGCAGTGTCGTTAAACATGATCGTCCACTGTAATTCCTTTTCCAGTGGCGTATATTTGCTTATAATATCTGAGTTTTAGATTTTTTTTTTTTTTAAATTTAACATGAGAAGTGTCAAGTTTTGCTGAAATAAAAAACATTTCATGTAAAGACCAATATTTTTTCACTGGCTGATCTGGGCTGATGGGATAGATGTAGAATATTGAAGAAAAGAAACAACAACTAGGAATTCTTAGATTATTGTGTCCAATCCACTTAATGTGTACAAGTGCATATATTTATATTTTCATATCACTTTAGGTAAAAGCTCCACTTCGACCTTTTTGTGGTTCAAGAATTTAATATGATATTGAATGTGTTTCCTCAGGGCTTCTTCCGCTACTATCCGGAAGTTCAGGATTCCTTGAGATTTTAGCGAACCGGGAGACTTCCAGCAATGATGTTATGAGACTCGGTGATCTCAGACACTGAGAAAAACTTCAGATTGTCCATCGTAGTGAAAAATGTTACTAATTTTTATATAATTCTAATATAAAAAATCCTTACTTCTTTATCTGCCAGCCTCAAGATGAGTTGAAGTACAAAAGATTTCTGAAAATGTTCTTCATCGTAATATTTGATGTAATCGAGTTCAAATAGAATTTATTGTTATTTTTTAGTAAATAAGTTTGTTTGAGATGTTAGTCTTGGCATAATTACGTGTACCTGTATACCGTTTTTCTACCAGCCTTCCAACTGCGGAAAAAAACTGCTCATGGGAACCTTCCTTTTATGAACATCTCATAATGACTCTGTCTGCCTGGAGCTTCCTGTTAGTCAGTTATTCAATTAACCCTTACCCTGCGATGGGCGTACCAATACAGCATCGATTTTCCATGCATTCATTCTGTATGGGCGTACCAAATGAATCATGAAGCAAATTGTCGGCTCCAGTGCATTAATTGAAATTTACCAGCTGTCTGCACACATTTTTGTTGGAGATGTACTTCAAAACCACATGGTGTGTTTCTGTTCTTTTTTTTTTGGTGTTCCTTCAGACTAAGTTGTCAATGATCCCATGGTTATTCCAGCTTTTGACTGCTGAACACATGTAATTCATTTGATACAATGACTATGTTGTTGATTAAATATGAGAAATGTAATTATAGTAGTAATCTTTGATGTATTGATTATAAATATGCCAGGTTTCATTAACAAATCTAGGTTCTTCATAACAATCAGTCAGATTCATATTACTTTATGTTTTTGTTTTTTGTAAAATTTATTTGTAATGGTATGAGCAACTTACCTGTTTCTCAATTTTTCCCCTCAGATATTACAGTGCAAGCACGCAGTGCTGCATATTTTTTGCTTTAATTTCTCTTCAAAAATAGAAAAAAATATTGCAATTTTATATTTGGGGCAGACTATCTTCACATTGCTGTTTTGAAAACTTGGATTTATAATTACAAATCTAAATCAAACAGGTTTCTGCTAGAGAAGCTATTGAACTTTGTAGACAATCAACCAAATCTCCAGTTAACAGCTATTTTTTGCTATTTATATGAATATGAAATTAAATTAGCATTCCAACAAATGCAGTTTATTGGAATGGACCCTTTCAAACAGTGACTACATTGTAGTAGTATTGATTTTTTAATTTGTCATTATTTCATTATTTATTACTTGAATGCTGAGAACAGGTAAAGTTCATATTTCATGCTACCAACATTCAAGATATGGATAATACTCAAAATTAAAATTGACGTTGACCTTGTTAAAATTACCATCTCAGGATAAATTTGAATACAAATTTGGAAATGATTATTGTGACCGGGTGACCTTTTGTTCAAAGTTATTCTGGCCAGATGACAGTGTAAAAACTGATAGAATAATATTCTTTATTATGCAACATCTGAAGTTTCTAGTTGTGTGTTAATAAGAACCTATCCGCAAAATTTCTGAAAAATACTTTATCACTGATTGCAGTACAATTGCCAAATTACAAGAGAAATGATGGCCAGTGCACGACTGCAAAAAAGTTAGCGTCTCAACCTGACCATGATAATCATTTCATAAATATCATTTATGTGCAATCCACTTAATGTGTACACATGCATGATTTCATCAGTCTTCAGATACAATGTCTCTTAAATTATGACAAAAAATGCTGTGTGTTATTTTTTGCATTCATATACTTTAGAATATACAATGTATGTATTGTATGAATAGCGTGTGACAGTTCACAAGTAAAACTAGTAGTAAGTGATATCTTGAGCCCCCTGCAAATTAGTTTTAATTTCTTTCAGGATTTAGGGTCATTTCACACTTAAGTCATTTTTTTGCCTGATCAGTATCAAGTACCTAGCTACCATCTCAACATCTTTGAATTTGAGAATTTGATGTGTTTTGTACATGTTGAACTCACATAATGGCCTATGTCAAATTTAGGCCAATACTGCATTGATCTTTCATGTTTTTCTTGAGATCAAGTCAAACATTGTTATATGAACAAAAACTGATTGCCTAATACCCCTTTTAAATAATGTATTAAACACTTGACACCAGAAATATGCCCACTATTTCACATTGATCAAATTGTTTGATTAACTTTTCTCAAAACTGAAAGGTTTGATAAGCCAATATATTAGACGGCGATGTTCTATACATCAGTTATTTAATCTGATGAGCTTTTTGTAGTCTGGAGTTTGTCAGTTTGTCAAGTCCAGTTACTATAGAGTGACCCATTGAGTAGATGTGCCTATACATGTTCTTTCTTCTTACCATTCTTTTGTAATGTCACATCCAGTATCTCAGTGAGTGAATGACAAGAACAAGGCGAGAGAGTTCATATCAGAGAATTGAATTTGATGTACCTCGTTCTTAAAAGTTACAGAAACATGAGCACTTGTGCCCGATGTGAATTTCTCCAGATCAAAATAAAGTTTATAAATAACGTGACCCTGTTTTAGTACTAGTTCATTGCACTTTTTGAGTGAGTAATTAATACTTTTGTTTTTGCAAGTGAAAGAGACTCTTCGGGCTTTATGTGTGACTCAATAATTTTGTAGATTTAAAATCCCACTGTGTTGGCATTTGAGATTTTTCTATTCTTTACTTGTTTGTACAAAGTGGATAGGTGGACCCCGGGGTGTACGTAGCAAAATATACGAAATATCATCAAAACCACAGAAAACTGTGGGGTCCCAGCAGGGCTTTGCAACATACAACCTTTTCTTTTTGCCCAATTTTGACTAGCAAAATATAGGCGTTTTAGGATAGGTGAACCCCGGACCAATGAAAAGCAGTCTTTCATTGCCAAGTTAGGCTAGGGTAAGAAAACAAACATTCGAATGGCGCATGGATGTCGATAGATCTATCTAGATCTATATGTTTTGTTGGACCTGGGGGGCGTGAGGATCTAGTCAGTTTGTATCAATGGGCGGTAGTCAGATTGACTAATCAGGCGAAAAGGGGCTGGGATTGCCATTGGCGATCGATGTACACACAAGTAGGCCTACATTGGCTGAGATCATACCTCCGTGGTGCAGCGGTTGAGTGAGTGGACTTGAATGCCAAGTTTCTGGTACCACAGATAAGTACTCATGACTGGAATTTGTTGCTGAATTACGACAGAATTTTTCTTTTTGCAACATCACTCTTACGGAACACACCACTTTAAAGAACTACTATCCTAAAACATTTCACTACAATGAAACCAGCCCGGAGTCCACCTATCCTTAAACCTACTTATTTCGCTAGGTACACCCCGGGGTCCACCTATCCTCTACCTTGTTTGTATATATATTAATATATGTATAAGCTTTGATGTGAAGATGAAAACAGATGTGAATGTTAACCCTCATCCAGAGTTGAGTGAATCAGTCCATGTAATGCCTTGTGCGGGGATAGCCAGTGGCCAGTCAGCCGATCGTTCGCGTGTTGCCAATAACCTCAGCAGTCGGGTCAATTGGGTCTTTTTGAACACGCGTATCGTGTTTACTTTAGGATGCAATAAAAACAATAATGGTGGATAAATCATAAGTGACCCCTATGATATTTGGATAAAGTAGGCCTACTTGTGATGAGATGCAGTAAGTTCTATTGTTAAATTTTTTAAGCCAGGCACTTAATGTACCAACTACATGTATGATGGCATTGCCTTCTCCATCCTCCACTACGTGAAGATTCAACTTCTATGATGTTAGTTTTCTTAGCACACCTTTAGCAAGAGATCTGATTTCCAGCTCATAGAATACACACGTGTACTGAAAAGCAGTGTAATCAAAGCAACACAACAAAGTTGGTCATTTTCTCCCAATTTTTCTGATGTAAAACCTACCAACAGACACCCAAATACAGCACTTCTCTTAGTATTACAATGGAATTCATTATCACAGACATAAAACGGTTTCTCAAATATGTAGATGGCCCACTTCTCATTTCACCTGTAGATGACAACCAGCATCAAAGTCAAAAGTTTCCCGAAGATTTTCCCCAGTTCAAACTTCAGACCGTCGGCACTATTAGTAGTATAAACGATGTAGGTTCTGGCACACCTGCCCCAGACCGCCCGGAGGGCTCCCAGCTCGTTCTTTTTTTCAAACCACAAGAAGGGTATACCTACTACACATCCGCTCTGGCTCGTGTAATACAGGCATAACAGGATGTTAGCCCCCTAAGAACCTTGTACTCTGACGAAACTAAGCGGGTGTGTATTAGGTATACCCTTCTTGTAGTTCGAAAAAAAAGAACGAGCTGGGAGCCCTCCAGGGGGCTGGGGCGGGTGTGCCAGAACCTACATCGTTTATACTACTCTATTTCTATTATATGACGAATAGTTGCATAAACGTAATCGGATGATACCATTTTGTGAGACATAGTAGGGGTGACAGGACAGATAAACAAGCGAAACAAACAAAATGTGTGAAAAAAAAAACGTGAAAAAAAAAGGTGCAGCAACCGAATAAACAAAACACGAGGAACAGCATTGCTATACAATAATTTGGCCTCCTGTATGACCCGTTTGCAAAATGTAGGACACAATAGTGGCCCCGCATGTTGCGCAAGGAGGCCAGTATAGTGGCCTCCCGCAGGATGAATGTTAAGGGAAAAAAATAAATTGTTAAATAATTATATTCTTTGAACACCCAGTTGGACTTACACTTACACCGACAGGTATCATTATCATGGAGCTGGGAAATTCATGGGTCTCCAAAGTCTGTTGTGCCATATAATTATGTGAGGCGACAGCACAGATTTACTAATGTGTCACAGCCAACCATATTGAAGAACTCATACATTTACCATTCAGTTTACAGAAAACAATGGCAGAAATAACGTAAATTGGCAAAAAATATTTTGAACCCTGATCGTGCTCTGATCATCGTTCTGATCCATTTTCTTAACTCAGATGGCAGTGACATATTAGTATAACAATTATCGACTTTGTGCTGTTATGCTAGATATGTCCTGACAGACAACACAAAGCTAAGAAATGAAAACAAACCAAAATCCGACAGTAAATTCTTTATAAACAAAAAGAAATTGATTATGCATCGAACACTACTTTGCTTCTTGACAAAATAAAAAAATATTATATATATGGACGGCACCAATGATAGAAAACTACATTTTGGTTTCACTTTCAAAATTAACAATGTCCAAAATGATTGCAGTAAAACAATACAGACAATGAAACCTCCACAGTACAAAAATAATACATGTATAAAGCAAATAAAAAACAGCATAGGCCCACATGAACCTGACAAGACCATCAGGAAGTTTGAGATGATCTATGACAATGTAATAGTCAATATTATGTCTTTGCGAGAATCTCATTCATAGAAATACATGTAATTAACAAGTTATCACATCGAGTGAATGATTTTGATATGAGAAATAGGCACCATATAAAGTTTAAATGATCTGGGTCAAACTACATCAAATATGTACAATAAACCTTCACAAATGGAAAAGAATGTGATTTGCTATTTGTGCTGATTGGTGACAATTTCGCCACAATCTAATCTCAAAATTCCTATTATTAGTGATACAATATCATCTGCACTTGGACGGTTTTTTTTTCATCTGGGACTGTCCATGTCTCCCACAGTCCATATACATACAATCTTGAAAAAAATATCCTTAATCAAGAGACCCATGCAAGTAAAACGTGTAATTACTGTCATCACAACTCTTGCTCATCAGAAGGAATGGCTTTCTACAAGTCAAGACCAATAATATTATATAGTGCATTATGGCGAAGCATGGCTTTTCAGATAGTTTTAAAGATGTTCTCTTGACACTGGAGAAATTAGTGACCGGTAAGAAGGCAATCAATAATGGACCCTCTTCACTGGTATGCAGGTGACGCTCTACGTATAGACCAGTGTGGACTGCCCTCAGATTTGTTACTGTGAGCTCGGAAGACCAGGTTATCAGGGATAGGGTGTTGGGAAAATCAGGCGCTCACGGTTCAAAGTGTTAAAAAACAAAGGAGGTACAGGGGAGGAAACACTTCAAACACAGTTACAAGAAAAGTATGGACAAAGTTTGATCAAAGAAAGTGACCAGGACATGAGCTGTGTCATCAAACTCATGTCTAGCTGAAATGTTGAAAAAAATGAAACAATCAAGAGTATTAACAGTGAAGGAAGTGATATTCTCTAGGATGTTCATAGTCTATGTAACTTGAGAATGTGTGATCTCAGCCTGCAATTTTCTAAGTACAAAGTACATGTACATGTACTTTTGACTTTGTATTCTGAGGCACAAGAATCACTGCAGAGGATACAAGAGGTAAATGAAACACATTTGGTTAGTTTCAAAATGATTATGCCAAAAGTTTTACTATGGCATTAGCCTGGTGCACTGTCCCCGCAAACTGATATCTTTGAAACATTTCAAGGTTTGCATAAGTTTGTTTGTTCCGTTGAGACTCTAGGTCACTCTCCAGAACAACGGATTATGTCAGAGACAAGACTTGAGTTCTTGACAAGGTATAATGAGTCTTTCAATTAAAAAGACTCGAAAATCAGTAAGGTCTAAACATCGGGCCATTGTATAGGCTCTCAAGGTTTACTTTATATCCAATCAAGAAGCTGATGAAGGAAAGTCGACTGAGCAAGAGCAAAGAAAATTTACTATTTTGACTGAGCAATTACACTTACACCTAAAACAATGTATGTACATGTACACTTTGAGCAACTGATAATTTCTTGGAATGTTTTGCTTTGTTCAAACTCAGAAAGTCATAATAAACAGGAATATCAAAAAATGGGAATAGTATAAACCAGCATATCAATTTATAAATGGCTAATTGAAGCAGCTAGTTCTACACCATGCCTAAACTTCCATACCTGTGTATAATGATGGCAATGATCAACAGTATTCTGTCCTTTATGTAAAGCACACTATACTTGCTCAGAAATGTTATTATTAGCTGCAGTTTTCAGAGTCATACCGTTTATGAAAAACACTTTTTGCTCAATATATTACTTACAGAACCAAGGCCCTTCGATTGACAAGTGAGAAATGTTTGCTTTCACATCTTCACAGAGGATAGTAAGTTAGCAGCCATGTTTTATGCCATACCTAATGGAAGTCCAAACTTATGTACATGTATTTCACAAACATACTGACCTCCAAAATCCTAACATATCACAGCCTTAGTTCTTGTATGTTCCAACTCCACTTTCTGCACAACTGAGAAATTTGACATTAGATGTCTGCGGCTTTAGTTATTATAAGGAGTAAGAATAAATTGGAACTGTGAAACAGCTTTATAAGTGCTATAAAGCATTTTAAACAAGTGTCAAAGTGTGTACTTGCAATACCTCTCCAAATTTTCAGAAAATAGAACAAACAAGAAACTAAGGTCACGATATCTTGACAAAGTGTCTTACTTTATGATCAGAACCACCTAATATATTTTCAGGTGTATTCACCACCTTTTATGCTGATTACATGGGACATGGTAACATTCAAAGAGAATTTCATAGAAAGCAATACTGAACAAGGCAGAATGTAACGACATAATGTAACAGTGATTGCGTTAACTTGATTCATAGTAGACTGGTTTATCTTGTATAAACTTTTAATAGTCCTGCCTGAAGATTCCAGTACACTTTCACATGTTGTCCAGCCGTCCCTTTACTGCAGCAGCCACAATATCCAAGCTATCTTTGTCCAGTTCCTTCACTAGACACAGAACAGCCTGGAGCATATTCGAGTTCTGTGGACAGTAAAAATACCTGTTTACAACAAAAGTCCTCTTGGAGATGTGGAAGAGCCAGGGAGAAAAGTTATGAAAGAGATAGAGTGAAAGATACACACTGTAGGGAGGACAAAAAGAAAGACTAAATAAAAAAACAAAGAAGTGTAGTGAACCTCTCAAGTGTACACAGTGAATGATGTTTTACTTTTTTTTTCATCTGACATCTTGCATTATCATTGAGAAAATTGCATAAATGCTTATGGAAATCATTGTGATAAAAAAGAATTGTATAAATTTGTGTTACTTATGTAACTTCAAAGATCCCACGAAAAGAACCCATCAGATCAAGGTCCATTGAACACTATCTGCACATCTTCGTAGGCAGAATTTATATGCAAGAATTACATAAATTATTTATTTATATAAGGCCTAATTACCCCACTGATAGGTGTGTTATTACAATGCTTCTGGGAGAATAACTCAAAATTAAAACATTTTAAAGAACTCACCCTGGCCCTCATCAAATCTGTGTTCACAGATCTGCCAGTGTTGGGTATCTTGTCCACAGGTTTCACTCCAAGCTGGACCCTCATTCGACTGGAGAAAACAGTACAATAACATGGTTATATAGAGTACTTGAAATGGCACAGACTGAAGTTGTTACAGATATCCACTAGAGCATACTAAACTGAGCAACAATACATCTAGTAGTTTAAAATAATTGTAATTAATATAATGGACAGCAATAACATAACCTGAATGAAACAGCAAAAATTACGGGGTGCTATGAAAAATGTCCACAGGGCAGTGAAAGAGAAAATGCTGCGCATACTTATAGAGCACAGTCCACACAAAATTATTAAAACTACAGGTAATTTTGGGCTTAGATTCAGAAAAACAACGTTATCTAGAAAAAAAACAGTCTTAACATGTTGAGAAACAAGTAGTGACAGGAGATTTTCAAAATCATGGGCTATCATTAGGTACCAGGTCCCATCTGGAATTTCAGATTGGTGAAACTTTAAGATTCCACAATCGTTGCACAATCAAATATGTGCTGTTTTCAGATGTCATTATACTTGTGTATATTTGAAAAGAAAAGTATGAAGGGTCTCAAAACAACAATGAAGCGACCACAATAGAAATGTAAAAAATTGAATATGTATGATGTAAAATCTCTCTCGAAATCTGGTGACTAAAAAAGCACAAATAAAAACCTGACATCCTAGTCTGAATATGAATTTTCTATATGTTTGTAGGTTATTGTAAATTCATTGTAGCATTTCTCAGAGTGAAACCCAACCACCTCAGCCTTATTTTTGTCATAACCTTAATATTTCCTTGGGACTGAATACAAAGACTTCAAAATTGTTCCCCTTCAATTCTGTTAACTGACATCAGTACCCAGTGACGTTTGGATTTTGCTGCCTAAGTAATTTTCCTTCGCACATGAGCAATGATACAAATATCTTTCATAACTGTGAATTTTGACAAATTTTGTTATCAATTGATTAAATGATCTCAAATTTAAGAAAAAAAATTTGACAGAAAGTCATTTCCACAATGTAGATGAGTTACGAGAATGTTGCATTTAACATAAAAATTGTTGAGAAAAAGAATAGAAATGAGACAAAAACTACCACACAATACGTACTTGTATTCCTCCCAGTCCACTGGTTCTTTATTCTCGCTACTAGACAGTGCTGTCCTCCTGCCCTGACCAGTCTCATTTTCCTCAGGTTTGACAGCTGTATTCACACTGTCTTTACTGTTTTCAACATTACCAGTGTCCATGCTCAGCACTCTAAGACCTAACGATTCTGCCTTTTCCACTGATCCCTTCCCTTCCATGACAGAATTCTGAACATCCAGCGAATCTTCCAGTTGAATCTTGTCTAGCAATGGATTTTGTGATGTTTGATCTTGCAAGGTTTTGACCTTACTGGAAGATTCATACACAGTCTGCTTGCCTGTGCCACAGTTGAGGTGGGCATCAGGCTCATCGGCCAATGTGCTGTCTATGCTGGCTGTGTTGTTGTTATTGCTGTTTACATTGCTGGGGCTGGAAGAACAAACTGATGTAATTTCACTGTTGTCAAGACAACTGGTCAATGAGACTTTAGTTCCTTGAGAGTCACTGTAGTGGGTGAGCTCTGCTGACTCTGAATTGCTGCTTTTTGTTTTATCGTCAATGCCACTCATTTGGATGAACGATAGATGGTTGATTTTCTGGGGCACTGGAAATGCATCTTTCATTTTCCCTGCTCTGTTGGCTGTTAATTTGTTGTAATTAACGTCTCCATCTCCATCAAGTTCCAACGATTTCTGGTCATCTCCATCCTCAGCACTAGCTTCCTCTTTCTCCTCACTTTCACTATTATCACTGTTTTCATCCTTCTCTGAAATTTTATCCTGTTCAGAGGAAGAGACTTCATGATTTACCACCGACATAGCCCACCTTCCCCTTGATGAAGTTGATGGTTGACTGCCTGCTGAATCATCATCTACCGATCTATCTTCACTTTTACTGACATCACTTTCTTTATCTGCCTCATCGTCATCTTCATTTCCAGTATCATCACTACGAGGACTGATTTTTGCACCTCCACGTCGACTTCCCCTGCCACTACTACCACCACTGTGACTACTTCCATCATCTCCACTCTTCCCACTACCACTGTCCTCATCAAAACTCTTTCTTTCTCTTTCCAAATCTTCTCTCTTCCTTTGCTGCCTTTTTTGGCGTGGCAGTGCCCATTTCTCAGAAGATACCGATGGTTCCCCTGCATTTTTCCTGTCTCCCCTGGAGTCTTCTGAACTTGTAGTTACCTCATTGAATAGAGCTGAGGCAGAGAAATCCTCAGGCACCAGTAAATCATCTCCTTCTTCCTCTGCCCTGGAGATCTCATCTTCTGTAACAACTGTGGATCATAAACAAACTTACCAAACGTAAATCTTAACAACTGAACAGATTCTGATCAATCTACAATAGTTTTTATCTGCTGAATAAAATAATTAAACTGTGGGCCAGAGGGCAACCTCCCCCCCCCCCCTCCTCCCCCGGGAAATTTGTAACTGATATTTTCTGTTTTACTGAAAGGGGGGGGGAGGTTAATACTGCCGCCCAAAGGAAAAATGACATAACTGACAGCCTGGCCTTTTTCCACTTTTTTGTCTCTGCTTACGAACAGTTGGTTTGTCACACTAGAAACTACATGTACTATTTCAGATGCAGATACGCCTACTGCCTTTGGCATAAAAGAATTATGTGTCAGACAAGTTCATATGACAATAAACTAGAAAAAGGCCATGCTGTCAGTTATATCATTTATCATTTTTGGGCGGCAGAATGTGCTGAACTCAAAACAAGTTTTTTTCAAAATTTTAGGTGTCATTTATGTGAGTTATGGCCCCTGAAAGTTCAACAAGTTCATTCTTTTTCAAAACTTTTATTTGAACTTTAAAAGATAGTACTTGTTTATCAATTTCATTTTATCAAATAAAAACCATGATCTCTGTACTTGGTCTCAAGTTGTAGTTTGTACCATATTTATTCTTGATATAAAGAGAAATTAGCAATTTTAAGACCCAGTTTTCTTACAAATCTAATACTAATTGAGCCATACATGTCCCTGCCCTGTTCTTGTGACACCTGGTAATAAAAATATTAAATTTTGGATAAGTTCACAAAATGACATTATATTATGTCAAAAGGTACTGGCTTTTACATTCAAAAACAATTTCTATTATAACAACATATCCCAGACAAAATTACTTTTACTTTTACAAATTATATAATATGATCAAATCACCAAGCTTTTTTAAAGATCTGTAAATAAATAAAGAAATTGGTAAACCACAGAATGAGTAAGACTTACCAACATTATCAAGCTTTTGTAAATTTGGCAATGTTTTCAACACTGTCATTCTGTAGTTAGCACCAGAAGCACATGGGTTTTCAGATAACCACAGTGAACGAAGCTTGTGTAGATTCTTAAGGTAATGAATGTCTGCAAGTTTTTCAATGCTGTTGGTTCGCACATACAGTTCCTATGCAAAAGATGGATAAATTGAGCGATGAATTTTCAAAACTGTTGCCCCTTTTAAACATGTACAATATAACAGCACTAGGTGGAAAACAGTTTTGACAAAATTACAGAAAGTGGGACAGTTTGTAGCATAAACTAAGATGGTATATTGAGGTAAAACAGAACAGATCTGATTATAATATAATTAAAGAAACTTGGACAACAGATAAATTCATCGATAATAAGACAAATGCACATCGTTTAGTTAAAATATTTAACTTAAAACACATTTTCTGCATTACAATGGAACTTCCGTTACAAAGTCACAGAATCAAATCCCCTTTTGAAGCATCACAATCATTTGGATCTATGCATGACCCTACGTTGTACAAGACTTTTTTTGTCATATTTTTCACACAGTAAACTATATCAGTTATTATAAATAGTATTATTAAAGCTTTCAATATATACATCAAAAACTATGTTACAGACAAGTACTCAACCTAGTTTGATTTAAAATAACCAATTACATGTAATATTTACTTTGAGATGGTGGCAGTGGGCAAAATCTCGCAGTGTTGTGAGTTTATTTATGCTCAGGCTGCAGACCTCTAAATTTGGCATACGACGAACAACACTAACATCTCCTATATTGGAAGCCCTGAAAAGACAAACATTCTCAGATACATGGAAGCGAATTTCAAATGTCTTTAATCTTCACATAGAGAGAAATGGGGTTAACTACACCTAATTTGGTACTTTCAAAACAAACCAACATACATCTCTTTTGTGTTTCTAAATCCAGCTTAAATTTAAACCTCTGCATAGGATCCCCCATTTCTGCTGTACGGTGTTACTAGTGTTAGTTTTCACTTGGCCTAAGTGCCTTCTAGCAAACATTCATTCATATGTTCAGGTACTTATCTACCTCTAGGTTCTAAACATCCTAAGTTAAAAATAAACTTCCTATAAATTATATCCCCCTTTCATATTATATTTTAATTCTTTAGGTCTATCTGCCAAGTTTTCAGACCAACCTCGCAGGATTCAAACAATAAAAGAATCTTTCAGTTTCAATTACTGCTGAATACAGAATAGCTTCTCCCAGGTCCACTGTCTGAGAAATTAACAGGAATGTGATCTAGACTCTAGATCTACAAGTGCTTTTTTCAACAACTTGTGTCATACTGTTTTCCTTAATAAAAGTTCAGTAAGAAATTGTTTATTATTACCCCCCCCCCCTCCTTTCAAACAACAAACAACAACAACAAACAAACAAGGAGGAAGGTGGAGGCGTGCGCGCATACTGAATAAGACAAGATCGAGAAATCTTACCAACAATTTAGTTTCTTCACACTCTCCAGATCTTGTGCACGAGTGCGAGTCAAAACAAGTGCCTCGCTCAACTCGACATAGTTTGCACTTTTAGCAAGTTTTTCTTTCATTGCCATGATTGTCAACTTGTCTGACAATGTTTGCTGTTCTGTCTCTCCCAGAACACGGAAGATGAATGGTTATTGACAGACAATATTTGACGTCAGATGACAATGAACAAAGACAAATACTGTGCAGAAGCTTCTTTAGCATTGATTATCAGTAGATGTGAGAACTAGAAAAAAGTCAGACAATTTAGAGGTTGGCTCCTGATTGTAAACATTAATACGACATAATGACTTCATCTGTGATTCAAGGTCAATGTTTGTCATCATAATTATTGTTCGTCCAAACGACACGATACAGAAAAGTCAGAACAACAAAATATCATTTATTGTAATGTTATCTCCACACTGTAATCTTCCATTGGGTCCTCCAATGAGAAGTAGCTTACTGTTGTCGATGCTCAACAACTTGTTTACACACTTATCCATTACAGTTCCTGCACGGTTACCTAAAAAGTAGCCTACTCGAAAAACGGAATGGAATTGGCACGAAAACAAAAATTATATTCAACAGCAGAGAGGAAGTGCCACAAACTGAAATTTCCCCTTATTTGTCCTTGAAAAGTTCACTTTTCCTTTCCCCATCTCTCTTCCTCCACCTCTCTTTTTCTCATCCCTTTACCCCCCTTCTCCTAACCCTTACGTCTTTTTTACCGGTACGCCAGACCCCATGGACGGGGTCAGACAAAATTCCCAAACTGGCTTATAATTTCCTGTAAAATAGCCATCACTAAGTTACGCAGTTGTGCTTATGTTACGTCTCCTTGTATGGGTTATAGTCCATAGTTGTTGCAGATAATAGAGCCTTCAAAGCATGAAGATAATCATTATGATACATTGTATGGTGTTCTTCTAACCCCCATTAGGCCTGTTAATTTCCCTAAGCCGATGTGAGCGGCTCATGAGAAACATATACCGTACTCATCTCAAATAATTAATAAAGTTCACACATAATATCCTGTTGTTACGGGTCCAATTTGTTGATTGCTAGATACTGTCCACTTACACAATGAGAGAGGGGCAGAGATTAGAGAGAGACGGGGCGAGAATAGGAAGCGGCAGGGACAGAGAGAAAGAGAGATGAGAGGCAGAAAGACAGGATGAGACAGAGAGACGGAGAAAAAGAGAGACACCCAGACAGACGACAGACACATAGGCCTACACTGATACAGCCTCCTTTTCACCCATTAGAACTGCAAGCTTTTATTAGGTTAGTACATGTATTAGGATAAATATTAATTGCCTGCAACTGGTCAGAGATCCCTAAAAGCAAATCCTCAATTCATGATCTTTTCTCTGGATGAACTAGATCTAAAATCAGGACACATGCACACACACACACACACACAATAAATACATTTACAGGCACACCTGATGACACACACAAATATAGCCACATCTAATGACATATGCACACCTGATCACACACACACACAAATACAGGCAGCAATGATCACACACACACACATACAGGAGAATCTGATGACACACACACACACAAATACAGGCACATCTGATGACCCACACACACATACGCACACTCAAATAACGCATAAAGCCTATTATACTATTTTAAACGCCTGCAAGTTCTTATTAGGGTCAGTGTTAGGATAAATATTAATTACGTGCAACTGGTCAGAGATGCCTAAAAGCAAATCCTCAGTTCATGAAATTTTTCAATGGATGAACTAGATCTAAAATGAGGACATAAACACACACACACACACATACACACACAAACACACATACAATTAACGAATAAAGCAGCTATTTTAGACGCCCCCTTTTCACCCTTTAGAATTGGAAGTTCTTGTTTTAATGTCAGCATAAGTCCAACAAATCTGAAGCACAAATCCAACAAGTTGGCCGAAAAAAGTCTGACAAGTCTGTTGCATAAGTACGACAAGTTGGCCCAAAAAATTTGACAAGTCCAACACACAAGTGTAACAAGTTGGCCGTAAAATTCTGACAAGTCTGATGCCCAAGTTCCACAAGTTGGCCAAAAAATCCGATAAGTCTGACGCACAAGCCTAAGCAGAAGCCAAAACAGTTGAACAGTTCTGATGCACAAGTCCAACAAGTTGACAGAAAAATTTTGAGAAGTCTGACGCACAAGTCCAACAAGTTGGCCAAGAAATTTTGACAAGTCTGACAAGTTGGCTGAAAATTCCAACAAGTCTGATGAGCAAATCCAAAAAGCTGACCGAAAAATCCGACTTCCGAGGTGAAAGTCCAACAAGTTGGCCGAAAAATTACTGCAAGTCTGATGCACAAGTTCAATGAGTTGGCAAAAAAATTTGACAAGACTGGCGCACAAGTTCGACAAGTTGCCCAAAAAGATTTTGGCAAGTCCAATGCACAAATACGACAAGTTGCACACAAAAATTACGCCAAGTCTGACGCACAATTCTAAAGAGTTGGCCAAAAAATCTGACAAGACTGATGCACAAATCTAACAAGTTGGCCAAAAAATCTGATAAGTCTGACGCACAAGTCTAAGCATTTGGCCAAAACATTTTGACAAGTCTGACGCACAAGCCCAACAAGTTTGCCGAAAAACTGACAAATCCAACACAAAAGTAAAACTTCAACAAGTCTGATGCAGAAGTCCATCAAGTTGGCCAAAAATTCTGACAAGACTGACTCACAAGTCCGATCTGTTGGCCAAAAAATCCAATTAGTCTGACGCACAAGTCCTACAAGTTGGCTGACAAATTTTGACAACTCCAACGCACAAGCTTGACAATTTGGCTGAAAATTTAAACAAGTCTGATGCACTAGACCAACAAGTTGGCCTAAATGTTTTGACAAGTCCAAGAAGTTAACCGTAAAATTACGACAAGTCTGTCAAACAAATCCAACATGTTGGCTGAAAAATCCGACAAGTCATGCAAATAAGACTGATGCAAAACTTCAACAAGTTGGCCAAAAAATTATGACGTCTGATGCACAAGTAAGATGAGTTGGCCAAAAAATCTGACAAGACTGGTGCACAAGTACGACAAGTAAGCCAAAAAATGCACAAGTCCAAGTGTGTGGACGAAAAGTTTTGATAAGTCTGGTGCACAGGTCCGACAAGTTGGCCAAAAAATCCGACATATATGACGCAGAAGATCAGCAAGTTTGCCAAATAATTCTAACAAGTCTGACCCACGAGTGTGACAAATTGGTAATAAAATGTTAACAAATCCAATGCACAAGTCCAGCAAGTTCGCCAAAAGATTTTGAGAAGTTTGATGCACAAGCCCACGATGTTGGCCGAAAAATTCCGACAAGTCTGACGCACGAATCCAACAAGTTACCAGAAAAATTACGACAAGCCTGACGCACAACTTGGACGAGTTGGCCAAAAAATCTGACAAGACTGATCCACAAGTCTAACCAGTTGGCCAAAAAATCTGATAAGTCTGACGCACAAGTAAGCAGTAGCCAAAATATTTGGACACGTCTGATGCACAAACCCATCAAGTTCGCCGAAAACTTCTGACAAGTCTGACGCACAAGTCTAACAAGTTGGTCGAAAAATTCAAACAAGTCTGACACACAAGTCCAACAAGTTGGCCAAAAAATTTTGAGAAAACTGAGGCACAACTCCAACAAGTTGCCCAAAAAATCTGACATATCTGACGCAGAAGCTACACAAGTTGGCCGAAAAATTCTGACAAGTCTGACACACAAATCCGATAATTTGGCCAAAAAATCCAACAAGTCCTATATAACGTCCTATGGGTTGGCCCAAAAATTTAGACATGACTGACGTACAAGTCTCACAGGTTAGCCAAAAAATCCATTAATTTTGACGCACAAGTCCAACAAGTTGACCGAAATATTTTGAGAAGTCTGGTGCACGACTCTGACAAGTTGACCAAAAAATTTTGACTAGTCTGACAATTTGGCTGAAAAATTCCGATAAGTGTGACATTACAAGTTGGCCAAAAAATTCAGACAAGACTGACGCATAAGTCCGACAAGTTGGCCAAAAAATTACAAGTCTCGTGCACAAGTCTGACAAATTGGAGAAAAATCAGACAAGACTGATCCACAAATCTAAGCATTTGGCCAAAATATTTTGTCAGGTCTGACACACAAGCCCAACAAGTTTGCCGAAAAGCTTTGAGAAGTCTGACAAACATCTCACAAGTTGGCCGAAAAATTTTGAGAAGTCTGACTCACAAGTTCAACAAGTTGACAGAAAAGTTTTGAGAAGTGTGACGCACAAGTTTGACAAATTGGCCCAAAAATTTTGACCAGTCCGACAAGCTGGATAAAATATTCCAACAGGTTTGATGAGCAAATCTAACAAGTATTCTGAAAAATCCAATAAGTCCAACATGCAAGTCCAACAAGTTGGCCGAAAAATTACTACAAATCTGACGCATAAGTACGATGAATAGGCAAAAAATTTGACAACACTGACTCACAAGTTCAACAATTTGGCCAAAAATTTTGGCAAGTCCAACACACAAGTACAATACTTTGCCCCAAAAAATTTCGACAAGCCTTATTGACAAGTTCGACAAGTTGCCCAAAAAATTCTGACACGTCTGACAAGTTTGTAGAAAATCTGCCATCCAGATTTGACAAGTCCGACAAGTACAACAAATCCAACATGTCATATGCGCAAGTCCAACAAAGCCACTGCACCTATTTGACAAGTCAACAAGTATACGGTGCAAACCCCACAACTTTGACATGTCTAACATGCTGGCTGTACAATTATGCTAAATCTGACAAATCCACCGCACATTCAACAAAGTTTGCCAAACAAGTCTGCCAAGGTCCAACACATCTGATAAGTCCACTGCAGACATCCGTCAAGTCCGACAAATCAGCAGCACAAGTCCAACAGGTCTGCCGCAGAAGTCTGACAAGCCAGGGGCACGAGTCTGATGAGGCTGACAAGTCCACTGCACAAGTCTGTCAAGTCTGCAGAACAAGTCAGACAAGTTCGTAGCAGAAGACCAACAAGTCCAAGAAGTCTGCCGCACAGGTTTGACAAGTACGACTAGTCTACCGGACAAGCTGGACAAGTCTGCTGCACAAGTCCAACAACCCCCTGGCACAAGTCTGAAAAAATGCGACATTTTCAGCAATCCCAACAAGTACACGGCACAGGTTCGACAAGTTTGACATGTACGCTGCAAAGGTTCGATGGGTCTGAGAAATCCGACAAATCAGCCACACAAATCCAACAAGTCTGTGGCAGAAGTCCAACAAACCTGACTAGTCTGCCACACGTCCAAAAAGACTGACAAGTCCAGAAAAAATCTGCCACACAAGTCTAACAAGTCTGACAAGTTCGCCGCACAAGTCTGACAACACTGAGAAAGTCAACAAGTCAACAAGTGCACAAGTCTGACAAATCTGACAAGCCTTTCGTAAAACTTTGTTTCAATGAGATGAGTGGTTTGACCATGACATCGACGTTATATGTCATAATTTAGAGGTTATAAGATTTTTAATGTTAAAGATGGTGAGGTATGGCATGTCCAACAAATTTTTCCCCTTCTTTTGTAAAATTTTATTTCCATGAGATAGGTCGTCGGCCACGACACAGACGATGAATATCATAATTTACGAGTTATGGGATTTATAGTGGTAAGGGTGGTGAGATCATCTCTTAGGTTACAATGGATGTGTCTATTCGGTATCGAATTTCGAATCCTAAATAGGGACTTTCTTATAATATCAGACACGAAACTATTTTGAAATCATTTTAATGTTTTGTTAGACCTATTTATTTTTATTCAAACTTGTAACCAGAGGACGAAAACCCCTAATGTAAACGCAAATGAAAAGTTTCACATGTTCGAGAAAGTAAGAGAAAGTATTCAATCTGTTGTGGCAT
Source organism: Onchidella celtica (assembly GCA_963931925.1). NCBI lineage: Eukaryota > Metazoa > Mollusca > Gastropoda > Systellommatophora > Onchidiidae > Onchidella > Onchidella celtica. The sequence continues at coordinate 8,512,100 of OZ007582.1, forward strand.
TCACTTGAATGAGAATAAATAATGGTATAGATTCCCACTTCTGCTTTCAGTTTGTAGATAAAAGTGAAGAAGATATCAAGGGCAAAGGGAGGTAATCCTGGTGCAGTTTACACCTTTTGCTAAAAGAGTACTTATTGTCTTATTTCCAATAGAAGGCTTATATCTTTGGCTTATTGTGTTAATCGAATGTGTTTGAGTGAAAACCATGCATTTTAAGTAAGGTTTGTAAAGAAATGGATTTAATATGTGAGTTTATGCATAATGAGGTCTGTCACAAATCCCAGACTGGGAGATGTAATAATTTATGACAGGACAACAATCACGAACAAACAAGTTTAACACTTAACAGAACAACCCATCAGACTCACACATTTATTAACCATAATTATACAGATAATAGCGCAATTACATACATTATATTATTGAAATTAACTGCCGTATAACGGCCTTATTCTCACATGCACTCTTCCTCGGATCCACAACCCGGTAGTTACTCCTAAAGGCACTTCGGCCTCAGCCTCTCCCCTCAGGGTCTTAATAGCACATTAATACTTCACTGGCACCGCAGTCTCTCAACATCACCTTCCTATTGTCATACACCTTAGCATTCCACTAGCACCTCAGCAGGGCAATAGCCCATCAACATGGCAATAGTACATTATCACATTCACGCTCATATCTACGTCCCTGTCCGTGGCCTGACTGCCACGACTTTAAGTGCCTCCACTGTCCTGCACCGACAGCCTCACTCTTGGCCTATGTGTGGCCCCCGGCCCTATGCTGGCCTATCACCGTAGGCGGCGCTCTTTGGCCCGACCTCGGCACCAGTCATCACTGGAAAAAACTCTCTCACTAGTCTCCCGACTGCTCCCCTTATGTTCGCCCACTGGGCTTTCTCTTGCGTCCGTTCAGTAGGACGTTCTAACTTGCAGTGATAGTAATACAGCGCTTTCGCCTCATTCAGACCCCCCACCACTCACAACATGCACGCTTAACTTACTTGTCTACGTGCGTTAATTTTACTCTCCTCCTTTCCCGTCTTTCCCTACTTGTCTGCCGTGAGCCCTTCTTACTCTACACCCGCTCTGTAGCAATCCCCTTAATTGCACTCACTCCACTCGTGACATCATCCCCCACCCCAAAAAAATTAATGCAATTAATTTCAATTCGCATCAAGATGACTGTCAACGAGTGAGCGTGAGCAATACCTACATAAAAATGACCTACCAATGCCCCTAGCACATAAAATACCGGAATCAGGGGAAAATATGGGGATCAATATGCCCTGCACTATGCATATATGTATCACATCATCAATAGCTAACTAAACACACTACCTCATACAGAATCAAAAACCAATCAACCTCTCAGCCATTCTTCATATCATATTTATAATGTCAATATTTTAAAGTCGACTCATTCACACAGATCCTGTCAATGTTCCTGTCCTCCGATGTATAAGCTCCTGAACTCTTCCCCTAGGCTCGACTAAGGTAGTCGGCGATATGGTTGCTGGTTCCTGGAATTGGTTGAATAACGAAGGTATACGGCTGCAAAGCCAATGCCCATCTAGACAAGCGTGGGCTGGACGAACGATTCCTTGACAAAAACGTTAGTGGCTTGTGGTCTGTCTGGATACAAAATTCTCGTCCCATGAGATAACGTCCTAATTTCTGGACGGACCACACAATGGCAAGACACTCCCGCTCTATCACAGAATATTTTCTTTCTCTCTGCATTAACTTCCTACTGACATAACATACAGGATGGAGACATTCGTTCTTCTCCTGTAGAAGACAAGCGCCGACACCAGAGTCCGACGCATCCGTTCTGAGGATAAAATTAGATCGAAAATCGGGTAATATCAGAATGGGTGACGATGATAATGCTGTCACCAAATTATCAAATGCTGTCTGACATTCAGACGTCCACTGGACCTTATCGGGTTGTCCCTTCTTAGTAAGGTCAGTAAGAGAAGATGACAAGGAGGAAAAATTTGGAATGAACTTTCTGTAATAATTTAAAATTCCCACTAAGCTTCTGACTTGTTTCTTTGTTTTAGGGATTTGCAACCCTACTAATTTGTCAATTTTTGTTACTTCAGGTCTCTGAACACCTCTACCCACGATATGTCCTAAGAACACTATCGCTGGACATGCCAAATCCATCTTTGCGGGTTTAGCAGTTAACCCAAAATGACGTAATCGTTGAAAAATTACTGTTAGTGTCTGAATATGATCAGACCCTGTCGACGTATGACATGCTATATCGTCAAAGAATGACACGACATTAGGTATGTCCTTCAATACCAGTATGAGAATACAGATACTCTGATCTCTCATGAAACCTCTGCAGCATATCAACATGGAAAACCTTACTTGATCCATCAATGTGGATAGCGTAATCTACATTCGAAACAACTCGCTCAATAACATAAGGACCTTTCCATGTCATCAGTAACTTATTATGGTCCGTAGGTAATAACAATAGGACCTTGTCTCCTGGCTTAAAAATTCTCAGTTTGGAACCTCTATCTTTATAGTCTTTTGCTCTTTTCGAAGCGATACTCGTGACAAGGTCAAACCCATAACGGCAGACAATGTATGGATTGTGTGTCATATAAGAAAAACCCAAATTTATTTATGGTACAGAACAGCCACTTTGGGGAAACCTGGATGGTCACTGGCTCCTGCTCCCATGTAGCGTCGAGGTCGGCGGTCGACCAAGGTACTCGCACGGCTAGTCATGCCCAACTAGTCTGTAAAGCTTAGGGTCTGGCGAGATTTCCTCCCTTGAGGCGATACTTAGGGACTGAGAGTTGGGGTGGAGTTTGGTCAGGGGTAGGCCGGACAAAACATACGGATTAGAACCTACTTCCTCAGATCTTAAGGGGCAACTGGTACTTTAGTGTATTAGACTTAGGATCGCCCATGTCATGGGAAAAGTGCTCTCGCAACCACATAGTCACACGGCACATCTGTGCTAGGTGGGGTAGTGTGTGCTGGAGTCCCTGTGCCACTATTTTTTGTTTGTTTTTGATTCACTTATTTATTTAAACAGAATTCAATGCATGAAAACAATAACTGCTGAGAATTGGCAAAGTTCACGAGAGAGTGGGGTGTTTTTTTAAATATATTTTCTCTGTTAGGGGATTTCTTATTCCTGTAGCAAATAAAAATTTAATGTTTCGACTGTGAAATGCCGGGTTTTATTTATTGACGTCGAAACACAGCGTGTCAAAACACATATTGTTGACCGCCAGATTGGATGTATAAAAGATGGCAGAAAGTGTAGATTTTGAGTTGTAGCAGAGTAGGATCGCCCTGTGCTCTTGATTTATACAAAAGTAGAATTACAACTATCATCAGGGAGTGAACATAGAGAACCCTTCAAGGGCGAGAAAGCTAGAACTTCAAGACAAGCTTTACAGCTTTGTGAAGTATTCCACTCAAACCCTTTTGATATACATGGAAAACGCACAGTAATATTATAAAGCTTCCTTCGTAGAGAGCCGCTTGTAATATCAAGAGTGTTTTGATGTATTGAAAGTGAATTCTTTTTCAGGCTTTAAATCGACTTGTTGTGTAATGCAGTGTTTAGTTACTTGCACTTTTCCATCCTCTGGTGCAACAAAATGGATGTCAACTCCCATCTTCAAGCACGAGAAGGTGTTATGTCTGGTGAAGCGCTTGCTTTTCCGGGGTTCATCTATATATCCACTGCAGCAACAGGCGCTTTCTTAAAATGCGCTTATCTGAAGGCGCTAACTTTCTGGCGCTTGAAGCGTTCTCTATGTTCTCTCCCTCACGTGCAGTGGAGTAGCGTGGGTTGCCAGCGCCAGGGCTAAGGCAGATATTGCGCCCTCTGAACTGTGGACTGTTTTCACTCCCTGAGTCCCTTTTACCAGTCCAGTATAACCCCCCCCCCTTTCGCCAAGCACATGTACTGTATTTTAAGAAAAATGTAATTAAAATAAAATGCATTTAGTCCTAGAAGACTCCAATAGATTTAAATCGCCTGGTTTTAATTTGTGCAAACTTAATGAACTCGACATTGAAATCTTTCTCGATTGGCAGTATTGTTAGGTTACTGAGTCTTTCTTGGTTCATTGTAGATCTCTGGTATGTTTTGATTCATTCAAGTTTTTGAGAAACTTCTGTCGCATTTGGCAGTTGAATCAGTGATAGTTTCAAAATGCCAGATCAAAGTTATTCAAACTCACTTGCAGCTTCCATTTGTACACCCGCCGAAGCAAATGTAAAAGAATATCATAACAGTCATTAGTGCAAAAATATAACTCGATAGGGATTAGAAAATACTTTGGATGCGTCAATCATTAAATGATTTTGAGACAATGTTTAGAAAAGGTTTAAGATGCCACTTATGGCAAGAACTCAGTTTTGACCCAATGTCATTTTGTTACCGTTTTTGTCCTTTATCTTGAAGCCTGAGTCTCGAAGGTCGATAACTGCCCTATTATCACATTAAATACATATACATGACTACCACGTTAGCAAAACATTAATTACAGCAAAAACAAAAAAAAACAACAACAACAAAGAACAAACCAACCTGTTGATGCCCCAGAACAAAAAAAATAAAAAAAATCCAACGAACGATCGAACTCCTAACGACACACGCACACACTTGCAAGACAAGTCCAACAAGTCCGCCCGACAAGTCCGACCAAATACACAAATATATATTGATTACACACACACACACTTACATATACACACAGAGAGAAAGGAGGAGAGGCGGGGACTGGATAAGGAAACAGAGGAGGCATGGAGAAAGGGCGGGTGAGGGGGGGGGAAGAGAAGGATAACGAGACACATAGACAATACAGAATATGCCTTGTGCTTCGCCAAAACCATACTGAAGTGATGACAACTGACTTGTAGGGTGGGAACTGTAAGGTTTGTAGTCAATATGGTACAAAAACTGGCTTCAAGTGAATGTATTTTGGGGTTGTGTCTGGAGATATCGGCCATATTGTGCTATGACGAAGCAAGACGATAGACAGAACATAGTTTTACATTGTCATGTCCGTAGCAGAATGATTGGACAGAAGGAGGCTCTGCCAGAGCCCCCATCAGTCACTCGCAGACAGACAGACGGATGGATGGATGGATGGATGGCTGTCAAACAGACGGACAAGACAGATAGACGGACATTATAGATAGATAGATAGATAGGTAGACAGACAGGTAGGTAGGTTGGCAGGTATGTAGGTAGACAGACAGGTAGGTAGGTTGGCAGGTATGTAGGTAGACAGACAGACAGACAGACAGACAGACAGACAGATAGACAGACATTATAGATAGATAGATAGATAGGTAGACAGACAGGTAGGTAGGTTGGCAGGTATGTAGGTAGACAGACAGACAGACAGACAGACAGACAGACAGACAGACAGATAGACAGACAGACGGACAGCCAGCCAGATAGATAGCTAGACAGAGAGATACATGTAGATAGACAGACAGACAGACAGACAGATAGACAGACATTATAGATAGATAGATAGGTAGACAGACAGGTAGGTAGGTTGGCAGGTATGTAGGTAGACAGACAGACAGACAGACAGACAGACAGATAGACAGACAGACGGACAGCCAGCCAGATAGATAGCTAGACAGACAGAGAGATACATGTAGATAGACAGACAGACAGACAGACAGACAGACAGACAGATAGATAGATAGATAGATATATAGATAGATAGACAGACAGATAGATAGCCACAACAATAAAAAAAAAAAAAAAAGAAATACCGGTAGGCTTGAAGTCAGGTTTTGCTGGCTCTCAGCTCGTTCAGTGTTACATTGTGCCAGGCTCGGTCCATTAGCGATAGTTAATTGCCGACATAATACACGTACAAAGATCATCATCATACTCTGATTAAAGATAAATGCAGTGGCGCTACGGGTGAACGTGTAAGCACCCAAAAGTTCCTGACCAAAATTATGAAATTTTGTGTACTGTCGCAATTTTTGACGATGAATTACATGGACATTATTCCATTTCGGACAAAATTTAATTATCATTTTAAAGCCGCAATGAAGAGACGCATTTTCGTCGAGTAAAATAAAAAAATATTATTCCAACAAAATTATTACCTTATGGTTGCCAAACACGGTCGATTACAAAACAACTTACGAACATATTAAGAACTGCCCAGAGGGCAATGGAAAGAAGAATGCTTAACATCATACTACAAGTACAAGATAAAATTCCCCAAGACGAAATACACAACAAAGCTAACGGACATACTAAAATTCATGCTACAACGAAAGTGGAATTGGGCTGGACATGTGGGAGGATGAATAACAAGATGGACAAAACGCTGCACTGAATTGCAAGCACGGACAGGAAAAAGACCACGAGGACTACCAGGAATGAGGAAGAAGATGGCAGGATGATATCAAAAAGGGAGGGGGGGGGGACAATATGGATGAGGAGGGCATCAGACAGAAAGTAATGGAAGTCATTTTCGGAGACCTACGTCCTGCAGTGGATGGACAATGCCTAAGTGAAAGGTGAAGGTGAAAAAAATAAAAAATTATGATGGAAAATTTCGTTGTTCGTCTCTCTTAAACACTGCTGGTTGAAAATCAATTTCATCACATCTGTGTACATGTATTAGGCAAAGAGTTATAGTGTAACAATAAAATCTATTAGTCTTTGGGTCGAACCCAAGTACAGCTATTAATGTGACCCCGAGTCTAGACATCATCTTTCTGGAGTCGGCAAGTAGTAGCAATTCATGAATAAATCTGGCTCACAATATTAACCTAACTCTTTAATGGATAAATGAAATGTGCCGGTAGGTACAATGTTACAAGAAATTTTATCTCAAAAAAGAAATGAAAGAAAAGCACTGATGTGCTTCAAAAAGAGAGAAAATAGGACAACAGTATTGTAGAGCTAGGCGCGCATACGTAACTTGCTGTCGTTTCTCTTGTCCTACCCTTAGTTTCACTTTCCCGTTGACTCTGCATTGTGCCAATGTCCTGCATGTGTGCCATCTCCATTCACTCACCTAGACTTTACTTTTTTTTAAAAATACTGCGCCTCAGAAAGGCAACAAAGTCCCGTGTGAGCTTGGCATTCAAATCTTGTTGCACAACAGTTTCGCGTTTGAATGTAGAGACAGCATGTCGACACGATGACGGTCACACTGTGCTTGGAAAGAGCAAGGCGATAGGAATAGAACGACAAGACAGAAGGAAACACACCAGAAGCGCCCATCATCACCGTCTGTTGCACAACAAGCAAACAAACAAACAAACGAATAAACAACAACAAAAAACACTAATATCACATGGAGTCTGCAGTCTGCAATGCCCAGACACGACAGGGATTGAATGGGATTGTAAGAAGGCGCTGGCGGCCATCACGGATTGGGTCGCGACTCATTGAGTGATCGTGTTTGTAAACGGAGCAGTGTGTAGGCCTTTGTCTATGACTATGAGAAGGTTTATCTGTCTGTCTGTCTGTGTCCTATCTATCTATCTGTCTGTTTATCTTATCTATTCTATCTATCTTTCTCTATCTATCTCACTTTCTCCATATCTATCTCTCTCTCTAAGGTTTATCTGTCCTATCTAATCTATTTATCTATGTATTCTATTTATCGCTCTCTCTCTCTTTCTCTCTATCTCTCTGTCTGTCTCTCTCTATCTGTCTATCTATCCATCTCTCCATCTATCTGGCTTACCCCACCCTTTACCGCCGTGTCATACATTAACACCATTGGCTTTGCATTGTAATTGTGGTGAGTTGTGTCGAATGAATCAGTCTGTTGTTGTTGTTTTTTTGTCAATCGAGGAATTTTATTCAATTTTATGTCATAGTGTACGGAAATGCTATGTGAGTGACTATAAACAAATTAAAGTTACAAAATCAGTCACAATCAAATTAAAGTTACAAAATCAATCACAATCACCGCTATTTTTCAACCCGTTGGCGAGGCCAGCATCGAGCGCTCAGCCCAGTCTGCGATGGTGACAGGGGGTTTCAATGCGGACCATTCCGGCCCGCTTCCCGAAGCAGGGAAAAAGAGAGCTGGCGAAGCCACGCGTGGAATCTAGTTCAGTAGTGTATATCTATGGCAGTCTGCGAACATGGGAAGAATGGGTGTTCTAAAGTCTGATAACGAAGCCATGGAAACGAAACAACAACAAAACAAATAATCAAAATTTAATGGAACAAAAACACAGAATAAACTTGAGTCAAGCCATTTAGCTGATGAACAAGAACTCCCAAAACATTTATTATTATTTCATATCAACGAATGCCATTTTCATAAGCTCGTGAGAATGATTCAAAGCAGGGTACTTTCACGGCAATTGGGACACATAAATTTCTCAGATTCCATCTGATTTGAATGTACAAGGGCCCTTTTACCACGATGGTCCACAAATATAAAACAGAAAGCAGCAAAATATTTCCACTGGGTAAGAAAATAATAATATAATAATAATAATAATAATTATGTACAGTGACGAAATTAAAACAAATCATGCATTGTTCATGTGACCTTGAAAAGATTGTTTTACCAAAGCCTTTCATTGCAGGTACTTCGCAACAGAAGGACTCCACCGGCTTTCTACGAGCGCTTGCCTAATACGGTTTGAATAGCATGCCTAAAACTTCAAACATAATACACCTAATACATGTAGGCCTATATGTTGTATTTATAATGTTGAGAGGACGTATCACTGGTTCACGAATACAAGGGAAACAGCAGCTAAAGTGGCCGACTCAAAGGCATTGGTCATGCATTTTTAAGCTATGTCAAGTTTAACTCTGGATGAAACTGAAATGTGTAGGGGGGGGGGGGGTCTACCCACAATTTAGCACAATTTATTTCAATTGGACAGTGGCGAGCGCTTAGTGGTGATCCAACATACTGTAGGAAATCAAAACTGCAAACTTTTACGACGAATAAGTGACACATCCACTTGAAACGGGTCGTTTTGGTGGGTTTTTTTTTTTTAATCTCCGCCGTTTCTCACCAGATCTCGTGATGAAAGACAGGCATGATAGCGTGGATAGCCAGCACATAAACAGCTCTGAGCACATTGCTTTCTGTATACTGTGCTCCATACAATTATTCACTTACCAAAAACGTTTCTAACGCTGTTTCAAAATACCCGAATGCGCCACATAAAATTATTATTCATTCATCAAAAATATTTATGACACCGCCACCCTATTTCAAAGTGCGAATTTACGTTATGAAGAAATGCCTGTTCATAAAATTCGATACCATGCGCAGGAATGCATCTATTGCATCTCCGTACCTCACAGGCCAGTTCCACCCCTCTTCTCCTACGCCCCCCCCCCCCCCGACCTTCAATAAACGACACTTTTACGAATCCGCCTGACAGTGACATGTTTTGGTGGAAGACTACTGTATTTAAAAACAAACAGAGAGCGCTAAAAACGATCTTTATTGCCATTTTTCTAATGGATTGTTCTTACAGTGCGTGTGTGTGAGCAATGTTCTTACTCGTTGGTAATGCTGTGTGAGCAATGTTCTTACTCGTTGGTAATGCTGTGTGAGCAATGTGCGGTGTGCGTTAAAGACCTGTAGGTCTTAGATATTGTATTTGTACTGTTACTGATGCTGTGACAACAAATTTCCTGGAAACAGGATAATAAAGTCATATCTTATCTTATTCATATTATATTAAAACAACGCGGCAGTGTTTCACAACAAATTTCCAACTTTTAAAACTTTCCCTATCTTCTTGTTGGTATGTGGCAGGCATAATTTAAAAACCATACTTTAATAATAAAGGGGAAAAGACTTCCTCTGTCTATTTTTTTTTTTTTTTAACACATTTTCATTATATTTGAACAAACTCAGTCGATGAACGATGAACGCCTTGTGTCGTGCTCCTCATACAAAATGAAAAAAAAAAAAAAAGGAAAAACGCATTCCATGGAACAAAACAAAAAAAAAAGAAACGAACATTAATTCCCCCCCCCCCCCCCCAACCTCTCCAATCAGGCCAAATACAGATAACCATGAGTCTAACCTTCACACAATTTGCCATAATGAAAATTTAAACACACATTTTAGTATTGTGGCGATAAATTCACAAAATAATAATAATAATAATAATTTTTAAAAAAACACATCCTACAAATATAAAAGAAAAGCAAAGCAAAAAGAAAAAAAAAATCCTCTTTTATAACCATGCTTTTAAATGAAAGGAGAGAATGTGGCCATTTTATATTTAAAGATGCAGTTCTCTAAGAAAACATCCCCACCGAGAAACTGGAGAAGTCAGATCTTCAACAAGTGCCCTCCGTTACCATTTAAAATGTTATTTCTTGACACGCGCCTGTTCGTTTCTTGGGGGTGGGATAATTTTCGGGGACAAGGGGGGATGGGATGGGGGGGGGGGGATTGATGGGAGTATCGTCGAAAAGAACTGACCCACGTTTTACCTCAGGTGCTGGAGCAGTGATGTGCATTTCAGGCAACATAGCAACACTTGTGTCCTCTAACAATCACAGCGGATGGGTGGGGGGAACATAACTGGATATTCTGATGTTCTAGCTTCACCCTACGAAACTGCGAGTAAAAAATGCCCATATTTCCCCCCGTACACACAAGAGTTAAAAGAGTTACATACCACGGATAACTTCCAAAAGAAAAGAAAAATGCTTGGTATTTCACCAGGCGGTCCAGTTAACAAATGACAACCTTGTTTCTCCCTTCCTCTCTGACGCACATTCTGATGGCCAAAAATAGAAACATCCCTGACAAATCGGCTGCTCTTATATAATCATGATACATCATCAGACGCCAGAATCCATCAACGCAAACCAAAAACAAAAAACAAGTAAAATATCTCCGCGCTTTCACCAATTTCCTTGGTTATTTCACAGCATTTTTTTTTTCTGTCTTTTTCATCCGAGTGAAATATTTCTCAGTGGTTTGCTTGATTCTTTCTTGAAATCGCATTTCAGCAAATGTTAGAAATGCGCAGAAAATCGCAGCTGCACCTGTTTATGTGTCGAGTGAAGTATTTCTGTACATAATTATGAAGGAACACTGAATATAAAAGTTTGCTATTTAGTAGTTCTTTCCTACGATAAACTCCGACATATAACTGTCATTCGATTACTTTCCAGCCCCCGTGTGTTGAAAAAAAATAATTAAAAAGCCATCTGAGTCTGTCACTATAAACAATGCCAACTGGTTTTAGGTCTTTATTTTAGGAGGGGCGCTGCCCTTGGCATTTACACCCCACTTTTCTTTATTTTATTTTTCTTGTTGAAGTTTTTGTGGCAGGACTTTTATTTCGGGGGGCAGCAGCCTCATTCGGCCTGCTCTTCTCCACTGACAACTGCCAAGGTACAGTGTATCTTTAAATGTGTGCAAAGCGCACATGGGCCCTCCGAGTTTTTCGTTCTTCTCCGAGAAGACTGGGTGCTTGATCAGGGACAGGGACAGGAATACCCCTCCCCCCCCCCTCCCAAAAAAAAAAAACATACACAAAAAAACACAACAAACCAACATGCCTGCACCGACCGGGAATCAAACCCGGTACCTTCTGCATTAGAGGTAAGCACCTTTACCTCTTGATCAACGTGTCCCCGAAACAATATCAACCCTCCCTTCACTTGAAACAGGAAATAAAAAATACACTCTTATGAGCATTAATATAGGTTTTCAAATTCACTAGGCCAGGGATGGGTCAACTTTTTTCTTCTAGGGTCATATCAGCGCCAGTCTTTTGTAAAGTAGGTCACATTTAAAACTAACTCTCAAAGATCAATAGAGGGATTTGGTACCTTTTCGCCACCCCAAAACCGACTGCGCTGTTTTAGTCTCATACAAAGTATATTGGGTGTTGAAATGGCACTTACCTACATTTTCTTGGTTCCAGGGGCAAAGCACAAGTGAATGCAATAATGTTCATGGCAATCATTCTGAATGCAAAAACAGGAGGCGGATTTTTCATGATCGACCCTAATCGGTACTATTTCGCCACCCCTTGGGGGAAATTCGCCTCAGCCGTATTTTATATTGTTTATCAAGCTCTAATTGAGAATTACGGTCAACATTCTCAAGTACATCATATCTTTTTCAATATTTTTTTTTGGCTTTATAATAATGTATTTTTGTGAGCAAGGTTGGTTGTTTTTTTTCTTTGGTCAAGCTCTCAGGGTACATGCATTCCTCATGCGGGTGCACGCGGCAGTTTGTCCACCTCTTGTGTAAGTGCATGGACATCCTAGTTCTCATAAGAGCAAAATACAACTGGAAAAATGATCTAAGGATAAGGTTTGGTATCTGGGACACACCTGACAACTGTCATACTACTTTATATTGATATGCCTTTGTGCAAACCCAGTTTTCCAAATGCAGTACAATAATAACAAAAAGGAACAAAGCAGCAAGCAAAACAAAGAAGAAAAAAAGAAAGTAAAAAAATGTGGATTTCATTGTCTCGGAAAGCAAACTATTTTACTTTCAAACTGAGCAGTGGACAATAAATGGTATGCTGGATGAATACATCAGTGAACTTTCTACATAAACAAACAAGAGGAATATCCCAATAGTTGCACCATAATAACATTTTCTCATGAAACAGTTTGTGAACTTGTGTGTAGCAGGTAATAATTGCAAAAACATTCACAATCGTATCATATTCCCCTTAGATGGTTTGCAAGACAAAGGTAGCTGTACACATTTACATAGCAATGTACACAAAAATGCATGTCCAGTCATGTTCACAAGGTTTCAGTATTTACACTTTCATTTTCAACTTTTCATCACATTCAGGCCAGTTGACTTATCTCTGTACATATGGACACATTTCCACAGCACAATAGTTGTTGCAAAGACAGCCGCAAATCCTGTGTACTACTACCACTAAGTCACTATTTCAACAATCTATCCAAATATTCTATTATTTTCATCCTGTTACTCTTCAGGATTTCACTCATCACCTGCCCAATCCCCTGAAGTACACTGTACTACCTACATGTATATTTTACAGGGATGGGGACCACTGATAGATATTAGGCCCACACAATTTCCATAGGGAAATACAAACAGGAATTTAATATCCTGAAATATCAAGAAATTTGCCCCGATTCCCACCCCTGACTGCACATTTCCATCACAGTATCAGTTAAAGAGACCACTGAGCTGTATGTAACCAGTGACAATACTTTTATTTAAATTTCTTCCCCATTGCTTTCATTCATCCTTTCCACTGTCACGTTTAGCTCTTGATCTGTTATTCTCCTCTCCTATCCCATTCTAGCATGTAGCAACTAAGTAGCAACTTGTGGCGTCATGCATACATACTACTTTAGATCATATCATCCTCATATCATAATTTAAATTAAGCAGAACATAGCTGTGCGCACCACAGAAATTCATTCATGAAATCATCCATTCTTAAAATTCATGCTTGTTTATAAAAGCTTTATAGCATATATACTGTTGATTCTAGGCTACAAAGACCAGAATGAACTGGTCATCAACATGAGCGAATAATTCAATGATGTGGACAGTGAACTTAATGAAAATGTCATGATTGTGGTAATACTAATGGCTGGGGGAACCTGAAAATGCATTATGTATGTATTTCTCATGGCTAAGAAAATCCAGACACTGAAACAAATGGAACAACATAAGTAAAAAATGCATCAGAGCATCATGTAAAAACACTGTAAATCATAGTGAATGTTCATGTCAAATGCTCTTTTCTTCTGAGCTTGACAAGGCAATGAATAAAGAATCTGAGTGTTAAAATCAGACCAAAACAAAACAGAAACACGATATGGGCTCAGGTTCTTTTGCCCAGTGCCAGAATGGTCTAAGTACATTCCAACGTACATCTCGTATATCAACATAGAGAGTCACAAGCATGCTCCTTAATTTCTAGCCATCCAATTTTGTAGGTACAAAATCCCAGGGGATTGGAACTACTTCTAGAAAAATTTCCTGAACATTTGACATAATGCCTCACCACCAGCTGCAGTACACACAATCCAATACATTTTCCACCTAGGGTGAAAAAAAATTGTAAAAAATCCAGAAATCAGGAAATTTCCTGAGAATTCCCATTCCTTTAACTGTAAAGATCAATTGAGATCATTCTCCTGTATGCATTTCACCTCCAAAATCTTACATTTTAGAATGTTTGAATCTGAAGTATTTCTCAGGTGTTTCAATTAAGTTTTCTATTTTATATGCATTTATATACATGTATAAACCTTTCCTTCACAAGATGGAGTAGGGCTGCAGATTTATACCAGAACATGTGTCCACTCATTCTCAGAACAACTGTGGTTTGATGCCTTCAAGCTTGGCTTTGGTCTTTCGTTCTATGTGATAGATTCTCATCATAAAGAGGTACACTATGAGAGGGATATTCCAGACAAAACACAAATGAAGAATCTCAAGATATTGATAAGGTTTTCTTCTATGTCTATGCACTGAAGCCTTCAGAAATGCATTTATATAAAAGTGACCCATTGTGATCAGTATAACAAAGTGAAATGATCACTTAAAATTGCATTTTGATCATTTAAAATGAGATTCTGAAAGTCACATTAAGCGCCATCTATGATAATGAACTAACGGAACCCAGCCCTGTCATGTCTAAAATGTATATGACCATGTCTCATTCAGCTCACTCTACTTCAGATTTTGAAAATGCAACTGCCATTTACATGTATATTTCTAATTATAATCTGGAACAAACAAGATCTAATCCTCACCCAGAAATGCCAACAATATCATTAAGTGGCAAAAGATAAAATTTCAAAGCTTTAGACCACAGGTTTTCAACCTTTGAGGGAGGGGGGGGGGGCGGCGAGGGGGGGGGGGGGCGGCGGCGCACCATAACCTCTTTCAAAAGCTCTGATCACCACCTGATGACACCCCTCCCAAAAAACAACAACAACAAACTACATGTACCTTTACATGTCCAAAGCCACAGAACAGTTACCACAATGCGTAGGAATTTTAAGTCTCACATCCATCATCACAGATAAACCCAAATCGTCACCGTTCCCTAAAACTGTAGTAATTGATTTCGGCTACTTTTCACGAGAAGCTAAAAACTGTTTCATTTTAGCACAACTGGTCTAGTTATGATGAATTTTTGACAATGCACTAATTTTTCAGCTTAGGAGTCTTTAACCAAGATCGCTTGATGTAGCTTTCAATATAGTTGAATGTACATAAATATTGCATTTTTGAATTTTTGAGTTACTACAGTCTTTACGGAACGGTGACAAAATACTTCTCATGGAAGAAACCACTTTGTCACCAACCCAACAATGCAATGCTTGAATTCGACTGCAATACAACTCATAAGCCACACTGAAATCTTTATCAAATCAGCTCTCATGCCATGTGGCAATACTGATGATGAATCTCCCAGACAACATACACACATAATAGTTTGTGTAGTATACATCATGGGTGAGGGAGTTACTATGCATTTACAACTGCTAGTCGCTGGACGTAGAGATCCAAACTATTTCTGAAAGTCATAGAACCATTTATATGTAACAGCGCATAATACATAAAATTAAATTAAACATCAGGAATATAAAGAGGCATCTACATATACAACAGGTAGTATTATAAAACATGATGCTAATACACTGTCACTCATCTTAATACGGCAAATTCATTTCTTACCATTTCCATAACACCAAGTGTTAGCAAAACTCATATACTCAGATGTTCTTTTATGCAAATTAAACTTCAGAATTTTCTCAGCTTTTATCATAAATTGGAAACTTTCTCCAGTTCTCAAGAGACACTTCTATTACGCTTGGACAGGACAAACTTCACGTACAAATAAATTTGATTTCAAGTAAACTTTCATACAGCTAGCTAAAGTCTTTTTTCTCAGATTGCGGGAAACTGGGATGGGATAGCCTCATTAACACTGCAGTTACTTCTGATAACCTGATACTGATAGTGAAAATCATTCACATTTTCCCCTCTGCAAGTGTAACTCAATTAAATGACCGATTCTGTGCATGTCATTGTAAAACATCTACTTGTTATCATAGCCACTTCATGCTCAGCTGTACAAATTCTACAGCAAAAACTGTGTAAAATTTTGTAATGGCTTTTGTGCTACCTTACATCAACACACACAGAAACATAAATATGCCATAATTCTCTGTATCACTCACTCTTTTTTCTGCTGGTAATTGTCAAATAACAATGGCCAAGACAGAAACAAAAAAGCTATGTCATACATTGTCAGATTCAAGGAAACGATTGGGAAAAAAAAACAACAGCGCCTGTGCTACACAAAAGGTGCTTATCTATCATTGTCACAGATTTCATATTGCTAATGCTAATAACGTACAAGAAAACACCAATAAAGCTTAAGACCATAAATAAAACATGCATGCAACTACACAGTGTCTCTCAGATTTTCAGAATCAGAATGTGTGGATGTTTTCTTTTAATGAAATCATACAGGTGTTTAAATAAAATACATTTGGAGCTGTGCTGTTTGACATATCTACAGAACTGAACCTTTACAGCACATGTAATAAAATCTACAACAATGGTAAAAGTAGTCATTCATAAGTCATATTGAGGAAGAAAACAACCATACAGTGGACAGCATTTACACCGTGGATGTCCTTATTCATAATTATGTCAGGGTATCCATGACAGGTGAATACAACAGGATCCAGATTCACTGAAGTTCAAAGATGTAGAACAACATGTAATTATTTATTATGTGCATGGACAGCATGCTGAGCTCATGTGTGAGGAAACAATCCTTAAGATTCCATGCCAGGGACAGGCAACCTCTGGTCCGCGGGCCTGAACAGAAATGAGCAAATATTGGAATACCATGCATATCCAGCCATAGGACGATTTTTGCTTATTTTGAGTGTTTCCCATGACTGCACCAATGGATCACGCATGGCGACTTGATACACTGGGCCTCGAGTCTTTTTCTTTCGTGAACCAAACTGGAAAGGCACAAAGTGATTTTCTAGCATGAGTTATTCACTGACTTCAGGCAAATAGAACTAGATAACATTTAGCCCTCTTGCCGCCATTTACAAGTTAAAATTGCCATCAGGCCAATTTATTGGGTGATATTGTTCCAGCATGATTTTTCTACCCGATAATCGATTATTCTGGTAGACTAAAGGAAGGAAGGACATTTGGGCTTGGCAGCAAAAGGGTTGAATGGATAAATTTCGTACCAGGTTTTTATGGCATCTGTCTTGGACATTGCCCACTCATTCATACATTGTCCAGTCCGCAGAGACAAAGAGGATGTCAACCCCTGTTCTAAGTGATGAGCGAGTGACTAGATCCAAGCTTATTGGAGATAAATAAGTAAACTGTTTTTAACAGCAGCAACAACAAAATTCTTCATTTCCATCCCCTCCAAACAAACACACAAAAACAGTGTTATCTTTGAAATTGCAACACCTAAATAAAGTGCTGGAAGGTTGTGCAGGCACATACATTATAAGTTACAAATCTAACCTTTCTTGACAATCAGTCATCTATTGTTCAAGAACCTAACATCTCTCAAGCAGAAGCAGGGTAACAATGTGAAAAAACGAACAAAATCAATAACATGGGATTCTCCAGTTTGGTTTTGAAAGAGTGGGAAAACAGAATTACTAGCGTATCACAATGTAAAAAAAAAAAAAAAACTAAAATAATGTAGATGAGGTTCCTTTGACCAGGTAAATAATTCAAGCTGGTAATTAAACTCATCCCAGCAATCACACTTCATTTCAAGCAAAGTGCTGCTGGAAGCCTCCTTTGTGTTGGTAGTTGCCATTTTTGAAGCACTTAGGCTGCTGTGCAAGAAATGCAATAATTGTTCAGTTACAAAACTAGTAAGAGGAACATTTTTGGCTTAGTCTGACCACCTGGTCAGAGGAGTCACCCTGAAATAATTCACCCCAATCCTCTCACGTCTTCCTTGGATATCTTTTTTCTTCAACACTGCCCACTAACAATTTCCCTGTGTAAATCAGGAGTGATCTGAAGCCTTTCATCAACCACAGAGCTTTAGTTCACTATGCCCAGGCACTGCCTTATCCAAAACTTATGAAGCTTGTCAATATCTATTTGAAATAGTCACATAAAATTTAGAAAAAAAAGAATCCAATCAATATTTATCTGAAAAAATTAATTATTGGTTGGCGAATTAGAACCTGCTCCAGAAACACAGCCTTTGAGCACTGGTCACATTGTTGAAATATGAAATACTGGGCAGTGGAGATTAAAATTAAGCTTTGCATACACTTTGAAGAGTGTAAGAAACTTAGACAAAATGGGCCCAAGTTGTGCACACATTATCATGCACAGTTGCATATTTAAATAGTATTTATTTTTATTTTTTGAAAATAAATTGATCAATATGTGCATGAAGAAATCTAAATGCATTATGCTTTGTTAAAATGTACCACTACAATGTGCTAATACTTCAGTGTAACTGCAGCATGTCATCAATAAAATGTGTTATTCTTTTCTGGGAACCACCCAACGCCAGTGTGGGGAAAGCCACACCCTAGGGTCACTGCTCCAGGCCAACACAAAAGCCTACTAGAATAACAGTCAGCATAGTGGCCGAGCGATTAAAGTGCTGATCCCAAGTGTACGGCGTCCCAGGTTCAAATCCCGTTTGGGACAGATCCAGGTGTCTCATGCTGTCAATTTAAAATTTATCTAAACAAAAGAAAAAAATGTTTTTCCATCATTTCTTGGCCTCTTCTGAGTTCATATTTGGTCTTCAAGAAAACTTTACAATAATCAATCATAATACGCTCACTTCGAAAAGTGAAATAAATGATAATTTAATTTTCATGGACTTGCCTAGCACATTCTGTTACCAAATTTGACATGGTGACTAGATAAACATTGTATATTTACATGTTGTAAGCTGACATATCCTCTTTGATATCTTTGTAATATGACATTTTCTTTCCCTTTTTTTTGTAAAAATATGCACAAAAACACTAAAAAAATTAAAAGATGAAACCATTACAGATCATCTTAACAAAACTTGGAAGGTGAAACAGAATTCTGTAAGGTACCAAGCAATCTGCTTCCTTCCTATCTTTGCTTGCCATTCAATGCAGCGTTTTATCCATCTATGATCTTTCATCCTTCCCATGTCCAGCTCAATTCCACTTCTGTTGTGGCATGAATTTTACTATGTCAATTATAACTAAATGTATTTAAATGCATAATTTCCATATTTCAGGTTTTTATTGCATTTACCTAGCTCAGTGTCCATTCGCTAATACATGATTCAGCCTGCAGAAGCAAAATATTGCTGACCACTACGTTATAATAACTTTGCTTCTGCATTCAGAAAATCTTGAGTAGTAATTCAATGCTGTCATGGTCAATCAAACAGCGTCTTACGTGACAACACTGAATCTGATAAAATCTATCATGAGAAACAAGGAAATGGTGTTCTATTAACGAATTGGTAACTGAAGTCAGGGATTTCTATACACATCTAAGTGGATTGGTGGAATTTCGTGACTTGTTCAAATTGTGAGTACATGTCATGGTGATTGGATGTAAATTTAAATTGCCAGTTTTTATCCACCTGACTCGGATTTTGGAAAAATACGATTTAGCCAACAGACAGATAGCACATCGCCATAGCCATATCATAATTATTTCAAACAATATTAGACATCATTTTCAATCACTTAATCCATTCCTGGAATTTACGTATTTCCTAGCCATTCTTTAAATCATATTTGTTTGCCTCCTGCTCATATTTCAAACTCGGAGTTCAGTGGACAAAAACATACAGAAACGAAATGTCTAAATTGTCTTTTGTTCCATATTTGATTAATGACACATAATTCAAGACCTTTGTGGAGAAATTTTCCATAATAATAATATAAAAAGTGACAGCTGCATGCTGTAGGCTGTTCACAACCCTTTATGAATATAGACCCCAAAAATAATGGATTAAACAGTCTTGAACTTTTCTGTGGATGACAATGAATTGTGTGGCAGGAATTGTAATATAACACTTTTTTGCGTACACAAATTATGATCTGGACATGGCTGCTTGATATTTTAGATAACAACTGGTGCAATCTGTCATATTATTTAAAAATGGGGCAATGAATGAATGTATTAAATGTTCATTTGAGACATAAGCACAGATGATGACTATCC
This sequence comes from Onchidella celtica, assembly GCA_963931925.1. Taxonomy (NCBI): domain Eukaryota; kingdom Metazoa; phylum Mollusca; class Gastropoda; order Systellommatophora; family Onchidiidae; genus Onchidella; species Onchidella celtica. The sequence continues at coordinate 8,532,309 of OZ007582.1, forward strand.
ATGGTTAAAGTTTCATTTTACTTGCTATTTGACCTACATCCCTCCAAAGACAGCAGATAAATAAGTTGGGACAACCCTTTCATCGCGCCTCTAAAAAAAGTGCACACAAAAGCTGGCTGATTGTGAGCTGGGCCCATGACATGCTAACATGGCCCAATGACAATGATGTGATTTTATTACAGCGCTGTCAACATGCGAACAGAAAAAAAAAATGCCAGAGTTCTCCTACAGCGATTGAAGTTATAATTGCAAAGTAGGCTACTTCAATTAATGCCTACTAAGACAGCTGAACAGTGAACAAAACTCAATATTTTCCCCCATTTAGATTGGTGAAAAATTGTTATTCATTATGTCTTCCATACACTCACACCTAGATGGCGGTGCGAAATTCCTGAATGCAAAATGCCCCAGCTGTCCCATCTTATCATGTATCTTTTATCCCTCTTCCCTTTGTAGGTCTATTGTATGAATTTCTTGTTCCTTGAGTTTTGGACAAATTCTTGTGTCCTGACCAATAACCAAATGACTAGATTTCAACTTTAATGGAATGAGCAGATGGCTTAAATCCTTGTCAGGTCATGTTTGTTGCCTTTTTGCATCAACTGATACATGCTGTAGTAACCATCAATGTTTACAGTAATTATGTTTCATGATTTCTATATCAGTAGAACTATTTGAATTGAAAGTTCTGAATGGTTATTAGGTCAATTTAAATGACTTGATATTAATCATTTCTATAAGGAAGCCACTATCCACTTTGTACTCTATGCATTCCGGAACGAGCTGAAATAGATTTCTTAACTAACAGTAACATGGGAACAATTTTCCAAGACAGTATTGATATCAAAATTCTATAAAATGAAACAGTTTGTGTCGCCATCCAAATTGGATTATGTTAATGGCTGTGGACAATTTGTTCTGAGAATACTAGAAACTGCTTTCAGATCATGATTATAACTGTACAAACAACATGAGTGTGACATAACAAAACAGATCTTATGACTTAAACCACCAGATCGGAATCACTTTTGATCATCTTGTGATAGTCCATGTTGGTGATGTTGATTTCATTATCGTTGCTGGTGCTACTGTTGTTGTTGCTGTCTTCTTGTCCAGCTCCTGGTTTATCTTGACCGTCAGCCTCAGCAGAGACAGGGACAAACCCCAGGCTTTGGGTCATCAGCCGGTCATCGTACAAGGAAAGGCGACCTTTCTTGAATGATACAGGTGTTTTGATACGCCTCCGGATTTTCTCACTGGAATCTGTACTCTGACCTGGTGCCAGATATTTGTTACTGTCAGTGGTGTTTTTAAGGGTGGTTTCATTACTGGCACAGGTTTTGTCATTGGTTACATGGTTGAAAAGGCTATGTTCTGGATTGGCAATGTTTATACCTGTGAGTGGAACATTTGTCTTACTGCTACTTACATCTGTGCTACTGATGCCATCAGAGGCATTTACAGTGCTATTACCTCCACCTGATCCAATATTACCACATCTTACAGTGCTCACAGCAACACTTGGTACTACTAAACTGGGCATTTTACTAGAACTGTCAACTGTTTGGAAGAGAGGGGAGCTCTTATCTAAGGTAACATTTGGGACAATTAAAGTGAAAGGCCCATTTTCATCAAGATTGACTGTTTCCTTAGCAGGAACCTTTGTAGTTTTGTTGCCAGTCTTGCTAATTTTAGACTGAGCGGGATGAGGTAATGATGACGAGGATGAAGCTGACCTTCCTCGACTACGATTGTAATTGTGACCTTTGAGTGACAGAGACTGGGGACGATGTTTACCTGACAGTGAGAAACTTTTACTCATGTCTCCATTTTGCCACACACTGTCTTTACCATACTCTTGACTGTCAGTGAACTCATCCACATTACCCTCACTACCATATGGATGCCATTCTAAATCTGTGGCGCTCTGCGACTGACACAGTCCACTGCTGGATTTCACACATTTGCTTGTGGAGGCCGCCATGGCTCCTCTCAGCACAGTACTGTCCTCATCATTCTGATTAAATGCTCGACTGCTCTCTTTACTCATCTGTGGCTGAGACCTGATTGCTGGTAACTGTGAAGCTGATCTTCTAGTTTGTTTGCTACTGTGTCGGGATGAGCAAGAAGATGGGAGACCATCTTTTGAAAGACAATTTTCATCCATGTGAATAGTGTGCATTATGGAGTTGCCCCCCTTGGTGTCTGGGATGTAATCGTGGAAGTCCTTCAAAGCATTTACATTGGAAACTTGGACTGGTGGAATATCCTCAGATAAGTTCTTCACAAAGACCTTTGGTTGGGGCCCAGTGTGTGAGGTTGATGGCACATCTCTGTTGACTGGAGCAATAGCCATGTTCTGAGGGGAGTGACTAGAAGTACCGGTGTCCTTGTCACCAGAAATGTTTTGAGGTGGTTTAGAGTAAGTCAAACTTGCACCAAAATTCTGGTTTGTGTTGACAGCGTAACCAGAGTTTGAAGATGACTGTGAAAGAGATGAAATGCTCCTGCAGTTATGTAACAGCGCAGACGACCTCTGGTCCATGTCAACATTTGAGCTGGAGACCACTGCTGGTCTGAAGTTTGTCACATTCTCTGGGAAATGACTAGGATTTTGAACACCTGACACAGTAGCCTGTGGATGATGTAAATTGTTAATTAAAATTTCATCACTTAAGTCTAAGCCGTAAGCCTGGTTGATCATCACAGGTTGCATGGAACCATAATCTTTGGCCCATTTTGATGGTGCCAGTGTCTGTAGAGGCACAGTATGCTCTTGATCTATGTTAGCCGATACACAGTTTAGGTTACTTGTATTTGATATTGCTCCATTTTTAGTAAACAGTGAACAAGAAGGCATCTCTTCTTGATAGTCACTGGCCAGAATGCCCAAGCGCATGACATTTGTGGCAGAAACACGTGCCTGTGGTGCCATGACTGTGTTGACATTTGACATTGCTGATGGATTCAGGTTGCTGGAATCATTACATGTTCTTGTTACAACAGATCCATTTACCACCTGAACTTCCAAATTTAGTGGCCCCATTGAGCTTGGATTGTTTGGTATCGGATTTCTATACACAGGACTTGCTTCTAACCCACTGTTTATATACTGACCTACATTTCTGTGGCTGTCCATGCCTTGCCCTGTTGCAGCTTCCGCATCAAAACTATTTGTATGAGAATGAGAATTTTGATTTTTTTTGTTTTTCAATCCTAACACCATCTGGGAGAATTTCAGCCCTAAATCTTTCGGGCGGATCAACTTGCTCAGTTTTTGTTTAAAAGATTTAATGTCTGCTTCATCTCCAGCTCGAATGGGAGCAGTGTGGGGCAATTGATTCCCATCTTCTCCTTGAAACCGGAGATATGAGTTTCTGTTGCTACTGACATTGGCAAGTTTAGGACGGGCAAGATTTGGAGGCATTGTGCCTCCTACCTCACCGTGAACATGGTTTTGAAGATAAGGAATGGGTGTGTTTCTGGCATGAATATGATGCTGATTAAGAGCGTCATTTTGTACAAGAGATGATGATTCAATGGCTTCCATACCATCAATGGTTCCACTGTCTCCGCTCCGATTCGGTGGAGCACTCTGAGTGCCCAGAGACCCGCGACGTTTATTGGAATTGTTTTCACCATTGATTGGTTGATCTCCAGGTCCAACTAATTGATTTCCAGAGACAGTAAGTTCTTCATCACTACGTTTGTGAGTATTTCTCTCTACTGTTGGATTTCTACCTTGATTGGGGTGTAAAATGACAGCTTTGTTCTTTGCCAGCATTACATTATTAGCTTTGATTGGTGGATGTGAAGGGTCATGAACTACACTGTCATCCTCCACAGATGGTGTGGGTGGCAATAACGTGTCCACAGTTGACCCTGACATACTTTGGTCCTGCAACCATGACCTAATGCGACCATCACTGATATCCCCACTGCCACTACTAGCCAGGTGACTGACATTGCTGATAAGTGGCGCTGTGACGCCTGCACTGGCCATTGCTGCTACAGGTGCTTGGTTATCGACGTGCTGTCTCATACTGCTTGTCATAAAAGAAGGGCTTATTTCAGTTTCTCGTCGGCCGTTTCCAGCTTCTCCTTCATTGGTATCAATTCTGTCAACATAGGAAGGTAGGTAGGTCACACCATTTGAGACAATGACATTCCCGCTACCAATCCCACCATGACTGTTGCTTTCGGGGAGGTTCATGGTGGCATTAAGAGTTGGTGTGACCCCTCGGTGTTTTGCACCCTGTACCCATAATGATGTCATGTCTGTAATTCTCTCCTGCACACACAGAGATGTCAATCTGGCCTCCGCATCTGTGTCCCAGCAGTCCTCTATGGTTTCCTTTAATGATCTGACCGCCTACAGAAAATGGGAGACAACAGTGTAAATTATGTCATTCAAACTCAAATGCTGTCTGAATTGACCACAATTTATGCCTTCTGCAAATAAAACAAAAAAATGTGAGGCAACAGCACAGGTCCGGTAATACCGTATGTCACTACCACCCATATTGGGAAGATGTGGTCCAGCACAGTAATGGCTGGGCCTCTTGAAATACTGAATTTTTTATTTCTGCCAATTTAGATTACATCACTGTCTTCTATCATTTTTTATTAAAGGAATAGTAAATTTCTGTCCCAATCACCATTTTGCTCCATTTTCTCAGCTTAGACGGCTGAAACATATAAAATCAATTCTCTGCTGTTCCCTCACAAATGTCCACTTCTTCATCAAATATAAAACTCTAATCACTCTCGTCTAACTACTGTTAGTTTATGTCACCCACTAGTACATGCATTAAACATCAAATCTATTTAGACAGCGGATCTGTAATATAACTATCCATGATGAAGTTCAGGCAAACTTTAGAAAATGTAGATATCACATTAAATGCAGTAAATGCCTGCCGTATCAAATTCACTAACAAATAAATGCAATCTGTGGCATGCAAAAAGGGATGGCCTAGGGCACCCCTTTCATGGGGCATCCAAATAAAGAGCGTCCAGGCCCTATACTTGAGTCTTGGGACATACAATCAAGGTGCTGGCTCTGGCTATGATGGGGCAACACCAAACCTCTGCACACTACTGAATACAATGATGTAATTACCGTTCATGGAATACTGCTTATTCTTCATTGAAATACTTAGTATAAATAGTCCCTACTAATCTGAAAATGGATTCCAAAGAATGCATTGTAAATTTTTGCACTTTGCTATGTTACAAACAATATCATAAGATTTACCGGATTGGCATCTTTCCAGACTTCAGGGAATTTAGGCCGCGTTTTGTATTTGACAATCAATATTTGCATCTGCTCAAAGGTAGGATGTGTTCCTGCCTCGGCCTGAAAGGGCAGCTGGTATTCCGGTACAGGAGCCCCTGAAAGCAAAATGGTAGTGAATCTGAATAACAGAAGACTAGTTCAGAGTTACTTGTACAGCTGGCATTGGTGTTGTGTTTTTGAAACAAGAGTTTGAAAATCAAAATCTACCTAGTAGTGATTTGACCTATCCAATGATCAGTGGCCATTCAGAAAGTTGGTACTAAATTATTAAGTAAAATACTACTATCCCCTTCAAAATGTTAAATATTGAAGACACCTGACTCAGGATGAAAGTCACATTCACCTTGCATACTTTAGATAACCAACTTACTAAAGGTAAACAGAAGCTTGGGGGAGGCAGAGCACTAACAAATGATCCAGAGAAAATGTGAGAAGATTAGAAGTATATGTGCCTAGTTAGTGCAAAGCTAGTACAAAAGCAAAACGGGAGTGAAGGGAAGAGGAAAGACGTATTCAGAATGGGGATGAAACCTGCTACAACTGCTATGCCTTTCTGAGCACTAACTAAGGGGCACTACACTTCTAATTTGCCTCACATTTTTTCTGAATCATTTAGGTAACCAAGACAAAGAATTTCATTTTTCTTAAAAAAAACATGAACTTTGCATGTAGCATGTTTACATAAAATATGTTTACTCAAATACTCTGCAGGGGTTGAAATTAAAACCATAAATTAAACTTGTAACTGCTGACATTTTGTAGCAGTCATACCTGATACATTTCAATAAGCACATCCAGCCAATCATAAAAGGCTATTTTTGAAATGATGGAAGCCACAAATTCTGGCACAGTTTGAATCTTTAGAAGTTTGTGAGTTATTAAATTTCAAGAAATGTAAACAACATAATGTAATGGCAACTGATATCTTAAGCAGGATTTATTATCATTTTTGTTCTTAGTGTAAGGGTTTCTTTATATTTGTACAATTTCATGTCATTTTGTGAAAAACCATTAGATTTAGGTGTCATGTGTAAAAAAATCAAACGAACTGAACTTTACACAAATCCATCATCCAGTTAAATTCATATGGATCAATAAGTTAAGGGTCGAAATAAGAAAACTGGTCTATGGGGACACTGTCAACCCTAGGAGGCCAAAGAATCTCAAAGCAGATCAACATAACACACAGTCTGACTTTTTTCAAGCTCAAAACAAAATTCTGGGAAAGAGAAGCAAAAGTAGTAATGTGTGCACTCACCTTGATACAGATCTACACAACGAGATGCAATCTCCCACATGACTAAACCCAGGGCATAAATGTCAATTTGTTTGAGTGAAGCTTCACAATCACGGAGATTAACAGCCCCATCAAATACTTCAGGGGCCATGTAACGCAAGGTGCCAACCTGTCAATAAACAATTCAGTAAAAACAGTGAAATATGATGTTAAAGATACATAAATTATGTTCAGCAGAACTTATCAATAGTTAAAAGCCTGACAATAAGAAGGTCCCTAAACACTCTGATAATCTTTCTGACTGATCTTTTGATCACAATTTGATCTGAAATAAAAACACCTGCAGAGGAAAGTACATTTCTTTGATAGAACTATGAAGAAAATGCTTTTTCAGTACCAAGAAAAAGAAAATCATCAAATCGAAATTACATGTATAACTAAAGAATAGATAATGACAAACGACCTGAAAGATCCATAGTAACTATTGCTTGACAGTCATGTCTATTAACGTTACCAGTGAGCATTTTGACCATAGGTGCATCAATGAATTGTCACTTCACTTGTCATGAGTCTAGTGTTATTAAAATTCACGCAGAGCCGTGAGCTGTTTACGTGTCAGGGCCATGAGAAATTGGCTGGTGGCCTTGAACGGTCCCCGCAAATTATTGTTTGTAAGTAAAGAATTATAAAGTTAAAATATTTGATTCATGCTTTTGGGTTTTAATGTTCGTGATTAGAAGTAATGGAGTAGGGGTGAGATAAGGTGGGGATTGCCGACATTGTTAAGTATGACTAGACAAGTTTTTGCACGTTAACTGGCTAGTAGAATAGTGCAGACATATTCTTACTTTCAAAATGGTGGGGGGTTTCGGCCAATGAGATTGCTGAACTAATTTTACCAGCGGACTAACCCTGCTGTTTATTTGGCTAGTATAAAAGATCGTGTGACGTTGAAATTCATTGAGTACAGACGAGAAGCCAAGCATCGTTCCGTGAAGTATCTCCGGTTGGCCAGTACCTGAACTGTGTGGCACGAAGATGAGCAGTCCATTGTCATCGGACTAACGAAGCATATAGAGAGAGCTGATAGAAGTAACAGAGAGAGCTCTAGAAAGAAAGGTCTGGGTGGACTGACCTAACGAGTCCACATTGCGCTATCCTGATTTTTCGCGCCTACGAGTTAGGCGTGAATAACGGTAACTGATCTTATTCACTCATAATCATAGAAGTTCAGAGATAGAGAGAAAACCCACAGCCTCATAGGAAGTCAGAGAAAACCACAGCTTGGACTCGACGAACAAGCGTCAGCTGATAACAAAATTATCTATAGGCATTTGAAGACTTATTGTTAGCTTGTGACTCATTACGGCACGAGCCCATTGATATTGATATGAATATTAGAATGATTGCATGTATAGAATTATATGTACAAGCTACTTAATACCTGCAAGCCGAAATCGTGCTTCTGTAGGCTTTGAACGTACTGGGCTCTCCTAGCATTCAGTGTGCATTGGGAACCCATATTATTTCTGGAGAGTTTGTCTGGCGACTGGCCAGCGGCGACTCAACTGCTACTATAGATTGACATCTTGTTTCTTATGATGATACACCAATTGAATATTAATTATGGTAGATAGCTTAGTATAAGTTAGCATTTTGGAACTTTATTTTGAACATACCTCTATTGTCTTTTGTTTCATATATCCATATTTATGTAATATTACGCCCGGCCGGCCTGACAAACATATACTCTTGTTATTTAATAATTTCTTGTGTGTTTGTGTCCGAGTGTGAGTTAGCTGCCTCTCGTGCAGTCGAGTTAGATCCCCAAGACCTTAACTCTGCTCGTGACATCACTGGTGAAGTGACAATGATGCTTTTGTTTCAGGAGGAATTAGGTGGGTGGGGTGATGGGGTTATGTCCTCCACTTGTGTTCCCCACGTGCATGTTGGGAGATTTGATGATGATGACACAGCTGTTTCACTCTTTACAGTCTCTGACTGCATGGGAGCACTTGTTACCACGATATACGTCGCACGGGATTTAGTAAATGTCTTCTTTGCTAGGTCTGTTAACATTTGTTGATCTCTGTCATTATGTCAGTGGCGTGACTAGGTAAATCTGATCTGGTCTTATCCATCCAAACCATCCAGGCATTTCAATAAGAGAAAGAGAGAGAGAGAGAGAGAGAGAGAGAGAGAGAGAGAAACAGACAGTGTGAGAGTGAGTGAGTGAGTGCTTGGATGCACGCGTACGTGCATGCGTGTTGTTTTTGTTATGGTTTTTTTTATTTTTGGAATCATTTGTCAGTACAATAGTCAGGCTGTCGATTCTTAGTCTCTGAACTAGGGATCTCTCCACTATCAAGCACTCTAACCCTTGGACCAATGTGCTGGCAAAGAAATTTAATAAAAATATCATTTCTCCACAGAGAAATCAGACAAATTCAACACGGGTCCAGAAGACCTCACAAGTCTACACACTGTATTCTCACAGCTCTACTTACGTCAGCTAAGGAAGCCTGCTCTGCATTTTCTGCCACGCCATTCTTTATAATCTTAGAGCCAATCATGGCCACTGAAAAGCCAAGATCAGCCAGTACACATGTCAGGTTAGAGTTCACCAAGATATTACGGGTATTTAGGTCTCGATGAGCCATTGCAGGTTTGAAGAGGGCTGAGGGGAAAAAAATTGATGACATATCGGTAAAATAAAATAAAAAATATTGATTTATTTGAAATCTGAAATTTTCTTCAAGAAAAAAAAAGAAGACATTTTTTGGTAATTTAGAATCGTAATTTCCACACCAAAGTAACTGATGTATGTAAAGAATGATTGCCTTCTGCATGAATCATGAATATTTGGAATTGGTAATTTTGTATGTGTTAAAGTATCTTGTATAACTTCCTAAAAATATGTTTCTATTTAAAACATCACTGCGAAAAAAGAAAAAAAAATGCATTTTGCCTCACCACTGTCTGTACCATCAATGCCACACACTTAATACATGAATTAAGTTGTATGATGCATTTTGATGTACCACACTTCAATCAGTTTGACATATGGCCCAAAAACCAAGGGAAACTCAAATTTGGGCTTTTGGCATCAACACCATTTCTTGGGGCTTATGTCGTGGAGTATTTGCCATATGGTTGTATGCGACAATTTGCAGATTTTGAAGTTTGTTTATGAAAATGATTCTGTCACTCCTAATTTTATTAATATTATGCATAAGTGTCATTCCAAACAGTTAAAAACTCTTCGAGGTACAAGTATGTGTTTGTGACGTAATGCTGTCCTCAGATTTTTCACAGCTCTTCAAAGTTTTGATCTCCACTTCCTTGAAAAGACAAAAATACACAAGCAACAATATGGAAAATACCCGACGACATACAACAAAAAACTTTTCAGTGTTTTCCCGAAAAGCTATGAAATTTATATCTTGAATACTGCCAGTAGTAAAAAGACAGATGCCAAACATGAATAAAACAAAAATTTCCTCACCTCCTTTCTGTATGTCTGTATGCAAGTGTGCTAAACCTCTGGAAATGCCCTGACACATCTGACAAAGTGTGTACCAGTCCACTGTGTTGTGCTTTAAGTAGCCGGTCAGTGAACCCAGGGGAAAGTACTCTGTCACAACAATGTACTGCATCAGATTGGTCTCCGGATCTTGTTGCTCCTTGGCTCCACAAAATTTGACCACATTTTCGTGGTCCATAAACGGTTGCGTGAATGCATTGCCCTCATTGTAATAATACTGTGAATAGGATACAATAAAATCTATATACATGTAATAACATATAGCTAACTGTAACTGCTTAATACTCAGTTATTCTATTTTACTCTATACCTTCGCCTTTTCACATCAAATTTCTCATGCATTTCACTTCCCTCTGAACACTGGTTTCCTAATAATTTGTCACCGTGGCCTAAACCGTATTAATCTGTTTTGGCTACTTTTCAGGAGGAGCAAAAAACTGTTTCATTTTAGAACAACTGGTCTAGTTACAATGAACTTTTGAAAGTTTGCCGTTTGATTATTTTTCTACTTAGGGGTCCATAGCCGAGATCATTCAATGTGGCCTTGAATGTACGATATACATAAAAATCTATTTAAAATTTTTTTAATTACTACAGTCTCAGGGAACTGTGACAAAATATTCCCTGTAGCTGGAAAACTAGATGTAAGTTTGAAAATCCACAAAAATCTCACAGTATCAGTGTATAGCTTATTAAGAGTAGAAGAGAGAAATATAATGATGTTTAGTACATAAACATAGATTGTACAGTGCGTAATGCAAAACTCCAGCTTTGAACATCGCAGCAAAAAAAGTTGAGTAAAGAATCACCCTGGCAGTGAAGAGTCACTGAACTATAGCTCGAAACTATCAATAGCTTGCAACTGGATTGCTCAGATATGGCACCAGGTGACGCGAAAAGGTTAAAGCTTGAACTAAACTATGTGATTTTCATTCCCCTGCTCATCATATTCTTGAACACATGAAGGGATCGTTTTTAAATGTCAGAAAACCACACTGAATTTGGCTTCAATTATTTAAAGAAGCTAGACTATCAGTCTTGTATCCCAGGTGGCAGTGACACTACATGATACTGCACGTTACTCAATTTCTGATGCCAAATTGTTTATTTACTTATGGACTCTGTGTCTTGGCTATACACTCTGAGCGAGGCTTGGCTATTGATCCTTTGGGCTTGGCTACTGACTGGGGACTCGAGATTGATTGGAGGCTTGGTTATTAACTAGGGGCTGGGCTGTTGTCTAGGGGCTTGGCCACTGATTCTGGGGCTTGGCTATTATTTTTCAGAAGATATTTTAGTTTGCCTTAATCACCTGTCTATGGTGTGGTTGGTAAATCTTCACTGCCACTTCTCTGTCTCCCAACAGGCCTTTTCGCACTTCACTGTATCGTCCTCTGACTATCACATCTTCTATCTGCAGATCAATTTTAACAAGAATTAAAACATAATTAAATAAATGCATTTCACACTGAACTCCTTCCAGTGCAATGGAAGACGCTAAATGATATTTAAAAAACAAAAGGATTAGCAGGACAATAAATACAAGAATGAGAGAAAATGAATAAAGAATTTGAGTTTGAGCCTGGGTTTAACAGTGCGCTGGCACCGTAACGGCCACTTTGTGCCTTTTGGAGTTTTTCAGGGTACTTTATTTAGGCTTAGCATTCAGGGCTTCATGAACTTACATTTCATGAACAGAATTAAAAAGTTTCATAGGAAATTGATTACACTGGTAAATTTCTTAAAAATGGCTTTGTATAGATCTGAAAAAGATTTTGTAAATGTGTCTGAAAGTCTTGAAATCAAGTTGTAAGTAAACTAAAGCAATCAATATGATTATGGGGGGCATGTCAGTGTCTTCATCTTATTCTCATTCACTGAAGTTATTTAATCACTATTTGGCACTTGCTTCTTTAAATCTCCAAATATCTGCAACAGCCACTCTGGTAAACCCTACCTTCAAATCATCCACATTAAATGCAGGTAACATGGGTTCTTGATCAGCTTCCACCCTGGCCACCGAAGACTGTGGACTTGTGGGCTTGGGGGTGCGGCACAGACGATATGCCAGGTAAAACAAGACTGTGGCCAGGGCAACGGCAAAGACAGAGACCAAGGCAATCACAATGGTTTTGTTTTTGTAGCTGTTGTCATGAAGAGGACCTGGGGGAAAAAATATCAAGTGTTGCAGTCAAGTCCTGGACAATGTTTATTATTACTGTTGTTTTCATTCTGTTATTGTTTTTTTATTATTATATAATATAATTTATTATTATCATCACAGGCAAACAGCTGGCAAGAATATCTTAGTCTGAACTTACTAAACTAACAGCCCATCAATCTGAGGGCTACCTGAGACATTCACATAAAACAGTATCATTATTGTAAAACATGATAAATATCCTTCAGGAGTGGGCTGAGATTTGTTTGCATCTAATATTAATTAAAATCCCTCCAGCCCCACCCCACCACCATTTCCCTGGTCCAGATTGGACATAAAACCTAAAAGGAATCCAAGTGGACGCCAGCATGTTGAGGTCTTTGAGGCATGTTTCAGGAAAGTTTCTGCATCTTTTGTGACCAGCATTAAGCACAGATTTAATGAGCTGACATGAACTACATTTTGTTTGATTTCCTCTTGCACAAAGTAACCACTATGAGTTACCCAGAAACTTCTGCTTGTCTAGAATGTCAAAGCTTCTTTTGGTACGTAGACTACTCTAGGTTGCACGTCTCTCGTGCATATCAGAAACACGTCAATGTCTGTCCTGCCACTGATTCATCCTTCATTACAAGGCCAGCAACGACAGGAGAAGGCACTTAACCCACCTACACCAGATCAGCGCCAGCTACAATCCTGTCAGCGGTGCCACCGACATTTCAGAGCCCGGATCGAACTTATCAGTCACCTACCAACCCACCCAGTGTGAAGTTCATGCTTGTTTTCGCTTGCGAAGGAGAAATAACAACAACAACAATAACAACTACAAGATCAAAAATATCAGTATCAGGTTTCTGGTAGGATGGATAAAATAAAAGTGGAGAAATAGTAGCCACAGAGCAGACTAAGCATTAAGAAGGGGAGCCTGTAAAAGATATAAATGTTGACAACTAGGTGTTTAAGTTTTAAAAATGGCAATGAAGCAAAATACATCTGGTCAGTACCTTTGGAGTTTTACATCCCAAACCAGAAAGTACTGTTAACGCCCTGAATCGAGCGGCATGGCCTGGAATTTTCACCAAGAATTTTTAAGGTTTTTCCATTCAACGACAAGCACTTACCAACAAAATACTATTTTAAAAAAAACAACAAAAAAACAGAAAATATGTGGGGTCACAGCAAAGCTCGGAGCAAGGTCAAAATATGGCAAAAAGAAAAAAGAAATGTATGTAGGAAAGCCTTGCGTAAGAAATAATACAAAAAAGATATAGTAAAACACAAACGAAAAGGACAGACAAATAAAGCTTTCCATCAATTGATCTTCTTCATCAAAAATGTACATTGTAACTGGATAGAAAACTACACTGGAGCTTCGAGCCATCATGCACTGACGGACGGGCTGCATTCCGAAAATCCAAGTCTGGAACTCGCAGCTAAGTACCGTATTTGTATAACATTCTATGATTTTATTATTTGTTCAATTCTGTAGGCTGTTGTTACTTGCACGTGTTGTCCTCAAAACGCTTTTGTACGTAGAGTCTCTAAGCGTTTTGCGCAATGTGCGCATACGTATACATACCTATCCCTGATCGCGTCTTTATCCTCAACCCTAAATCTTATCGAATCCCTAACCCTGCCCCCCTCCCCTTTCAACCAAAAAACAGGAGGAAAAAAAACAGCAATTCTGAAAGAATAATTAATTAAGGCTGTTGTAAGGAGTATTTCGGGAGGAGCTCTCTAGCTCTGGAGTCACAAAAGGCTTTAAAATACATACCCCTTGCTAAAAAAAAAAACTTGAGGAACGTTCGTACAAGTAACAACAACCTTCTGTTTTCTGCACTTACCAACAGCAATTGGCACAGCATGAGTTGTGGTGGTGGTATGCTCTGCTGGGTTGTAAATGTCTTTGAACTTGGCATTACACATGTGGCCACTACAGCAACAAAAGTGACTGTTGTTCAGTCCAGGTGGTGAGTTGGAGACACACTGGTCCTTCTGGCAATACTGACCATTCCAACAACCTGAAATACACAAATCATGATCATAATTATTACAAGCAAACTATAATGGGGCTAGATGGTGAACAACTAAGCATCTACAACTTTGTGAATAGGGGACAGTATACTGCCTCAGTTTTTGACAGTAAGTTAGTGGACACATCCATTTTGGACAAAGTGCAGTTTTTAATGTTGTTTATTTACTATTTTTAAGCCCCGCAAAAAGAGACACATTTTCACCGGGACGAATCAGAGACACTGGATACCAAGACAGTTCAATTCGCCAAATTCCGTCCGGTGTCTTGCGCACCTTTTATTATGTAAACAAGACATCAATTCGCACCACACATCCTCATAACTGAACGAAAAAGACTAGTACCGCAGAGTTCTGTGCGTAGTACTCACTGTGTTTACACGCGGACATATAATGAAAGAAGGAATGGTCAGTCTCGGTATTTTGTGTCTCTAGTAGAAAGAAAAATTATGACTGGACATTTCGTTGTGACTGCCGTGACCACAGTGTACGAATGGCACTTTCGCTCTCCGTAATGTACGTTTAATAATTATGTTCAATACAAACAAATGTCAATCACAAGTTCTCGTTTTCTCGTGATGATCCGCATAATGGCAGTTCGGTAGCCCTTCCTCACATAGAAGAAAGAAAATCAGTCATTGGCGCCCGGGTTACACATTAGGTCTCTTTGGCCCGACGCGCATTAGCCGATACTGTTCAGCCATCTTAGTTGGATTGGATGGTGATGTCACAACACTAGAGTTTCAATGAGACCTCGCGCACCAATCAACCAGTTGGGTCTCACCTAGGCGCCTTTACTAACTTGTTTTTTTCTTTTGAGCGAGGAAACTGTAACAGACACAAAGTTTGCATCAAACACTCTCCTTCAACTCCACTGGAAATAAATGCTTAAAAACATCGTGAGATTCCGTCTATCCATCCCTCCCTCTTTTTACTCCCTCCCTCCCCCCATCCATCTATCTATCGATCTATCTATGTGTGTGTGTCTTCCTATCCCTACAGACACAGGATTAAACAGTGAACAGGGTAAATGATGCATACTATATATATGGCCTTTAGCGTCTTTACAGACGGTCTTAGCAGCTAGAATATTCACTTTCACTTTGACTGACAGCTTCTCTCGTGGCTTATTCTACCAATGTTTGACCCGAGAGTGCGATGGCAGTGATTGCAGGTCAGTCTTTTGGGTTCACTTTGGCGAGTGTTTTCATTCCGCCTCTGTCGTTTTGTCAGGTATGTTTCTTTTGCCTTGAAGTCTATTGCGAGCGTGCCGCTGCGCAATTTTTGTCTCCATCTGCTTCGATCATTTGCAAGGTTCTCCCATTCATTGGGGTCGATGTTGAATGCTTTCATCGTGACCTTGCAAGTGTCTTTGAATCGCAGATGTGGCCTACCTCTGGGTCGGTTGCCAGTAGCAAGTTCCCCGTAGAGAATTTGTCTGGGGATGCGATCATTTTCCATACGGTGGAGATGTCCAAGCCACCGCAGTCTTTTTTTGCCTAGGAGAGCCTGAGTTGATGGAATGTTGGTTCGGCTCAGAACTTCGATATTTGAGATCCTGTCTTGCCACTTGATCTTGAGAATTTTGCGTAGGCAGCGCAGGTGGAAGGAGTTGAGGGATCTTTCATGTTTGGAGTAGGTGGTCCAGGTCTCTGAGCCATACAGCAGGGTGCTTAGGACGCAAGTTTGGTACACGAGTACCTTTGTTTTGATGGTCAGCTTGCTATTGTTCCACACCCTTTTTGAGAGTTTGCCAAAAGCTGTGGCCGCCTTTCCTATTCTGGCATTTATTTCAGTTGTTATGTCTGTGCTACCACTGATGGTTGAGCCTAGGTAGCAGAATTTTCCCACTTGCTCCAGAGGAGAGCCATTCAGCATGATTGGGTTGGGGTTTCTCAAGCCTTGTGTCAAAACTACAGTTTTTGAGACACTGATCTTTAGCATGAATTTGTCACAGGCTTTGGCAAGGCTATTGATGAGAGCCTGGAGCGTGGTTTCATCGTGGGCCACGATTGCAGCATCATCTGCGAAGAGGAGCTCTTGTAACATAATATGCTCTGTACGAGATTTTGCTTTTAGTCTGGCAACATTAAAAATGGAGCCGTCCACTCTGGTGTTAATAAGTACTCCACCTGAACATTGACCAAAGGCATTCTTGAGTAGGGCTGCAAAATATATACCAAATAAGGTAGGAGCAAGAACACATCCCTGCTTCACACCGCTGTTTACAGCAAATGAATTGGATGTGCAGCCCTCAAAGTTGACACATGCCCTCATGTCAGTGTGGAAGGATGCAATAAGTTTTAGCAATGTTGGTGGACAGCCTATGGATTTAAGGACTGCATACAGGCCAGATCGGCTTACGGTGTCGAAAGCCTTTGTTAGGTCCACAAAGCATGTTATAAGCGGCCTGTTTTGTTCTTTACATTTTTCTTGGATTTGCCGAAGTGCAAATATCATGTCAATAGTTGATCGTTTGCTTCGAAAGCCACATTGTGTTTCTGGTAAGACTTTTTCCGCCAGTTGTTGAAGGCGGCAGAGGATGACGCGAGCAAAAGCCTTTCCAGTAATGCTGAGGAGGGATATGCCTCGATAGTTGTTGCAGTCGCCTTTGTCTCCTTTGTTCTTGTAAAGTGTGACAATTTTGGCGTCTCTCATATCATGTGGTATCACGCCTTCTTTCCAACACTGCAGTAACAGATTATACAGGTGTGGTAATAGTGGGCCTTTTAGGTCTTTTAATACCTCTGCAGGAATGTTGTCACTTCCTGTGGCTTTTCCAGCAGACAGGTGGTCGATTGCATTGGAAAGCTCGACTAAGGAAGGTTCAGCGTCAAGTTCGGCCATTATTGGCAGTTTTTGGAGGTGTTCCTCAAAATCTGGTGGAATATTTTTCTCAGTTGAATACAACAGAGAGTAATGCTCTACCCACCTATTCAGTTGTTCATTTTTATCTGTGATGGGTTCACCATTTACAGACTTAAGTGGGGCGCTTTTGGTGATGATTGGCCCAAGAGCTGCTTTCATCTGACTAAAGGCGGTTTTCATATCTCCCTTTTCATTTGCTTCTTGTATGCTGTTACACAAGTCTGTCCAGTATTTGTTGGCGCAACGTCTTACCTCCAGCTGAAGTTTAGCTTTTGCATTTTTCAAACAAGTTTTTGTACTCTGATTGCAATTTTTGTTATACTCATTGAAAGCAGATTTCTTTTGCTCAATGAGAGGTAGGAGAATTTCGCTGTTCTGGGCTACCCAGTCGTTGTTTGAAACTTTATGCTGTCCAAAAGACTTGATGGCACAGTCATGAATTTTTGAACTGAGAGTGTTCCATGTTTCATCTACTGAGTCACATTGGGTGACATTATCCATGCTTTCAGCAAATAACTTTTCAAATGACTTTCTATTTGATTCATCTCTGATTGCTGTTACATTGATCTTAGGGATTGAAGGGGCTTTTGATCTGTATATTTTCTTGGCCGAAATTTTGATTTTGCTGACTACCAGTGCATGGTCGGTGTCACAGTCAGCACTGTGGAGGGAACGAGTTATTTTTATACAGCCCAAACTCTTCCTCCTTGAGAGAATAAGATCTAATTGATGCCAATGGCCAGACCTGGGATGGCGCCATGATGTTCTTTGGCATCTCTTAAGGTCAAAGTACGTGTTTGTAACACATAATGAGTTTACGGAGCATAGCTCCAGAAGGCGCTGCCCGTTTTCGTTGATGTTGCCAATGCCGAAGTGCCCAATGCACTTTGGCCATGCGGAGTGATCTGCTCCCACTCGAGCGTTAAAGTCACCCAGAATTAGCAGGCCTTCGGTGAGAGGGATGTTGTGGAGAGTCCTCTGCAATGCCTCGTAGAAAATGTCTTTGGTTTCGTCAGAGGAGGTAAGTGTTGGGGCATAGACACAGATAATGTTGGTAAAACCAGACCGGGTGTTCAGTCTGAGTGTCATGATGCGTTCTGACACTCCAATTGGAGTTGCGATCGAATTGATAAGGGAGTTTTTTACGGCGAAGCCCACGCCGTGGATTCTCGGCTGTTCGCTGCTAAGGCCCTGCCAGAAGAAGGTGTAGTTTTCTTCTTTGACTGACCCGGAGTCGGGAAGTCGAGTTTCTTGAAATGATGCATACAGACATAAATAATTATGACAGACCAGACAACCTTGTCACGTGTCATGTGTCTCATTACAAAACAAATTAACTGGTCGGCTGATCACTTGAAAAACACTTAATAATAATTTATCTCTTGATCGATGTTGTCAATGGTTTATTGGCAAGGGGAGCTGAGGGGTGGGGCACAGATCCAGGAACATGCACGGTAAATTAATTATCGTGTATCTGCGATAGGTGTCACATCAGCGGTTCCTGAACTTTGAAAACCGGGTTCATTCATTCCCTCTCCCCCTCTTACATTATTGTCTCATGGCTTTCCCCCCCCCCTCCAAACACGCACGCACGCACGCACGCACACACACACACACACACCCCCCCCCCCCAGAAATCATACATGTCATTTAAAAAAAAAAAAAGACACAACAAAAAGCAGACCCAGCAATCCGAGTCCGTGGAATAGAGCGACAGCGGTTGATTTCAGTGGAAGTTATTATGCACAATCTGGAATAGGAAAAATAACAGCAACTCCGGAGAGTTCACATACGTTTAGTATACATTATTTAATGGCCTAGACAATGTATTTCCCCGCTGACATCCCCAAATTTCTCCCAGGATGCCAGTTTTACCTTGTTTCAGAACCTCTGTGCTACAACGATGGGGTGACAGAAGTTAATACAAAAATAACATGATTGTGTCTACGTAGGCCTATCTTGTATAGCTACACACGTCTCATGCCACATTCCCTTTAATTTTTTGTCGTTACTGTGTGCAAAAATCTTACGTTGTGAACATTGCGTGATTTTTCATTTTCCTGTGTCGAAAGCATGTGTCCGAAGAATACTTGTGTGGAATGTGGACTTGAAACGATGACGGTAGCTGGCAAAAACTTTTTGTACTTGCCAGCTATGATGTAACACCTAGCCCCACTGCGACTCACTTCTATCGGTTTTCATCGAGCTCCTTGGTTTTCATTGAAGTCCTAACCGGTTTTCATTTAAGTGTCAATTTCTCCTCTATATGCACAGTCTCACTTAGTAGGACATACAGGGGGTTGAGGGTGACAAATTTATGACTGCAGAGGTGGCAAGTGTAATCTGATCCGCCATCCCACCGCCGTTTAACTTGGTAATCATGCCGTTTTGCATAATTATGGAGTGACAAAACTCTCTTTGGTTAGGTTACCTGTGCAAGGTACAATGTACTGTCCAGGTCCGCTGTCCTCATTTTTCTTGTTCTTGTTTCTAGCTGTTTTTGTGGTATGGATTAGTTTGGTGGGGGGGGGGGGGGTTTAGAATTTTGCCCGGACAGCGGCCTCGTTCGGACTGCTCTTCTCGACTTCCAACTACCAAGGTATCTTTAACATGCGCATCGCGCGCGCGCCCTTCGAGGTTTTCGTCCATATACGAGAAGACTAGGTGCTAGATCTTACCTACCATGGGATAAGTGACAGGAATTCCCCCCCCCCCCCAAAAAAAAATCCAACACGCCTGCGCCGACCGGGGACCGAACCCGGTACCTTCGGCATGAGAGGCGGGCGCCTTGCCTTATAGACCAACGTGTCCCATGATACATGATATATAAGATGATACAATGTACTAGGCTGTAGATCACGCATATTCAGAAAACCTGATATCGTAATGCCGATGACCGCGGACCATCGTCAATCCCGGATTTTCGCGGATTCACGGAACTCTGACAGCTCTGGTAAAACACAGCCGAGTGAGTTGGCGAAATCGGGCTTTGGGTGAAAGACAAAATTTCTGAGAAAACCTCTCCAAAAGGGGGAAACATTTTCTACGGAAATCGAGATTTGTTTATAAAATGACAGATTAGCCATTTCTCTATATTCAATTAGAATACTTTGCTTGAAATCGTCATAGAAATATTTTATTTTGATTTCTTAAAGTTGTAGAAAAAATTGGGTGTTGTTAGGAACGAGTGATATTTTACATTACAAGTCACTGTTGAACAGGGAAAATAACTCGGGATTTTTCCCTATTTGGCTTTGTAATTAGAATGCCCGCCCAAACAACAGGGTGAACATGATGTAAATTATTGTAAGCAGCTAAATATTCGCGACTACGCCATCAAAAATTATGAAACTTGGTGTGCTGCATCAATTTTTGACGAAGAGTTACGTGGTCATATCCATTTTGAACAAACGTAAGTCTTAACTATTATTTCTATTAAACATTTTTGAGCGCAAAAACAGAGGTACGCATTTTCGACGAGTAGATCCATAAAGCATGATCGGAAATTTCGTCCTTCACCTCTCTTTACACATTGGTGGTAGAAAATCAGCGTTATCACGCCTGTGTATTTCTACGGTGAAATTGTGGTGTAACAGTAAGTTCTGTTAGTCATTGCGTCGAATCCAAATGCCGTTTTAATGTAGCCTAGATCTAGATAAAATTGAGTGAGCCCCACTAACCTCAACGGAAGTCGCTTTTTCTCAGTTTTGAGTTATGGATAACACCATAGAGTATGAAATCTCATCTTTAATCTTGTGTAAAAATTATTGTAATGCTCCTTTTCCTCGCCGAGTTGTGGCTTTTTAAAGACACCTACCCCCTCTCAAAAACTTTGTATCCTCCCTTCGACCCTCCACTATTTTCACAGCAACTACTGTCTTGGCGCTCCAACGTCCCTCCATCTCGTACAGACACACATACAAATGCACATGAAGTATCGCACACAAAAACTGACAAAATCTTCCAGTTGCATCCTCATCTATTGGCATGTTGGCATCCACACCTGCAGTAAAGTTGGAGCAAATTTCTCACACCGGCTAAAGGAAGAGATTGAGGGGGGGGGGGTGTGTGTTACTGTGCAGTAAGTTTTACCTTTTCAAGGTAAAACACTGTAACTACGTCAACGCATATGCGATAATTCTAAGAATTTCCAACGTTTTCAACATGAGAATTTTGATAATATTTTTTCCGCCCAACAAATAAATACACACGGTTTAAGTATTTTGCACAATTCTTTAGTTTGTCCAAAACAGATTGGGAAGATTTACAGGTTACCAGTTTATTTGCAACCATTTGATTCTCGGCGTAATTGCCCCAAACCATCATTTGACGCGTTAGACGGCTGGCTTTTTGCCTCCGCTGTGTTTACAAACAAACACAGATGTTATAAACTTGATATGATTCACACTTATCGACCGCGTGTCAATATGAAACTATGGACATGCACGTAGGCACGTCAACACGTGTGTTTGTATGGCTTTAGGGCGGAAAAGGGGGGCGGGGGAACAGAGAGGGCGAGAGAAAGAGAAACAGTCAAAGATGGTGCTGGGCATTCATGGATGTTCGTGAGAGTGAGGATAAGAACTTGTCCCTGGAGAGTAGAGACGGAAGAAGGTTTGGGAAGAGGTGTAATTATTTTGACGACGGGTCTGACTATCAACAAACTGTGGTGTTCATACAGGTGGCCGTTAAGATTGTCTGCAAATGCTGTAAGAAAAGAAGGGGGGCCGGGTAATAAAGAAAGACCGGTTTGGGGGGGGGGGGGGTGAGAGAAAGACAGACAAAGAGAGAGAAGAAAGGCTGTGACTGTGAGGTCGCAAATTCTTTAAAACTTGTTTGGGTCCCAGGAACCGAGGTGTTGTGTATTGCATTCAATTTGATAACATCTTTTGTTCTGTGGAATTTATTGTATATTTTTGGTTGTTTTTCTTTTTTTTTTTCCCCTTTAAATAATTTTATTTGTTGATAACGCAATTTTTGCTGCGACATTTCAACTATGAACCATCCTTGGTCCAATCTTGAGATCTGCTCCTCCCCCCCAAGCCACCACCACCAAGACAGGTTTCCAAATCTCCAAGTCGGAGTTCTTTATCTGTGTGATGTTGGTAGACGGACAACTTAACAAGACCCAGGACCCGCCTATTTGCCAATGAGCGTAAAACATGTGGGGTGTGAAAGATACAGGCCAGACGACTGCATGCTGCCACTGAGTCCTGGCAAGCCCACATGCCAGATGGGTGAGTATCTTTCAGCCTGCTATAGATTCGTCACTATCCAACAAGTTGGCCGATCAAAATCGACAATGCATCCCAATAGCCTAGGCTGGATTGACCCCGTCTGCAGGCAGGCAACATGCTAATTAGTACGTCCCGTGGCTGGATCATTATAACATACATCAGTGACTCTCAACCTTTTTCGGGCAATCGCCCTCCCAGGTCCCAAAGTTTCTTCCACTCCCCCCCCCCCTCCCCCCCCCCCCTACACAGACTACGCAGAGACAACGATGTTAGAAAGATTTATCAATGACATTATGACATAAGGCATGTTGATCGTTCATGAGAGAAAAACAAAGTATCCTTTATCAAATGCATAGGATATCTGTCTTCCCCCCCCCCCCACCCCCTCCGGGTCTACTTTACGTTTTCGCCTCCTATAATTGCCCCTTGAAGCCGTTTCTTCATTTGGCAACCCCCCCCCCCCCCCTTGGAACTCAAACTCGCACCGTAGGAGGCGATATCGCCCACGTTGGGAACCACTGACGCACATCGTCGGGTGTACGAGGTGTGGGTGATACTCGAGCTCGTTCATTGAGAGTGAGAGAGATACCACCCACTGCTGAAGGGAGGGAGTCTCGCAAATCGTTTATTGTGGCACCTGGTGGTACAAACAACAGCCTGGACGGCGGCATGCGTAAACAGTAAGTGTGTCACCTGCACGAGCCAACATGGCTGAAAGGGGGCTTTGGCGCTTCACACTTCCGATAACGTAGGTCAGGTGGCTCCGCTCAGTGGTGTATATTATATTCTATGGGTGGCTCTCATGACTGTGTTGTCGTCCTCTCTCTCTTCTTCCCTATCTTTTCATTCCCTCTCTTGTTTCTTTCATCAAATCCTCGCTCCCTTCTTCAGTGCAAACTCCTACTGATATCCTTCATTTTGACTATTATTACTTGCTATGACTTTATAGATACTATACTAAAGCACGTGCTACTGTTACCTTTACTACTTTACCATGCCATTATAACATCGCGGGTGGTTGATGGGAGCTTTTGGTAAGGTCTCCTTTTCTGTCCTATCATTCTGCTACATTCTGTCTGCCGTCTCGCTTCTCCCAGGGTTCATACAAAGTCTTGAAAACGAATTTTAAGGACTTTTTAAGGACTTCCCAAGGACTCAGGGTAAACAAATTAAGGACTTGTGTGCCCGTGACCAAGAAATATTACAACTATACAAGCGGGGTGCAGCATTCATCGAAACGGGATGTTTCTGTATCCAGAGTTCAAACACAGTAAATTCACTCTGAAAAGTTCAGTTATTTCAAAGTATCAATTTTATAATCCAGTGTGCAATTGGAAGATTTGAATCTCAAATGTTTGAACTGAAACACAAATTTGAAGGACTTTTTGAGTACTTATTTTTTCTTTATGAAAATTAAGGACTTTAAGGACTTTTAAGGACCTGTGTAAACCCTGTTCTCCCTAGCACAGGGACCGGGGATGCGAAAACTTGGATTTGGAATGTTAGAATTACAGTGTACATGTCATCTTCAAACTAGATATTACTTTTGTAGGGGGGTGCGAGAATATATCAGAAGTTTTCCAGGAGTGCAGGGTGTACAAAAGTTTGGGAACCGCTGCTCTAGCACAATATGACCGTTATCAGGTCGACGTGCTTTTCTCCAACTTCAAAGCTATTATAACATCAAGACTAGAATCACAATCCACACTACAAAAACTGCACCCATGAACAAAAGTGTGGCCTACTACCTCCACACTTACTGCATAACCTGAGATAATCGTTTGAGTGGACCTTCTAAAGTGACAATGGAATACACGTCTAACAACATCTATCTTAAACTAATTATTTCGTTGTGTTCTCTTTGGCTTCAATGCAACTGGGAAAGAGAGAGATTGGGAGGGGGGAGGGAGGGAGGGGGGGAGAGAGAGAGAGAGAGAGAGCACGCAATCCCCGATAACGGTCACATTGCGTTAGAAAGGAGCAAGGCTATAGACAGAATAATATAACATTAACAGAATGATGGACAGAAAAAGACCCTTCCAGAAGCACCCACCAAGCACTCCCACAGAGAGAAAGAGAGATTTAAACCTACCAAAAAAAAATAAAAATCATTTAAGTGGAGTTACAGCTCACATTAATTGTTGAGCATACAATTTTATTAGCACTGCACTTTATTCACCTGCAAGACCTTCATTACGCTTCTGCATTCCCTTGCATGTCTAAATGCACCTTAGACGCACTTAACAAACATGAATATTCTAAAAAAAAAAAAAAAAAAAGCATGCTACACCATTTCATTCAGCAGAACACTAACGACATTATGGAGGTATAATAAAGAGAAAATGCTATATTTGGGTTGCCTAACTGACTGACGCCACGACGGTTCTCAAATGATACCTTATTTTAAGCCCCATAACTCAAAATAACGACCACGGTTCTCACATGACAAATTTTTTCATGACGTAATTGGACAAAACTATATTTTTTATATAGCATTGCCGATACAACGGTTCTTAAATTGTGTGTATTCTGGCCACACCACTAAATATAGAACAGTGCCGATACAACGGTTATCAAATGATTAGATCTATATTTGGGCCACATTATTCGAAGTACCAAAAATGAGGCCACAGCGGTTCTCAAGTGACAATATTTAAGCTACAGAACTAAAAAAGAGAACAATGGCGAGATACTGTTTGTCCAAATGATTTATTTGGGCAATATATCTAAAAATAGAACAATAACATGAAAATATTTCCCAAATTAATGACACATTCGGGCCAAATAACAAAAGAACAGAACAATGCTGATACAACGGTTCCTCAACGATATAATTATTTGGGCCATGTAACTAATAGCCTAATAGCAGAACAATCTCGACACAACGGTTCTCCAACTATATACTGTACCACATAACTAAGAACAGAACAATGTCGATACAATGGTTCCTCAACGATATATTTGGGCCACATAACTAAGAACAGAACAATGTTGATACAATGGTTACCAGACGATTTATTATAATTATTTGGGCTACATAACTAATATCAGAACAATGTCGATACAGCGGTTCCCAGACGATATATTTGGGCCACATAACAAAATGGAACAATGACCCAACAGCAGCTCTCTGATAATAATTATATTTGGGCCATATCACTAAAAATAGAACAAAGACGCTACAATCATTGTCAATGGGTCTCGTACCTCGCGGCAATTCCATAGAAAAACACGCGGAAATTTGCCATGCAACACAATACGTGTACATTTCCCAGATTTATTTTAAGCCTATCATAAACTGATCCTTGAATAAAAGAAGGGGAAAAAAAAAACATTATCCCAAAAGCTTACACTGTGCACTCGTGTCTTTCTGGAAAACAATTTAAACGCTTTGTGTATACTTCCAACAGGAACACCATTTTTTTTTTTTTACAACTGCCTCTTTTCACTTTAAAATTGAAATATCATCGTATTATAATCGCTCTTTCTTTCCCCGCTAAGCGGCCCCCAATAATGCCAGATATTGTCCCCCCGCAGAGAAATTACGCGCTAAGTGGCTGCGCAGGGTAAGCCGATGTTTGAAGCATAAACACGCCAGGCAGAACGCCGGCGCCGTCAGCGCGGTTAAAATAACCTGGCCCGTGGTTTTGATACATGATGAGAAAATGCACAAAGTTCTGGGAGGGGGGCCAGCCTTGTGGTGTGTGTTTGTGTGTGTGTGAGTGTGCTGAGGGGGCGGGTAAGAATTTGGGGGGGGGGGCTGATTCGAAATACAAACGTGGTTTTCATTGGGTATATTGCGATCAGGGGTGAGGGGGAGGAGATGGAAGACAGAAATATCTGCCCAGTTAAAATATTAATGTAAACAAATAGAATCTTCAACGACGGTTCTAGCATTCAGGGAGTTATGTCTGCATCACTGAGAGGAATTATAGTAAGAGGTAGGATGATGGGGGTGGGATATGGGGCAGAGAGGGGAAATACCTTGGACATGGTTCTCAATGGCGCAAAATAATATTGGTGGAATACGGTTTGGGGATGGTAGATGATATTTAAGCCAGGTAATTGGACTGACAACACTGGATCGTGGAGAGTTGACCAAGATGGGCTGAGAGAGAGAGAGAGAGAGAGAGAGAGAAAGAGACACACACAGAGGAAGGCAGACAGACAGAGAGACATTGGGAAGGAGAGAGAGAGACACACACACACAGAGCCTGAGGGAAGGAGGGAGGAAGAGAGGGGGCAGGGACAAAAAGAAAGGGAGGGTGGGAGACAGAGAGGGAGACACAGAGAAAGAGAGAGAGAGAAACACACAGAGAAAGACAGACGGACAGATAGGGAAGGAGAGAGAGACAGAGAGCCTGAGGGAAGGAGGGAAGGGGAGAGAGAGAGAGGGGGGGGGGCAGGGATAAAAAGAAAGGGAAGGTGGGGGAGAGAGAGAGAGACACGGAGAGGGAGACACAGAGAGAGAGAGAGAGAGAGAGAGAAGGAGAGAAAGAGACTGGCAGAGGAAGGAGAGAGAGAGAGAGAGAGAGAGAGAGAGAGTTTTGGGGTGTATGTGGGAGGAGCGAATATAGGCTTGTTTGGAGGGGTCGGGAAGAAGAGAAAAATTATCCTCAAATATTTTACTCAAATTCACGTAAGTTTCGCTCTTACGGTCACGCGTGTTCTCTCCCCCAAGAAGGAAAAGGTAGCAGGCGGCTGCAACAAGAAGTGGGCTTTAACGTAACAATGAGACACTTGTCCGATAAGCTGCGGGGATGGTGCTGATACTATGGGTGATGATGTTGGGGTCGCTGCAGCAGGTTAGTGTATGATAGCCATCATGGCACAATGAACAGGTCTGAAGTAGCACCAGAGGGCCAACATAAAGTATGTTCGTTCACTTTTTGGAATTTTTTTTTTTTTGAACCACCTCTTCTCCCCAAATGTACACTTTTGATAATATGCTTGGTTTCAGCACTCCCTCCCTTCCCTCTTGCACGAGGGCACAGCTATTAATATACCGACTGTCCACGACAGGGCCTCTATATTTTGAAGCTTTAAATGGCATTTTGCATGAAGCATTTGACTGTTTCATCAGAAACATAACATTTAAAAATTGGAAGCTATTTTGTTTATGAAAAAAACATATCTAAAACCAAACTTTTAAAATCATTTCTGTAATTGCAAAATGCACGTAAGTACCACAGTCCCTTCCCTTGCACGTATTATATACGGGGGGGGGGGGGTACTCCTCCCCCTCCCTCATCCACCCCAAATCCAGGCGTACATACTGTTCAAGGATGATCCCTTAGGTTAATTACAGGCCTTGTGTGAGGATAGGGCTGGGGGTGGCTGACGTGTGTGGTGTTTAATAACAAATGATAAGACGGAGCATTTAGTGTTTGAATCTTGAGTTAAGAGTTTGGGTTGAACGGTGAGTGGGCAAGATAACGGCCACCGGGGGCCTTTCACCGTGGGGAGAATATTCTAGAGTTGATGCAGATAGTCAAATTTAACTGCGTAGAAAATACAAGGAAAAACAAAAACAAAAATGCATTTGCTGAGTGGACAAATACAAAGTCTAAGTTTGACTTTGGAAACGGCAAGTCTGACACAATAACGGTCGTGCCATGCTATGCTATGAAGAAGTAAGACTAAGATAACGGAATGATAGGTACAAAGAGACCCTACCAGAAGCGCCCGCCATGTACCAACCATGGGACAAGAAAACGGTACATATATTATTATGACAAACAAACCCAGAAAAGGACCGCGATCGAGAGAGAGAGAGAGAGAGAGAGAGAGAGAGAGAGATAGAGAGAGAGAGAGAGAGAGAGAGAGAGAGAGAGAGAGGGAGAGGGAGAGAGAGGGAGAGAGAGAGAGACACACACAGGGAAGGAGAGAGACAGGAAGGAGGGAGAGGGGGCTGGAATAAAAAGAAAGGGAGGGAGAGACGGAGAGAGACAGAGACTGAAAAACGTAACGAGGGAAATAAATGAAACAAGATAATTACAACAAAAAAAAAAAAAAAATCCGCACACGAAGAATTAATGAATATTTTTTTTCAAGCTAAAGAAAACTGCAAAGAAGAAGAAAAGAGATACAAAAGAAAATGTGAAGTAAAAAATAATAACACTAAAACCTGAAAAAAAAAAAGTCAGACCTTTGTAACAAGGAAGGGGCCGGAGGTGTTTGTTAGTGAATTGTTGAAGCAGGCAGGGAGAGCTTTCCTAGCCAGGCCCCTGAGTCTGAGTTCAGGAAAAGCCACGGGATGGGCGTGGATGGAAAACATACAAAGTGAAACAGATACAACAAACAAGCAGCACAAATTACATGACGTGGATGGAGAGACTGGCAGGGTGTGTTGGGAGACAAGTCGGAGACCCGTTTAGTAGTGTAGCCTATATTATATCATTCTATGGTCGGAGACGAACTAAACACCGCCCCCCCCCCTCCTGTGACCGGCGCCTGTAAACCCCCCCCCCCCCACCCACAAACACTCGAGACATCAAACTAAGCCCGGGGCGGCACTGGCAGACAAGAAGTGGCACGCCATAATTTCCTATTTTATTTATTTTCTTAATAAATCCGGGAAGACCCTATCAAAGTATCATACTAAAGCCGGCAAGACATGCACAGCTTCAGCCATT
Organism: Onchidella celtica; assembly: GCA_963931925.1. Lineage (NCBI taxonomy): Eukaryota > Metazoa > Mollusca > Gastropoda > Systellommatophora > Onchidiidae > Onchidella > Onchidella celtica. Next base: position 8,561,321 of record OZ007582.1, read on the forward strand.
ATATTATTTCTTGGATGTACATTTTGCTATGTTCCAGGGTTAGGATGATACTCCCCTTAGGATGTTGATCTCATTTTTTTCTCCCCCCCCCCCCCCAAAAAAAACAAAACAACAAACCCCATCATTTTGCCCCTTTTCGACGTTTTTCTTTTGCATTAGAGCTTCTCTCATTTTTTTTTTTTACTGACCCTCTCCCTCTTTTTGTGTGAAAAATTATCGATTCTTCATGTTAATTGTTCTTTACTGTTCTGTTTTGATTTCCATTCTTCTTTCTGTCTTATTCTGCCTTGCCTTCTCCCCTTCTCTCCCTCCCTCTCTCTGTTTCTTCTCTTATTACGCTCGTCCTTTCTTCCATCTGTCCGCCCCTTCTCCTCTGACCCATCCCCCTCTCTCACACAAAAACAGCAGCACACCCCCCCACACACACACACACATCCCCTCGAGACATCGCCCTAAACTTTCCAATGTTAGGAAATGAATAAAGAAATAAAAACAATGACAAATATATGTGTATATTATAGAATACAAGAATACAAGCTGCGAGTTGTGAACTGTGGTGAGTTGTGAACTGCGCCTAACAGGCTGCGTTACAATTTGCTCTGAGATAGAGAGAGAGAGAGAGAGAGAGAGAGAGAGAGAGAGAGAGAGGGGGGGAGTGAGAGAAAGAAAGAGCGAGTGAGAATCCAGGGGTGTAAATGACATCGGAAAAAATTCTCTGAAAATGAAACGCCACTAGCCGCGTAGGCCCTGGTGAGGTCAAGGGGCAACGCCCCTTGTAGGGGGTTGCCCCCCAGCCGAAATTGATTTTCACACACATTTACAGCTTAAAAATTGGCCTCTCCTGAGCAGAATTTGGTTAAATTAATAGGGATAAAGACACTTTAAAAAGGAAAAAATAAACTAGAAAAGACTACACTGGACAATAACTGAATAAGTGGTACAAAAATAACTTTCAGAAGAAAAAAAAAGACAATGTGGTAATGGCCATAAGGTACTTAGGCCTACCTTACTTTGCTTGGTAAATGTGATGTTTCATTCTTCTACAAGTTTTGGTAAAAAAAATTCATTTCTAACTTTAGTGTGATGAGTGACCCTATCCTTGAGAGAGACTGGCTTGGACACTAAAGCTACCTCTAAATCTACCCTTGATCTATTGTGTTCTTGCTCAGTGTTGGGAACAGCACCATAAGGCAAAGAGGGATGTACAGCTGAACTAGAACTAAATCTAGGCAGAAATTGACTACAGATATCTGCAGTACCAGACATCTTACTGCACACTGCCTGCATTGCAGCAGGAAGACTCTGGTTAGATCGAAAAATACGACGGTTTCGCTCGTGAGCTTTAGACCTGTTGGCATGGTCCTTTAAACAACGCAAACCACCATTGCCGTATTTAATCTCGCACTTGCAATAACAGCACCAAGCAAACCCATCTTTACGGAAATAATCTGGAAAATAATCGCCGTTGTCATCTTTCAAGAACAACCAATCCCATCTAAACTTGTTCCTACACTCTAGATCAATCGCATCAACTGCTGTATCTCGTTCAACAAACCTGGGAAATTGTGAACCCGACGCCATGGTTTAAAACTTAAAAACGATAAGAGTTATTTCCCTTGCATCTATTTCCCCACTTGGCTAGGCCTAGGCTATTTTCGTGGGTCAGAGAATTTTCCTCTGAAACCTCGGAGATTCTCGGACTAACGATAGTGAAGGAAACGCGTCCGCCAGAGAATCTTTCTCTGAAAATTCGTCGTACAACTAGCAAACCAATGTCGTGACAATAGTACTAATGTAGTTGTGAAATCAACTGTTTTTATTCGTAGTTTTTAGGTTCCGATTTGTTACTGTTGAAAAACTATATTATCAGTGAATAAAGAAAACAAAAACAACCTAAAATAAATAAAAATAAGGATAGATTTAGCTCTAGATCTAGGAATTTACCCTCAAAATCCAACAAAATGAAAAAATCTGAAATCAGAGAAAATCTGAAAGATTTACATCCCTGTGAGAAAGATGCAAATCGAGAGAACAAGACTTTCTGTAAAGCGCATATAGCATATTTAATGGATATGCGCTGTATAAATGCTATCCATTATTATATATTATTTACATATATCTATTCTTCCTTCCTGCCCCTCCTTAACAACACATTTTCGCTTCCTCCCTGTTCATGACGTCCTAACTCTGGACGGAATGTGTAAAAATGCCGATCTTCTCTATGTATCCTCCTAATGTCTGTTTCTTTTTTTAACTGTTTTGTACCCGCCAATTTGCTTCGTCTTTAAAACTTCTAATTAATTTATCTCGGCTATCTCTGTACGGACTCCATCATGGACAGAGAGCTGTGAAAACATTACAGACATCATCATAATTATTCAAATTGCTATTTATTTATTTATGAATTCATTTATTTATTTATCACTGGGCTTGCACAAGTTCGGTTAATTTTTGGAGTAATTTCCTGTTCCTGGTAATTTGTGTGTGCAGATTCCGTTATCTCGCCGACCCCCCCCCCCCTCCCTTTCCACCCCGACTACTAAATCATACGACTAAAAAGAGAGAGAGAGAGAAAAAAGATTTTATTAGATATGTTTCCCTTTCCCCCCTCCCCCCTGTAAACATGAGAGGTACTTGGTTCATAAGCAATCATGTAAATACATATTTATATTTCTTTCTTTTTAATACAAATGTATAAGAAGAGATATGAATGATGTAAAGGAAGGATGTTATAAATAAATAAATAAATAAACAACACCGAAAACTTGAGAAAGAGGGACAGGAGGGAGTAAATGGACCGACAGAAAGAATGAAGAAGTAATGAAGAATCAGCAAGTAGTCTTTTTTTTTCTTCTGAACTGAGAATGATTCACTTCCTGCTAGACTTATATTAGCTGACCGTTTTACGGCATATTATTCGCTGGCTCGAGAGTTGGGGGGGGGGGAGGGGGGGGGAAGAGAGAGGAGGAGGAGGACAAACCAGTGGTTAAAGCCCTTGGCCCAAGAGCTTGAGGTCCCGGGTTAGAATCCGGCTCAGGAACGGGGTCCAAACTCACCACACACGCGCGGTAGTTTCAAAGACATCCACTTTTACAGGAGTCTCAGCTAGCCTCATTGTGCTAAAAAAGGAACTTAAAATCCCAAGACCCACGCTCCCCCCCCCAATTCCATATTTTCCCCTGACGGCTGACATAATCTTCCCCCCCCCCCCACAGAGAGAGAGAGAGAGAGAGAAAGAGAGACAGTGACAAGAGAGAGAGAGAGAGAGAAAGGGGGGGGGGAGAGTGAGTGACAGAGAGAGAGACAGAGAGAGAATTACAACAGAATAATGTCTTATCCGGCCAATTCTGAAGAGTTCAGTTCTGCCATTGTAAAATATATTGCCTCCCGCCATGATCTTCCTCCAAAATGTCCTTCCTTTCTTCCTCCTTAACATTATGCACATACATTAATCTTACCGTGAAATGTTCAGCCGTACAAACTCAGAGGGAAGCTAAACATTCTTAATGTTCTTTTCACACTTAAACATGTCATGTAAAACGGAACCGGGACATGATTTAATGCTGCCAACAGCCAGTGCTACTTCAGAAACCTTGAGAGACGAGTTGCCTTAAAAAAAATGCCATTGGACAATCATTATTACAAGTCCGTGAGCTTTCACCTGCAGCATTGCATAGCTCAAATGAATACAAGCAACGCAATTGTAACTTTGTGTTAAAAACAGAGGCCGTACTTGGCAGTTTGATAAAAGAGCAGACCGTGGAAAGGAGATGCATGGAATAGAAATGTATCTATTTAAAGTGCTCAATCTACGCCTTAGATAACCTCCCTTTGTTTCTCGTCATGCGTAATCAAATCCGTTTACAGGAGGAAAGTTATAAGTGAAAATTAATTTCTAAGACGTGCTTTTATCAAAGATATTAGATACAATATGATGAGACAGCAAGCGTGTTTGCCATGTACAGATCTGGCACTTTTACAGAGCCAACATAGGGGAAATACTGATTTATTTATTTATTTATTTTTGCACTGATCAGCCGTCGCTCTAAGTCTTGACTGAAGCCACTTGTCTTGTTAATTATAACTTTCATCGCTGCAGGGAAACTGCTCCCCCCCCCCTTTTTTTTTTTAAAAAGCGGACAGTAGCACTGTAACAAATCCGGATCATTAATTTATCATTATAGCAAGCCCTCTCTTTATCCAGTGCGCCATGGCTCCCGCCTCCGATCAGCGCGCAGACTCTGTGCAGGGAACGTATTCTGCTGCCCATAAACAATCATCAAAAGAAGCTACCCGCTTTGTGTTGTTGCGGTGTCTTACATTCCTTTCAGCCTAGGCGTACTATAAATATGTACGCCTAGCTTTCAGCACAAGGATGCACAACCCATGCCGTCAATGGGTAAGTGCACTGAAAACACTACGAGTGCGAGATGTTAATGAAACTGAACCCTGCGAGAGCAAGATTCGAATCGCATGCCTCTCGCGGCCCGGGTCAAGCGTCCTATCCACTGAGCCAGCAGGGCCAACTTGACATTTCTTCGGGCAGCAAGTTTTTTTTTCTAGGTTACCGTGGCCTGTGAAAAATAACCCCGCTCTCTCACGCCATGCTCGTTCTCTCTCCCCCCCCCCCCCTCTTTTTTTTTCTGCCATAAGTAAGCATTTATTCCACCGTCTAGGTCATAATTTTTCATTTCTTTTTACGCCTCCGAAGAGCTCCACTCTAGAAACATGCTGGCTTTTTTTTTTCCCCGGAAATTCAAACTGGCCTCTTTTCCCCGGAAACTACAACTTATGTCGAGATTTTATGTTGGACAATTGTCAGTAAGTGGATGATACCACCCTGTACGCATCACACATTGTCACGAGGCATGAACTCGTCCATAATAATATTATGTTCCTGACAATCAAAAACAAATGGTCACAAGCTATCTCCCCATGACTCACTTTGACAAATCTGAACAAAACTTTACGACGGTTATCAACCAGAATGTGTTTTTTTAAATTTTTTACTGATTGCTTTCAAATGCGAGCAAATATCCAAGACACAAGGCGTGTGACTTCATTTCATAACCCACTAAATTGTTTATGTGACTGTGTTGAAGTTGTGATTATTTGAATTTTCATTAAAAGTGCAAATTTCAAACTCGTTTTTCTCAATTTGACGATTTTGGACGATAAAACATTCCGATTGCCCATCATCGACGTGCAAATATTTGTGTGAATAGAAAACAGTGTTATCAACTACTTATGGACAACGTGCAGACTTGAAATCAACAGGAGACACAGCTGACAACTCAAGTTTACTGATGCTAAGAACTCTTTTTTTTTTTCTGTAGCGAAAAGCGGACATAAAATAGGACACTTGTGAAATGAGGTGACGAAATGTCAATCATTTCCTACGAGGACACCAACGCTGGAACTGCTGACTCGACCTAGGCCAAAATGACAGTTTGTTTACACAGTATGACAGGAAAGTTTACAAACAAAGCAAAGCAGGTAATATCCTACATTAAAAAAAGAAAAGCATGTTACACAGTGGAAGCCCTGTCAGGCGAGCAGGTCTTCATGCGTGGCTTGCAGAATACACAGAGACTGCCATGGGACAAACGTGAGTTCATGTCGTGCGCTCGTCTGATAGGTCCAACTGCAATTTTGACATTGTCAAGCCGCGCGTGAATTCCCAGGCCATGAAGTTCCGCTCGTCTGACGGAAATCTGACCCTACATCAGTCTATGAATTGAAAAGGGTCGAAAGTTCAAATATGGAACTCCATATCACCGCCTTAGTTCTTGTTTGTTGTATCTCAGATTTTCTGAAAAAACTGTAGATCTTCAAGCATGTAGATGAGATATAACAAATACACACTTCAAAATGTGTTGTGGCACTAATCCAACTGTTTCACAGTTCCGATTTATTCTAAGTGGTCTTGTCCGCAACATTCAACTCCACTCAACCATTTTTACGGAAAAATAACGTATGAAAAGGAAAAACACTCTTGCCCCTCTGTATACTTATTCAGAGCATCCGCTCCGCGCCTTACAGCTATATTCATACGACATTTTTCCGTGAAAATAGCAGTGCGGGTGCTGTGAACAAGGCCACCAACTCCTTACCATAATACCGAAGCAGCACATGTTTGACGTCAAATTTCTCAGTTTGACTAAAAGTGGAGCGGGAAGGAAAAAGAACTAAGTTCGCCATATTTGCCCACAAACAAGAAAACTTTAGTCTACAGCTTTTTTCTCTCTTTTTCTAAAAATTTCAAAAGGCAAAGTAGGCCAGACAGAGAGATGTGGCAATTGTGTTCCGATGACCACGTGATCAGAATATCAAATATCCCACTCCATAGCGCTTTCCGCCATTATACTCGAGTTCCTCTCACAAAAATTGAAATGTCTCAACTTTCACGGACCAATTGATAGGCGGTACAGAATTACCCAACAGGACAGAATAAATTAATGCGTCACTGACACCAACACTCCATTTACCAGAAGAAGCAAAAGACTGAAAGACACAGTGGCGGACTTACATTTTTGGAACCCTGGACTGTTATGGAGCCCCTTCGCAACCATCAAACCGGGATAAGGGGCCCTGAAGCTTAAGCTTCATTAGTTTCGTCGTAGATCCGCCACTGGAAGGCCAAGCTCACTGAGCCACGGGCCGGCTTCAGGCGCCGGTGTGACATCCTGGAATATCCCCCATCCTATTTTAACCCCCCTGATAATCTAGGATATCCTAGAACATCCCCCTCTGTTCTAAAGTATCCCCCAGCTCGATTTCACCTTCTTTAGCAGTGGTTCTTAACCCTTTTCAGGCAATTGCCCCACAGACTCCAATTTTCTTTCATCGCCGACTTTTCCCCCTATTTCCAGGGGAAAAAAGACAACAAACATGTTGATGATACAATATAAAGCAGAAACCATTCTTTGTTAAATGCACTAAACAAAAAAAAAACTCTTTTCGGTTCATCAAACCCATGTAAGCATGATGTAGAAGAGGTCAATGACTGTTATGTATTTGCCCCCAAAGTGCTCTTCATTCTGGTTCCCCTAAACTTCCATATCGCCCCCATTCCTCTTTTTTCGCCCACTTGTCGCCCTTTTCTTCGTTTCCTCCCCTCCCCTTCCCCCTGGAAATGAGAATCACGTCACCAAGGGGCTGATATCGCCCACGTTGAGAATCACTGTTCTAAAGTTTTACTGACATCACTGGCGGGGTTGCAGACATTCAAGGTCAGTAAGTCACACTGCCTATCCCATGAGTGAAGACTGACAAAATGCAGTATGTGCATTGTAACATAGTAGGGAAAAACAATTGTTGCGGCGTGGGCTAAATGTATATTAATCCAGCACCCCCTTTCACATTTGCCGATTGTGTCCTGCTGCATTGACAGAAATACTTAGAGGAAATGAGGCGGGGGTGATAGGGAGAAGGAGGACGCACAAGAGTTTTATGCTATCATTACATAATGGAACGATGGACTTCCAAGGAGGGAAAAAAGGTGGTGTGACCCGTAGAAAGGAAAGATAGTCTCAGATGAGGCTGAAAGATGGAACATTTTTAATGATTAAAACCAGGATGCAATTCCCTGTAGTCCATAATAACTTTTTTAAAGGATCTCTTACTCAGAACACGTTAAGTCTGTAAAAAGTGTTGGATCTGGAAGGCAAAAAATTTGGGACTAGATCTATCTGGGTACACTTGAATGGGGATGGGCTGCTTGTCACTTAACAAATCTTCACCTCGACTTATATGTGTATCCCCGAATGGTCCAAGAATCTGGATTTTTTCCCCCCGGCTGTCTCGAATCTGCGTTATCTTTGAAAGTTAATTGAATCCATTCTTAGCATTGCGCCCCTGATTAGGAAGTTTTGTCCATGAGACCCGAAAACAGGACAGTCTGTAGGTTTTGATGACTATTTCTCATGTAAACTAGAAAGAGACTCTTCCTGTTGATGCTGCCATTTGCTCGGCTTTGGTGACTGACTACTTGCAACATACATTAGAGGATTGATAACAAAGACGTCTGGGGACGCTGTGCCAATTAATTACATCTTGGAACTTGGGCAGCCAGTCCTTGCAGCTGTTTGGAATATTTCTGAGATGGATGTGTGACTAAATGCAATGGAGAGGGGACAAGTCGGCTGGCTTCTCCAAATGGCAGCTCTCAGAACTGACGACAGTGACAGACTTTCCTGAAGCTGGTGGTGTAATCTTCAGTAACATCCTCCACAATGTTGCTTCGAAGGGGGAAATTCTATCAAAGTTTGTAAATCCCTCATCAGCACTAGATTCGTTACTGCTGTGGCAGGCACTATGCTTGACGTGCAATAATTAGTTCTTTAACACTCCTCTTGTCCCGTGAAGTCAACAACTTGCTACCAAAGAGTTTATATAACCTCTTTGCTTGCTACCGACTGTGCTGTACAGGCAGTATTTTCCATGAGCTAGTCCCTCAAAAACTTGGAAATTACACCTACGGTGCTTTATCACAGGATACACATTTCCGTCGAAGCATAGCCTACTGATGAGAACTTTAAGACCACAAGTGGCCGCTTAAGATTATAATCTCGACTTCATTTTGTGCCAGCTTCGATTCGGTATTGTCAATTTTAGCACGCTGGTGCATTGTCCGTTCCTTTTTCTCCTCACAATAAAGAATGGGTGCCCTGGTTGTCTGTTGATACTGAGTACAATGGTCTTTATTCTCATTGATCCATACACAGACCACCCCTGAAATTTAATCTCTTTAATTACTACTACTACTACTAAAAGCTCCAGAAAAGGGTATGGTTGAAGAACTGGAGGAGAAAGATTTATGCCCCTAGTCCAATTCTAAGGGTCGGCTTAAAACGCATGTTAAGTCACCCTTTGTAAATGTGTATTTTTTGTTGCTTGTGGCAGAGAAAGATTGTATAATAAATAGAAACGCACACGAAGAAAAGGGGGAAAAGGCTACCCAAAGACAAACAAAAAAAAGGTGGGGGATAATTTGTAATGGGGGGATAAAATTGGATGCCTCGTACCCATTGGCAAGTATCCCCCATCCTATTTTAACCCCGGGGGATAAACTGTTATAGGGGGGGGATATTCTAGAATATCCGGGGGGATAAACCAGAATATTCCAGAATATCCGGGGGTTATTCTAGGATATCCTAGAATATCCGGGGGATATTTTGAAATATCAGGGGGGATAGATTTTGGGGGGGATAATCTGGGATACCACACCGGCTCTGATTTGGGAATTTACACCCCCTTCCCGGCAAAAGACACATAAAATATCAAAGGTGCCCCCCCCCTCCCCTCGTGGTCCCTTCTCTTCATGGTTGTGAGACCGCAGAGAGCTCTATCGTGACCTCTGAGTGGGGTCACTGGTTCGGTGGTTACCAGTGTCTAGACTTGAATATATTAGAATCTTCCACTCGAATGGAAGAAAATCAAATGCATCATTCGACAAAAACACAAGAAATGTATAATAATAATAATAATAATAAACAACCGGCATCGACCCACTCGGTCGGTGAGGGGGAAGAGAGAGAGAGAGAGAGAGAGAGAGAGAGAGAGAGAGAGAGAGAGAGAGAGAGAGAGAGAGAGAGAGAGAGAGAGAGAGAGAGAGAGAGAGAGAGAGAGAGCACATTGTTCGACACATAAAAACCAGTAAGATCATTTTTTTTTCAGATGAAATACGGTCATAAATTCCTTAGGCAGAAAGTGAGTGATTGGAACATTTTTCTTGGCATGGGGGGGGGGGGGGTGTAAGAGAGTGGAGGAGGAGAAGGAAAGAGAAACATCTGCTGAACTGCATAATAAGGGACCCCCCCCCCCCCCACCCCCAAATAAGAGCGTGCTATCTATCTCGCTATCTCTCTCTCGCTGTCTCTTTCTAACTATCTCTCTCTCTCTCTCTATCCATCTATCTATCTATCTATCACCCCCATGCATCTTTTATGGTCTTCCGTAAATCGCTTGGGATTCCACAAGAGCAATGCTTGAAAACCTCTGTAGAATAATCTGTTTCAGCCTAGGTTTCAGCGAATCGGCCACACGCGGTTCTCTCCCCCTAGCCTTGTCATGACACCCCTGCCTCTGCAGGTTATCTGTCAGCATCATGCCTTTTTGCACCTTCTCGGTCGTTTTGACATTTGGATGGTATATGAGATAAGTATGGGAGTGGTGGAGGGGGGGGGGTGTGGGGGTGGGGAAATGTTTATTCACCCATGGATTTACAAACGTATCGCGCTATCGCTTTGAAACGGAGAAATGAAAGGAACAAGTTACGGAACTTAATATTCTCTTTCCAACGCCAAGCACCATAAAAAGAAATTAAAAAGAAATGTAAATGGATCTAGCTATTTTAACCCAAAAAGAGGTTTGTCAGTTGCTGGTGTTTTATTAAAATAACTCATTATAAAGAAAATTCCCGTGCTGGATTATGAGAACATCTAATCCTGACCCAACCCTAACAGATTCGTAAATCTAAGCATATATAACAATGTCTCGGCTCATAAACATATATGAACTCCGAGTAAATAGTAAATTGTAATAATTAACTTGTATAGCGCTCAAATCTACAAAAAATGCTGTGCTGTAAGGCGCTGAACTAAAATTGGAAACAGGATTAACACAAGATCAATTCATCATGCGCACATTCACACACATCAACAAACACTTACTCTACTCTCATCCTCAAACTTCGGAGACCAAAAAGAGACATTATTCAGTTTCAAAGAAAACAGTCCGAAACAATTCAGTTTTGAGCCTATTTTTAAGTGTGACGATGTTTTCACTTTTCCTGGTGTCAACTCTGATGTTGCTCCACAATTTTATCCAGGCCCTCCAAAAGAAAAAGCCTTTTCACTAAGCGACAATCTGACCGTAAGTGTGTCAAGAAGTTCCGCTTGAAACTTTCTTCTGAAATTATTTTCTTCTTGAATAATTCGATATGGGACTGTTGACTGAGGAAAACATACAAACGCATAAAGAGAGTGGTGCAAACTTGACCCCCTATAGAAAAATAACAGCAGCAGTGCTCCTTAGTGTTTCTCAGAACTGGACGTAAACAGTCCGCGGCGGGGGGCCTTTTTTTCTTTTTTTTCAACAGCTCATTCGAGTGTTTGACATTGCTGGTTTTGGATAATCTCCAGGACTCAGGGCAGTGACCTGTAGAGGGCACGTGAACCTGTCAATTTGTTAAGTGTTTTGAGTAGTAGTTATAAGCTGTGCCGATAACATCTTTCTCCGCGCGGGGTCAGGAGTTTCAGGAAATACAATGGACCCTTATTAGTCAAAACGTCACCAAGTCATTGCCTCGAGACCGTCCAGAATTGTGTTTTAGTTCTTTTCGTTACCTTCGGTTTTATCCCGTTCGTCCTTACAACTATTCTCTCAAGTTCTTCCGTTCTTTCTGCGGCTGTTTTTCTCGTCCTCTACATCTTTTCCTGACATTGTCTGTCGTAAGAGGAGAACCTGCTGCCCTCTGAATTCTGTTCGAAATTCCTTCGCCAAATGCCGACCACGAAATGGTATGAAACCTTGATTTTACAGCGAGTTTTCAGTTGGAGTTTAGAGAAAGCATGTCGACACGATGACGGCTGTACTGTTCTAAGAAGAAGCAGAACCAAGACAGAGAATAATAACAAAACCATAGGCCAAAAAAGACTCTACCAGGAGCGCCCATCATGCACTTGCGATTTACAGGGAGTAAGGCCAGAGGATCAATGCAAAGTAGGAATAACATTGTATACTCTAATGTCAAATGACAGTCAGGACAATGAAATGGAAATGACATTATAGACCCACCAGTTTTGGGCACAACATCGCACAGGATTATGCTTCTTTTAGTCAACAATTTCAATAATGTATAATAACTGCACGATACCCGTTTTCCGTGAAGAACGAGTAGTTGCATTTAAAACGGGAGAGTGTGTATGTATGGGAGGAGGGGGGGGGGGAAGTTGCTATTAGATCATACAGATGAATATGTAATTTAAAAATATTGCTAAAAATAATTTCAGAAAATATGGGATTATAAACCTCCTCTCACTTCCCACCCGAGAGAACGACATTCATTTTCTTTTCTCCCCCCCCCCCCCCCCCACAAATCCACCATTCCCCTCCATTCTTCACCCCTCCGCCGTACCCTTTTTTCTTTATTGTGACCACTGTGCCAGCTGTAACAACACGAAAACTTTCAATAATAAAGACTTGATTCATCGAGCTTTCAGTATACAACGATAAAGCACAGGGTGCCAGGGCAAGACGTGAGTGCTCGCTGACAGTGGTTCAAGGTGATCCTGTTCACGGGGGGCAGCCAACATTTGAAGGGGGAGGGTGGCTTTAACAATACTCCTCCCTTCAGGGAAAAACACAATAATTTGGCCGAGTCCAGGCAACTACTACTAGTAAAGCTGCATAATAATGATGGTCGGAGATGATCAAATTCCCCAAGAGAAAACTTTTTTTTTTCGGGGTTTTGACATTCACTCGTGCCGCAGACATGGATGGCATGGTGGAAGTTTGCTAGCGCCCTGACAAAGGTAAGCCCACAGACTGCCCGGCAAACAGATGGACAAGATATTTCCTCCCCTTAGAATTAGATTGACAAGATTCTATCTCCACTTTTAGGATGAACTGGCTTACACACTGAACACTACTTCTACAGGCCTTCTCCATTAGGCTATGTGTCAAGATATTAAGCGGATTCGGTGTGTTATTTGTAAGTACTACTAAAAAAAATAAAAAAAATAAAGTCATATCTCTATAAGCTTTGAGCACATGAAACTTCAATCATCAATTTCTCAAAAGTAGACGGAAGGGATTTAGAACCTTGTCATTCCATGGGAACGATATGGTGTATGTAATGGATAGTGGATATTAAGGAATAGGATGAACAGTTTAGAATGCCGGTAGTGATTCCAAAATGGGAGGCTTTACTTGGCTCTTGGTTTTCTGGTTCAGTCTCTCCGCATGCAGGCAAAAGTGGACACCGACCTCAAATTTATGTTCAGTGGTGCGAGGATTTCTTTATTACCCACTTTTTGTCCTCCTGGCACATGCCACCAACATATCTGGGTATTACATCAAATAAAAGTTTCGAGGTCCATTGAAAAATGGGATTTCCTTTTTTTTATTTTTTTTATTTGATTGCAACCAATAAAGAAGTTTTGGCTCATAAATTCTTTCAATAAATACCACTGTATAAGCATAATGGTGAAAAAATGATTAAATAACAATTTGACAGAGAGAAGTTCTCATTTATTGTGCGAATACTACATCTATATGATTCCATTATTTCAGTCGAGTCGGGTTGAGGCGAAGGAGAGGGATATATGTAGGGCTATCAACCAGAATGTGTTATGTCCAAGTTTATTCATTGCTCTTAAATGCCGGTATACGTCCCAAGGCACAAAGTGTGTGACTTTATTTCATGACTTAATATAATTATTTATGTGACCGTGTAGAAGTTATTGGGTTTGAATTTTCATTAAGATTACAAATTTCAAACTCGTTTTTTCTCAAACTGAATATTTTGGACATAAAACATTCTGGTTGCCAACCCTCGACATGGCGGCACTTTGGAAAGTTCTCTCCAGCGTCGACTTAGCCAGCCACTCATTATAAGATTTGACTGTGAGAGATAACAGCCGCAGTTTTTACTGATGGGGTCTGGGAGAATCGTGTGTGGCCACTTGTCTGATTGATAATAAATGTTCCTGCTTCCTACCGTTCATACCACTAAACATTCCCATCACCAGTTTACCACAGGGGGGTCATCTCATCTATAAAGTACGTATGCTCCAAGAGGAAAAAGGGGGAGGGGTGCCTACTGTGTACGAATAGCGTAAGTGGAAAAGGGAAGAGGGTCTGGGGAGCGTAAGTACGTTTTTTCAGGCACGGTATTGCACTTAAAAAAATAAATTTGGTTTCATCCAATTCTTTTTTCAGCAAATTAAATTGTTAGATCATAATAAGATAAAAATAATTTATAATGTCTCTAGTGAAACAGTCAATAATTCATGCAAAATACCCTTTAAGAGTTTCAAGCATGAAGGCCTGGACATGGACATTCAACATTCTAAGGGGTAAGCCAGGCTAAGGCCGGCGTAGGCCCAACACTGGTGGCTCACCATATGATTATTATGCACCACACTATAATAGTAACACTACTTACTGCCCATACCGCCGCGGTCTGGGTTATGAGTGGTGTTTTAGTGCGACGCATAATAATTAAGTGGTAAGCCACCAGTGTGGGGCCCACCCCAGCCTTAGTCTGGCTTACCCCTAATGGTCGTGCGTTCGTACAAGGTGGTTAGGTGGGGTGAAGGCAGGGCGCTCGTAGAGGGGGATAATGGGATAGCCAACTCGAGCGACGTACTTCAGGGGTCGTCCATTGGAGAAGTTTACGGATTTGGCAATGCTTCCCAGGTTTTATTGAATCCCGACTCTTTTGACAGCCATTTTCTATTTCTCCATCCCAGTCAGCAGTCCTACGCAAATCCGACGCATAGAATTAACGTCAATTACGCATTTTTGTTTAGGGAGGATTGCCTGCCCCTGGCATTTACACCTCACTCTCTTCTTGTTTGTTTTATTGATTGTTGCTGTTTTTCTCCTTGATTTCTTCATTTCTGTCCTAGCCCTCACAAGGGCTCCCTGATGGGCTGCCTTCAACTTGGTCTTCTTTTCTTCTTCTGGCTCTTTTCTTGTAGGCTGGCGCCATAGTCGAGTCTTAGAGAGAGAGAGAGCGAGAGAGAGAGACAGAGAGAGAAAGAGAGTTAGTTCCCTACTATGGAGGGCGGGGGGGGGGGGTATATATGCGTCAATATTATTTTTTTTAGGTTTCTGCCCCATGACAGGGGAAGCAATGACGTTAGTCATCTACTTCATTCATTTGTTGTCGGGGCTGCTGGTGGCAAGGGCGAGAGGTTTTTCTACTAGTTGTGTCCGCTCAGTAGTGTATATCTATGGTTGTGTCTCTGCTCTGGCTTTTTTTTTTTATTTGGACAGATTATTTGGGTGAGTTCTGAAGTGGCCAGGCGGTGTGCCGCTGGCGCTGGATGGGAGAGTTGGAATGACATCGTTTCAATACATAATATGACTTACATACAGTTGAAGGACCTAGAAGGTTGGAATTGTGACAATGAGCAAACAGACTTTTTCCTGCGCTTCGAACAACTTAGATATTTTAGGGTCCTTCCCGTGGGTTAACGTGGCTTGCACTGATGAGAGTATAGGCCTCCTGGCTGATCTTTGTGTACAATCATGCAGTTTGTTCTGGAGCCCCGGTGGATTTGGCCATGATATAGAACTTACCTCCCCAATTCTACGTGTATGTTTGGAAATTTCTTGGCTAATTTACTTTCACTTGCATGATCTGGAGAAGTTATGATTTAAAAAAACAAAAACAAAAAAAAATGTCCCAATAGTCTGCGACAATGTAATTTTTGTTTAATTAAAAAAACAACAACGAGGGGAAGGGGCTTAACCACGACAAAAAAATCGACGAGTCTGACGTCTACCTCTCACTCACTCACACACACCCACACACAAATGAGAGAAATTTTCACACATAAATTTACACACAATGTCCGACTGACCCTTGGGAAATTAGACAATCATTTCCCCGCAAGGCTCCAGAGATGGGCACCTTCATGAATTATGTATCCCTATAGCCCTCCCCTGGAAGATTATGACAACACCGTATGGCTATAAACATCCCATGGACCAGACCCATCCCGATGTGCCGTGTGTTTGTTCCCTTCTGGTCATCTCACCCCAGAACTTTCTCTGACAACATATTTTTTTAAAAAAGGGGTGGGGGATCTCCTCCTCCGAAGCTCTCCATAATTCTCTCTGGGAAAACAACAACAAAAAACAACATTTTTGGACCGTCGATGCAAGACACCGTCTGGCAGCCATCCTATGTCCACTTCTTTCCATGGAGAATTGTCAGGACGAAATAAGGTTTGCGTTGTCCAACCATCCCTTGTTCACTTCTGTCGTCTCACCGCTGGACCCTTTTCCTTACGACAATCAATCTATTACAGTAAACAAACAGAAAACTCGCTGGATTTTTAACAAGGCCTACCGCCGCCCAGACAGCTCGGATTTGCCTGTAATTTTACATGAGCGTCCTTTTGACCTGTAGAACGTTCTTTTTTAGATTTGGAGACTTGAAATGGTGGGGAATTTTTTTATTTTTTTTTTCTGAGTTTACTACCTCCGATCCTTCATTTTCACGAACACATGGACCATTGACATCATCACCATTGCCCACTGTGTATTGTCCTATCTATCTATTGATCACTGAGTTTTGTGGATGACCCTACGCATCTCGGCATCACTGTTTTTGTGCTGGTTCCTTTCGATCTGAAGTGATGTCCTTTTTTTTTTTTTTTTTAAACCACTCGAAGAATGGGGCAGTTACTAGAATGAAATAATAAAGTGATTGGTATGGGAGGAGACACCCCCTTCCCACCCCTAATTCTTCCCATAGTCTACTGTAAGAAAAAAAAAACACTACTGTCCATGCACGGCACCGAGAGATAGCCATTCTATATCATGCTCTTGTTCACTTCTGAAATCTTACCATGGGGCTTTTCTCTTACAGCACTAATATGAAAAATGATATAATGAAAAAAAAACAAAAAAAACCTTGTCTGGTCTTGCCATTTCTCCAAATTCTCTATGGAACTACAACAACAAAAAAGCCCCGGATTCTCGAAAACAGCCTTTGTGACCACAGGATAATTATGAATACACGTTATGATGCTACATTATATTCACTCATTTCATCGCTGGCTTACTTTGAAAGCCTTCGTTCTCTTTCTCCTTTCCCCAGCCTGACAAAACACACATACACGGGGCCCGGAGTTGGTGGGAAGAAAGAAAGCATGAATGAAGAAAGCAAGGCATAATACAAAAAGGATGAAAGAAAGAAAGTACGGAGAGAATGAAAAAAGGAATGAGGAAAACAGAACGTGGATGAATACGGCAGTGAAGCAAGCCAAACGGGCAATTTGACAAATCAGTAAGTTATATGCAAGCTAACATATCAATTGTCAGTTCTGTTTATGAACACTAATGCCTCAGTTCTCATGTTTAAAGTGAAGTAATTTTCTTCAGAAAATGTAAGATAACGACGGCTCTGCTGGATTTCTGAGTTACATGTGTGTTTATGTGGATGTGCGGGTGTGATTGGGTACATGCGCATGGGGAGAGAAAGGTAAACTGACCATTCGAGAAACAGAAATGATGGATGGGGGTTTGGCGGAATGAGGTTGCGGGGCGGGATGGGGGGGTGGAGGTGGGGGTAGGGCAGGGTCAAACTGTAGTGCTTGAACTTTGATAAATGGCAATATGAGTTTTATGGTCTGAGACTTGGCGTGAGAAACTCAGTAAGAATCACTACAAGAGACTCAGAGAGACAGAGAGACCGAGAGAGGAAGGGGGAGACGGGGAAGATAACAAAAAGAGAGGGAGTCAGAAGAAGAGAGCAAGCGAGAGAGAGAGAGAGAGAAAGAGAGGGAGAGACAGAGGAAGAGAGCTAGCGAGCTAGAGAGAGAGATAATGGGGAAAGCAGAGCGAGAGAGCCAGAAAAAGGGAGGGGGGTGGGAGAAGGACAACAGAGCAAGAGAGTGTGAGCCAGAGAGAGAGAGAGAGAGAGAGAGAGAGAGAGAGAGAGAGAGAGAGAGAGAGAGAGAGAGAGAGAGAGAGAGAGAGAGAGAGAGAGAGAGCACATGACACAAACGAAAAGAGACAAGAGAGGGGGAAAAAAAGGGGAGGGGGGAGAGGAGAAGATAGATGACGACACCGAGTGGAAAAGGAAAAAAAAATCAAATAGTGACAACATAAAGATGTTGGATTTCCCCAGCGTTTCTCGCCTCCACATTAAAATGAAAGAGTAATACATTTTATTAGCAGATACTTCCTTTCTCTTTCCACTCCCTCAAACGTATCCCTTAAAAATCATTTGTTTACGAAAATGATAAACAGTGGACTATCTGGTGTCTGGCTAGGGGGACTGGCGGGTCAAGATAAGCCAATCAATGTGGCGTGTGAGAGATAACGCACCGGAGAAGACGCACAAAGGAAGCCATTCTTATTGGTCGTGCCAGCAGGATCAGATGTCAATCATCGGCTTATCATGGCCCACAGTGTAAACTCCACTTTGCCCGCTATGATGGGCGGTGCAGAAACCGGAACCAAACAACATATAAGTAAACTTACTTTACGTTAAGGGACAAAACGGCCGGCCGGATGACGACCGAGGGTAGGAAATGGAAACATAAAAACACATCAGGAGTGTACGTAAGCGGACGGATGAGTAAGTGGGTGTTCAAGCAGTGTTCAAATTTAAGTTAAATAGTACGCTGTCTGATTTAAAAGTATTTAAAAGTGTATTATACTGGTTGATAACAAGGAGCGGATCTGTCAGATTTGTTTATGTTCAGGACTACCCAAGAACTGATCGATTGCCAACAAAACATCTGAGAAGGAAGGAATATCCTCACTAACCCCGCCCTCACCTCCTTCCCACAAAATACATATACATACAAAACAAAACTTGCACCAGAAATGGCCAATCTCAGGAACACCGCCCTCTTCACCATCATCACCCCAAAATTGTCCCCGCTCTCCCCCAACTCCTTTTCTTCCCATCGGGTAGGTGTTACGTCTATGTGTACATATAAACAGCACTTACTTTGGCCATCTAAAGCAATTTGGTTTGGTGGGAGGGGGACACAGAGCGACAAAGAGAGAAAAGGTCAAGAAGCCAATTCCAAATATTAGACTGCAGTCAATCAACAAGACAAAACTGGCAAAAGCCAAAAGACCAAAGAGTATCAAGTATTGCCGAAGAATATGAACATGCTTAAAAGAAAGACTTTGAGGCATTTTCCTACCTCTTCTCTTTTCCTTTGTCACCCAAAAAGGTGAAATAACGCGCAAACTAACTAACATACTCCCTCTCTCTCTCTCTGGCTCTATTTGGAAAGAGTTTAGACTACACACACCCACATGCACATAAGAGCACACGAAAAAAACAACAAAAACCCCACAGTGAGCTTGTTTGCTTGAGAGGTGTTGACGTAAGCGTATCCATGTGGTGCATTCTCTGAGCTCAACCTGACCATCCCATTGTCGGGTTTTCCAAGACTCTGCTTACCAAACTTTGACATGATATCGAGTTTTAGTTAGGGCTGTTGTTACTTGCACATACGGTCCCCAAGCGTTTTGCCATAGGGGTGCGTGCGTAGACGTCACCTATCCCTAACCCCGTCCTTATCCTCAACCCTAAATCCTATCGAATCCTTAACCCTTCACCCCTTAACCTTTCAACCGAAATACAGAATGAAAACAAAAAGAAAATCTGAAAGAATAATCAACTAAGGCGATTGTTAGGAGTATTTCCGGTGGCGCTCTCTAGCTGTGGAGACACACAAACCTTTAAAATACATACCCCTAACGAAAAAAAAAAACTCGGGGACCGTACGTACGAGTAACCACAATCTCTGAATAAACCAGGAACGAGTCTTTGTAAGAAAACATGAATAGAATTCAAGTAGAGGCCATCCATGAAGTATCTACCAATCCAGCATCACTACGTCAGTCTGAAGTAGACTTCCGTGGGACTGGTAGGATCGCCGTAGGGCTGGCTTCCCCACATCAAACCGACGTCGGTGCGACGACGCAAAAGGCGGATCTACATAGGAACCATATCATTCCTCTATGCAAACTTGACGTAAATCCTATACGTCGGATTTCCATAGGGTTACTGGCTGGGTACACTTGATTTTGGCAATTTTGACCCTTCTCCCCGATTCCCCCACGTACGCTTTTCAAACGGCTTGACCTCACCCCTATCCCCTTCCCCTACAATCATGTAGTACGGCCATTAGAATGGTGGATGCTCGAAGACTTGAAATGGCATTTGTATGGTCTACTGGAGCAATGCAGGTACTTTGTGGATTGCCCCATGCTGGGCATTGATCGCCAGTAAATATTACGAAAATATTACTGAAAGCCTCACACAACACTCATTTTCACCATGTAATAACAATTGTGTGTAAAGTCTTAGTTGACACTCTAAACAAATATGGTTTCCAACTGCAAAATTCAGACATGATTCTCGACATCTAGGCACGGATTTTATTAACAATACCTTCTCTTATAGTACACTGCCATCAATGCCTTCTATTTCATTACACAGCCACCAAACTATGTAGATGTATACCATTATACCTTCTATTTCAATACATTGCCGTCGTTAAGCTATTATATGCCAAAGTGCCTCACCATCAAGCTATATTCCACCATTATCTTCTCTTTCAATGCATTATCAGCAAAGCAACTTATGCCAGAGTAAAATCTCTTTGAATAAGCTGCCATGACCAATCTGCATGCTACTGTAATTTCTCTTTCAATACTTTACCACCAGGCAATATGCTACTATAAAATCTCTTTCAGTGCACTGCCCTTAAGATGTGCTCGCCTCTCATGCCAAGGGTCCCGGGTTCTAAACCCGGGCAGTGCAGGCATGTTGGAAAGTGGATTTTTCTCATATTTTCAAGTCCCTGGTCCTATTGGGGGGTAGGATCGAGTAGTTCTTGGAAATTGGATTTTTCTCATATTTTCAAGTCCCTGGTCCTATTGGGGGGTAGGATCGAGTACCTAGTCTTCTCGGATAAGGACGAAAAAATTCGGAGGGCCCGTGTGCACGTTGCGCACGTTAAAGTTGGAAATCGTGTGCACGTTGCGCAATTGGAAATCGTAAAGAGCAGGCCGAAAGGCCGCTGCCCAGGCAAAATTAAAATTAATAGATTAAAATTTATCCATATCATCTCCCCCCCCCCGCCAGAACAAGAAATAATAAAAAAAAAAAAAAAACAAGTAAAGTGAGGTGTAAATGCCAAGGGCAGCGAACCTCCTAAAATAAAGACCTCAAATCTAATCTGCCCTTAAGATGTACACCACTATAACTTTTCTTTCAATACACTAACATCAGGCCATCTGTTACTCCAAACTTCTCTTTCAATGCCCTGCCACCAGGCTATCTGCCACTATAACTTTTCTTTCAATACACTAACATCAGGCCATCTGTTACTATAAACTTCTCTTTCAATGCCCTGCCACCAGGCTATCTGCCACTATAACCTTTCCTTCAATACACTAACACCAGGCCATCTGTTACTCTAAACTTCTCTTTCAATGCCCTGCCACCAGGTTATCTGCCACTATAACTTTTCTTTCAATACACTAACATCAGGCCATCTGTTACTATAAACTTCTCTTTCAATGCCCTGCCACCTTCTTATTAGAGTGCTTGCAACTTTTCGGACATTTCCGTTCACTAGTCTTAGGGATCGAAAACACTCCAAGTGAAAGGAGATGTTGATCTTCTACTTATTAAGCTTCAAACTGGAGAAAATATTGAGCTCAGAGCAGTAATAAAGTTTTTATTTTTGCAAGGTAAGCAGCCGCAGTGCATTCTCGTAGAGATGCAAGCAGTTTATTGAAATGATTCTCCTTAAAATGATATGACCAAATACTAGTGGAAAAAATTCACATGTGGAGTAACGACCACTGATGATGACCACCATGACGGGCGGCCAGTGACAGCAATGAAGGGGGAAAGTGTTCTGAAAATTTAAAAAACTTATTATTTCTGACAGACGAGTGACAATTCAGCAGCCGAGTAAGGAAACTGGGCTCATTTATGGGTCAACTAAAGCATCCTGAATGACCACTTGAATACGACAAAAGTGTCTGCAAGATAGGTACCTCGTCATCTGACTCCTCCCCCAGAAAGTGCAAAGAGTGGAATGTTGCCAAACATTGCTTTAGCTGTGTGAGCAAAACCAAGCAGAGTTTTCTGAAAGACTTATAACTATGGATGAAACTTGCGTTCATCACTATGACCCGGAGCCAAAGTCTGCTTCAATGCAGTAGAAATCACCATCACCACCAAAGAAAGCTAAGGTGCAGCCCTCAAGAGGAAATGCGATGCTATTTGTGTTGTTGTTTTGTGTTGTTGTTTTTTTTTTGGGGGGGGGGGGGGATCACGAAGGGATAATAACGACAGACTATCTTGAAAATGGGCATACGATCACCGTAGACCAGTATTCCAAACAACTGAAAAATTCATGGCAAGCAATTAAGGAAAAACGCGCAGAGGAAAGCGAAGAAAGGGTGTGTTGCTGCTTCACAACAATGCGCCAGCGCACACTTCAAGGAAAGCAGACCTTTATTTGCTCCCAAAAACTGCAAAAGTATCTGAAAGAAAGACATTTTCACAGTGATGATGCAGTGAAAGTAGCAGTACAAGATTGGTTTTCTGACAGAGAGGGGATCTTCTATTCTCAAAGTCTTCCCAAGGTCATCCGTCGATGGCAAAAGTTTGGTAGCTGTGCAGGGTGTCTATATAGAGAAAGATTAACGTGAGTGCAAAATCTCAACCCTGAATCTCCATTCATTCATATTCACGTGGGAAACTTTTGGTTTGCCCCTTGTACCTGCTCTTTCAACATACCTCCAACTAACAGGGTATCTGTCATCACACATCTTTTCTTTCAATACAGTACCATCAGGCTATAAAGTATATGCCACTATGCGTTCTCTTTCAACATACTTCCAACAGGGTATCTGTCATCACACATATTTTCTTTCAATACAGTACCATCAGGCTATAAAGTATATGCCACTATACATTCTCCTTCAACATACTTTCAACAGGGTATCTGTCATCACACATCTTTTCTTTCAATACAGTATTTTGTATTTGTATTTGTATAACTCTTTAATCCCATTTGGGAAATTTACCTTTGTGCCATTGTACCCCAGTTACAACTGGAGCAGGCACGTCGTCGCCACAGTGCAGCGCCGGTCGGCGGTTCTTTTTTTTTGGTGGTGGTGGGGGGGGGGATGAAAAGGGGGGGGGTGGTAGGGATGAATTTTATTTAATTTTGCCCGGGCAGCGGCCTGTTCGGCCTGCTTTTTACGATTTCCAACTGCCAAGGTATCTTTAACGTGCGCAACGTGCACACGGGCCCTCCGAATTTTTTCGTCCTTATCCGAGAAGACTAGGTACTCGATCCTACCCCTCAATAGGATCAGGGACACGAAAATATGAGAAAAATCCCAAACTTCCAACATGCATGTACCGGCCGGGTTTAGAACCCGGAACCCTTGGCATGAGAGGCGAGCACCTTGCCTCTAGACCATCTTGACCCCTCAGGCTATAAAGTACCATCAGGCTATAAAGTATATGCCACTATACGTTCTCCTTCAACATACTTCCAACACAATCTGTCATCACACATCTTTTCTTTCAATACATTACCATCAGGCTATATGCCACTATACGTTCTCTTTCAACGTACTTCCAACAGGCTATATGTCATTCTACCGACTCCTTCAACGCAAGTTTTGGAACTTAAAAACGACTACAAATTACATTTTCCATCAAATCACTTCTCTTGCTTCTCTCTTGTCATAACCCGGACAGTTCCTTCACTTCATCGTTTCTACTCTTTTTCCAGCCTTCCCCCAATGTACTGGCGTCAGAAACACGCACAGATAACACACATCAGAACCTCATCAGGCTGCATGAAAGAGATGTTCTATCAAAAAGAAAACAAACGCAGACACATCTGCATGCGCAGTATTCAGGGAAACCCGTGAATGAGAACCACTGTTGTTTTTTTTTAACGAGCTGCACAGATCGGGTGATAAAATAGCATTCTGCCATTTCAACAGCAAACAGATTGGAAGCAATCCACTGGATTTGGAATTCTTTCATCCTGAGAGGAGGAAAATAAGCTTGACCAGATATTCGTAATGAACTGAAAAGACGGACGCAGACACAGCCCCTGGTAATGAAGATGTTAAGTCTTTAAAGAATGCTCCATTCTTGGCATGATGTCCACAGTTCGTCCCCTTAGAATGACAAGGTTCTAATTCCCTTTCGACCACAGACTAATAAAATACCCAGACTGGATGATCCCATTGTGTGACGTCACAAAACAGCGAAAGGCCATGAACCATCCGCCATATTAGGTTTAAGGTGGCGACCGACGCTTCAGCATAGCTACAATTTTGAATGACACCATTTTGACGCGCCTACTGAACGCGGAAGTTTGGTTCCGCACCAAGAAATTAATACATGTACAACCAACCTTGACAAATAAAAAGGAATTTCTACTGCAGGTAGAACTAGAATCGGAATTTCCCGAGCGGCGGCCATGTTGGTTATACAGTCGTCGCTCGGGAAATTCCGTAAAAAACGGCACAGCCCGAAGCTCGTGTTTCCAGTCTGGTTAATTTATTATTCTGTGCTTTCGACAACTTTTGAGAAATCGGGGATTGAAGTTTCATGTTTCAGCTCCTACAGGAGAGAATTTTTTTCTTTTTAGTAATACTTATAAATTACACAACGAATCTGCTTGATACAGGGAGAAGGCCTGTAGAAGTTGTGTGTAGTGAGTATATAACTCACAGCAGCCAAAAAGTGGAGATAGAACCTTGTCATTCCAAGGGGACGAGTTGTCTAAGGCTGGACTTTTCCGTTTTTCGAGTTCAAACTCCCCTGTTCATATGCACTTTGTATTAATTACCTTCTAACTTCACAAGATGTACCCCTTAACCCCCCTCAACCAAAGTTTTCTAACTAATAAAATTTGCCTCCACTGATTAAAAAAACAACAATATTTTTGTCTCATTTTCGAAAACTATATATTTCAAGGACGCGACTTCAGTGTTAATCAAGCAAACTGACATTTGCACGCCTGCTGCAACTGCTACCGGCAACCATGACCTTGACGTTTTATATATACACATTTTAGTGAGGGTCTTTAGCTGTGGATCAAGATTAACCACTCCATAAACACGCCCTTGTTTTCCAAGTTTCCCAGACCCATAATAAAGTAAAGCGAGTGCAGTCATCTAATGAAGAAGTACTGTTGGTCCTATACAATGTCAGAGTCCACCTGGAATCCAAAACGAACACTATTGTCGTGTGCATAGACCAGTGAGTATTCTGTCCTCTATACAACGTAAGTTAACCCAGGACATTATTAGAGTTGAGGACCTCCAAAAATCTGAAGTTTTCAGTCATACCGTGCACTACTTTTAACTCAGTATCTAGCTCAAGTTAAGCTCTTTGTGCATTAGACATGATACAGAAGAACTTCACCCTTCCGTCCCCATCCCCTCCCCCAAAGGGTCTCTGTACATGACAAATTAGTCTAATATCCGCTTTTCGAACCTGGCTAACAGGACTAGGAAAACAAGGTTTTGAATAAAGCTGTAACTTTGGGGGGCCATTTGCCAGCTACGGTTGAATATTCCCCAACAACACTGTGACATCTGCCTGCTGGTTGCTAGCATTTACGCCATGGCAACCTAGGATAACCTGGAAGACAATGTGCAAACCATACTACCTGTATACATTTTCATAAAATATGAAAGCTTTTGGGCTCCGACTTATTGCCAGCATGGCTCATTTGAGTCTGCGCCGGAGCAAGTCAGCTCAATGAGTCTACTGCGCCTTGCACGGTCTGCCCGTCTGAAGTCTACTCGCTACAATATAAAAGTGTGCAGTGGTCTGTAGTGAAAGTCCTACTTTTAAAAATGACAAATATACGTATCCAGAACTTGGAAATAATATGTCTCAAAACAGATAAAACAACAGATGTTAATGTCTCAAAAGAGGTACGTTAGCACAGACTAATTTTTGAAATTCAATATATTTAAACGTTTGAGTTAGGTTCAAGTTTCCTAACAAGCCTGGTGCATTACCACTTCTATGAAGATTTCTAACAACAACATCAACAACAACACTCTTTCTGCAACCCCAGAAAATTAATGAAACGGGGGGAAAACGAGCCCAGACAAACGTCAATAAACTGTTTTGGCAGCCGTAGGTGTACACCTAACATGAAAGGATGCTTTGAACTTGAGGCGAGAAATGAAAGCCAAAAATTACATATCATTACTTTACACATATACCCGGAACCGTCACGCCTGGTGCTATGACGTAACCAGGTCATTCACAGGTGAAATATTTTGGGTAATTTTTGTTTTTCTTCTCGTATCAACACGGAGGAAGCCAGGAACGCTAAACATTACACAGTCACCTTGTTCTCTCTAGTCCATCGTTTTCCGCTCCTATTTTCATTCAGTTTCCATCCATCTCAAATCTTGTTCAAACAGCACCGCCCATGGCTCTCCGCCCGAATAGCATACTACGTCAACCCACGTAGATTTGTAAAGTATTTCCGTCGGGTTGGTAGGATTACCGCAGGGGTGGATTCAACGCATCAAACCGACGTCGGTGCGATGTCCTAACCAGCAGATCTACGTAGGAATAATATCATTCCTATGTGCAAACTTGACGTCAATCCAATGGGCTAAACACAACCTCTCTCTATACTTTTCCTTCTTGAGATGTCTCCGTAATTTCTTTTTTTAACATCTCTTCCCCCAAAGTATCTTTACACCAACACGGACGAAAGCACCTGCTACTTGCTCACCATTCCTCTTTCTTTCTCTCTCTCTCTCTCTCTCTCCTACTCAGCCACGACAGTTGTAAGTCTACGCCAGAGTGTGGTGTGTGGTGCGTGTTGTGCGATCGTGTGAACATCAAAGGAACATACAGTCATGCCAGCGTTCTAAACTCGGTCCATGCACTTACAAATATTCTTCAATCGATTTAAGCAAGTGTGTAATCGATACTGTGAAATGTGCATAATCAATACTACGACATACGCTCACGCCGTAAACGACACCTGGAATCATGCGCGTGGGCTACTGGCCACAGCGTGCATTATTTCAAATAACCCGTCAGGGTACGAACACAGGGTGGATCTTGGAAGGAGGACACGTTGGCCTTAGAGGCAAGGTGCTCGCCTCTCTCATGCCGGAGGTCGGTGCAGGCATGTTGAAATTTTGAGGGCGAAAAATTCCTGTCCCTGGTCCTGTGGTAGGTAGGACCGAGCACATAGTCTTCTCTGATGAGGACGACAAACTCGGACAGTCCGTGTGCACGTTAAAAATACGGTGGCAGTTGAAAATAGAGAAGAGCATGCCGAACAAGGCCGCTGCCCGGGGCAAAATTCTAAAAAAAAAAAAAAAAACTATTCCCTACCACAAAAACACACAGAAACAAGAACAAGAAAGATATCTTTAAAAAACCATGAAAATTGAGGTGTAAAAATGAATGCCATACGGCAGCAAACCTTCTAACATAAAGACCTAAACACAAATACAGGCTGGATGAAAAGTGCATGTATGGACAAGCGCAAAGCCCTGTAGTCTTCACTGTCGTAACTGAAGTTGTCAGACGCCAAGCCTGTACGTAAATGAAAAGTTAGACTGAAAAACAAAAACAACAACCGAGTTCAAAGTATAAGAAAACACCGCCTACGCGTGCACTGTATGCATGCAAAGATAACAAGCTTAAATATCGTCTGACACAAGCCTTCATCATTGCTATTCTTATTATAATAATATTATAAAAACTAGTGGCGGGAGAATGTCATTGTGGTGCAATCTGGTCACTTTTTTCCGCTCAACGCTGCACCCTGAATTGCAGTTTTTTTTGCTGTTTTTTTTAAATAATAATTTACTTACGTGTCAAATAATTTAACCCACCGCTTTTGTGTCTAACTACTGTGTTCTTTGAAGTTTTAAACAATCTTCTTAAAATATTTTTATGAGGGTAAAATTGCAATGACCTTTCTTTTGGCTACCTTCGATCAGCGACAGCCCAGTGTATGGCAGACTGTATTAAAGTTTGATAGCGTTCAGTTTGAAAATTCATTAGATGGGGACAGGGGTGGGAGGAGTGGGAGAGATGGGGAGAGGGAGAAAACAGCGCCAATCAAAACAAGACAAAGAGATCAAGGGTGGGTGGAAATCCAGCTTTTGTCCTTGGCCCATGAAGTCGTGGGTTCTCCAATGGTAATGTAATTATAAAGACGATTCTTTTCGTCAATATTGTAAACTCAGGCGCACTCTCCTAAGAGATCATCCATCAAATACGGACAATATGAGGGGGGAGGGGGTTTGGCCCCAGCTTGTGTAACGTAAGGCCTACGTGGGGAGAGGGTGGGCGAAAAAAATCACCTACCGCACTCTAGCGGGGGGTGGGTGTCCCCAGTGTGTTGACTATTGGGTAGGGGGCGGGGCTGATAAAACGAGTCGCCAAACTGAAACGTACCTAAATCATAGATAGCCCTCATCGGACATCAACGTCAAGGTCCACACATCTTTTAGCTAACATGGACAAACATGGCCATCAAAACTTCCATACAATAAAATCAGCGAATCAGCCCCTCATCCACAATAAACAAGGCAGTGGGAGAAAAAATAAGCGCACAACACCAAAGCAAAGCTCGCATAAACTGTTCGATAAATCTGCTCAGATTAGGACAAATTCGGTTATCTATGCAGATCTGCAACAAGAAATATCGGGTGTGCAGCTGTTTATGCAACAGTGCGCACAAGCTGTTCCCAGTGACCAAATGCAGTGACATTCTCACTGGGGAACGAGAGCATGAACCTTCGGCGGTCCGATGACCGATATGCTGATACGGGGGGGGGGGGGTGTGTGTGTGTTAAATGTGCGTCTCCTCTCCTAGCCCCCAGAAAAAAAAATGTATTTCGTGAAAGTCCCACATTCGAAATAACAACAACAACAAATAAACAAACGAACAAAACCTATAAAATAAATTCGAAAAGAGCGAAAAAAAACAAACAAAATCTCTACATTATCTCTCGTCAAAAAATGTTTAAAGAATGATGATAGTTATTATCATTATTATTTTGATTTAGTTGGACTGGTAAAACCAATAAATGAATTATCAATGGGCCGTCAGTTGCCTTGGTCCTGTATTTCGCAAAGCCCGGCATTAAACACCACGAAGAAAGAAAACTGAAATAAATTCCAAAACAATGAAAACAGAAGAAATTACGCCAACTTTCAGTTGCTAAGAAATTTCTCTAGATTAAAATGGATTTAAAATTAATGATTATAATTTCTTTTTAATTTCAGGAAGAACACAACTTTAGTGGGGCATACATTTCATGTTCTAAGTGTTAATCGCCGAGCCGCACATTTACAATAAAAACACTCATCTACAGGATTAACTCGCCAGGAGGGGGCGCGCCCCCTGTGACCACCCCCCTCCCCCCGCCCTTTACGGACGCTCTCATGAAGTTGCATCCTTGTAGCATTCCTACTCTGTGACTCAAAGTGAACTCCTCCCTAATTTAGACAGATTTTTTCGTAACACCAATCAATGAATTATGAATGGGTATCAAGTCACGTGTTAAGACTTAAAAGTGCAGCCAATGATCGAATGAACAAC
Source organism: Onchidella celtica (assembly GCA_963931925.1). Taxonomy (NCBI): domain Eukaryota; kingdom Metazoa; phylum Mollusca; class Gastropoda; order Systellommatophora; family Onchidiidae; genus Onchidella; species Onchidella celtica. The sequence continues at coordinate 8,590,690 of OZ007582.1, forward strand.
CAAGAAGAAAGAGCGAAAGACGACAACGACGACGGACATGATCTCGCGTACCTCGTCATGTACCTGCCGACAAGGGGCCGACCGAAACGAACGTATCGTCGATTCTTATGATTTTTCACCCCCTGTCACAAACAGAATTAAACAGCTCCATGTAATAAAGTTTGTACGAAACTATTTCATTCAATTTGTGAACTTCAAATTTTATGAAGCTTTGGATACCAAACACAAACAAAGTACCCAAATAGACCGTGAAACGCGTAAAGTGGCCGTTATGGGGACAAAGTGGTCTGGAGGCAAGGTGCTCGCCTCTCACGCCAAAGGTACCAGGTTCAAAACCCGGCCGGTGCAGGCATGTTGGGAGTTTGGGATTTTTCTCATATTTTCGTGTCCCTGATCCTATTCAGGGGTTGGATCGAGTACCTAGTCTTCTCGGATAAGGACGAAAAAATTCGGAGGGCCCGTGTGCACGTTAAAGATACCTTGGCAGTTGGAAATCGAAAGAGCAGGCCGGACAGGCCGCTGCCCGGGCAAAATTAAGTAAATTCATCCCTACCACCCCCCCCCCCTAAAATAAAAATCCGCCGACCGGCGCTGCACTGTGGCGACGATGTGCCTGCTCCAGTTGGCACAAAGGCAAATTTCCCAATTGTGATTAAAGAAAGTATACAAATACAAATCATGCCGACGCGCCGAAAACCCAAACTCGAATGAAAATACCCTTTTTGCACGTTTCAGTACGCTTGGCTGGCCTCACCCCCTCTACACCCTCACCCCCAACCCCTGTATGGGGGTGCGACCATTAGAATCACGAACGTCCATAATATAACTCTTTCATGTCCTAAGACTTTAAGTGACACTTTGCGTGGACTCTTTCAATAGAATAAGAAACGATTATGATTTTTCTATAATCCAAGGACTCAAAAAAATAGAATACATATTAACTAAAACCAACTGTTTACTTCATTACCATAATTAAAAAATGCATGCAATTCCCCCCCCCCCCTTTTCCCCCATGTACACTTTCATAAGCTGGGGGGGGGGGGGGCACCAACCCACTCTAAGCGTATGCCCTTTACAGATGGCAACCAACACAAACTGCTATTAAATATCATTCTGATTAGCAATTGGGCTGAGAGAAATCGATCCATGCTGATGTCATGTCCGGTACATATTAATGTACCCGGTCTTACAATTAACTGGGCTTTTTTTTTTTTTTTTTTAGCCACAATGAAAGTTATGAACATGATGATCATTCTTACACTACTATGTTTACCCGGAGCTATGATAGAAGGTGGCAAATGACATCCTTCCCCCCCCCCCCCCGCCTGTCTTCAATAATAGAAAATCTCATGATGTCTGGTGGCAAATGACCCCCCCCCCACCCCCCCTCCTCTCTTTCTCTTTTCAATAATAGAAAATCACATGATTATGTTCCTAATGTTAACCTTACACCCCCCCCCCCCCAACCCCAGAGAAAATGGAAAGATACACAAAAGAAACAAAGCATCAGCGCCAGGACGGTCGCCATCTTGCACCATACATCAACAAAAATGAAGACTAATGTACAAGCTGCACAAATTCTGATCCACCCGCCCCCCCCCCACACACATACACTTTTTTCCCCTAAACAACTGCCCCCCCCCACACACACACACTTCCCCCCCCCCTGCCTAATCAAACGTCATAATGCCTCGATTTGTACTGCATGAAACGACAGTACACCAATGTTATTTAATTTATTGCCAAGCTGTTCCTGCTGTCAAAATCGATACTTATTAGATTCAATGTCAGACAGATAAAACGGGAATACATCAAAAATGCTCTCATACACAGCAACAAGTTTGGCATTACGTGCCCAAGCCTCCGATCTCCACCCACCCCGGATATGATGGACGAACAATCGAAGCTTCTGTCGTCCATCTCACACAGGCTACAAGCGTATCAACTATTTTCCCTTTGAGTGGATCTGGCGAAATCAGGCTTCATGTGAAATTTTTATACCTCTGTAAAAATCAAACTAAAATATTTCTAAGACGATTTGAGGCAAAATATTTTAAACGAAAGCAGAAAAATGGCTAATCTTTCATTTCATAAGCACATCTCAATTTCCAAAGAAAATATTTCCCCTTTAGAGGGGTTTTCTCAAGAATTTCGACCTTACCTTAAGCCCCATTTTGCCAGAGCCACTGATATTTTACGTGACAACATTTCTGAGGTTAGGTCACTTTTGTTGTTCTTGGATTTGGCTAACACGTTTCGGCTAGTACTTTCAAAACTATTAAAAATATCGCTAAGCCACCCTGTGAGAATAAAAATGTTGGGACAAGCATTGATAAAGTATGCTATTCATAAGGCCGGTATCATACCAAGCCAGTTGCTGCCAGCAAAATGTACACCCAAGGAAAAGTCCCCGAAGGTTTGTCTGGCCGGGCTTAGTATGATAAGGTGTCTAAGAAAATACAGAAAATTATGGTGTGCACTTCTTGACAGCCAGCAGGTGAATGTGCCGTTCCGGGCATAGTATGATATCCCCTTTACTCAAATCACCAAAAACCACAGATACGCCAATGTCTCTTATGGACGACGATACACACATGTACATGAAGAAAGACAATAGGTTATGAAATGTTGAGTTCTGAGATTGAAGAAAGCACGTCCACGCGATAACGATCACATTGTGCTAAGAAGAAGCAAGACAACGATATAACATATTAACAGAATGATAGGACAGAACAGACAGAGACCCTGCTAGAAGCGCCCACTAACCACCCCACGCCCCGCAAAGGAAGGGGAGAGGGGAGAGAATAAGAAAATTCCCCCAGACAAAGAGGCATCACAGTCAGTGACAAGTGAACAACAAGCGGAGATAGATTTTTTTCCCCTTTTAAATGAACGTTCATTATGCAGGAGAACCATCACGCGGCAGAGAACAATGGACCGTTGTTCTAAAAGAAAGAAAAAAAACGGGTTTTTTTGGGGGGAGGGGGCAAGAACGTCAATTTCTCGTGACAAGAATACAATGCTGGAATTATCTAAGTACATGTACTACATTGTTGTACGGCCAAGGTCGTGGGACAGAGAGAACTGCTTGTATGTCATCGCGGACTGATAACTTGACAGGGATGCCAAAAGTCCGGTTTTTCCGTTGTTGTTGTTTTTTTCGGTTTTTCCGTTAGTCCAGATTTAATTTTCCGTTTTTAGCGATTACTTAAAAACTATTTTAAAAAATGTTTGTTTTGGTGCAAACACGAGGATACGTTCATTTTTCAGTTTTTTTTTTTTTTTTGGCAAAAATCATTTGGCATCCCTGACTTGAAGACCAAGACGTACTGAGAAGTGATTTGACTCAATACGAGATCTGTTGCAGTCAGAATGATGGATATCGAATAATTATGATGAAAATGAAAGAAGTTGAGTTCAAACTTACCATAGCAAAAAAAAATATATATATATTTTCTTCCTTGCACCAAGTACCGTTTGATTTTAGATTCTTTTTCAAGCTCGGCTGAGATGATACGGCGACCTTAGTTCTTGTCTGTTCCAACTCCACCTCTTGCATAACTGAAAAATCCGACGCAAAAGGTTTAGGCCTCTAGTATTACTATTATGATAAGGAGTTAGAATAAATGGGAACTGTGAAACTGTTTGATAAGTGCCACAAGCATTCTACTGTCAAAGTGGTGCATTTGTTATACCTCTCATACATACTGAAAGATCTCCAGTTTTTGTTTTTTTCTTTCAGAAAATGGAGACAAGGCAAACCAGAACTAAGGTCGAGATACTTTGAACTGTTTGTGTTATGGATTTGTTTTGTTCCAACATCGAGTTGACATTGTGACAATGGTTGTACAAGACATGTAGCAAGATCCAGTTCTCGCAGACCTCCCTCTGGGTAGTTACACAATAAAAATATTATGCTGGTTATGAATGTTCATCTGTGGCAAAGAAAGACCTAAAAGCCACGGCATTGTTTCTCAAACCATTAAAAAAAAAAAAAAAAACCGTGTCCCCGGGTATTCATGATCCCGGGCATTCATGATGTCTCATAGTTTTATTTCCCTCATTGGCCTGTTGTTGTTTTTTAATGATTATTTCCTTTTTTTTTTTTTTTGTATTAAAAACATCCGCTGAGATTTGCTTTGTTGTTGGTTTTTAGGTAGGAGGCGGGGTGGTATCATTTTGTAAGCTCGTTTCCATAGATCCCACGGCACTAATGAGGCAACCGAGGTCAATGAAATTCCGCACCAAAGACTTGAGTTGAACACCAGTAGAAGTTGTGCACAATCTGGAATAAGAAAAATACCAGCCATTTTGTGTTTCCTCTATAATATACATTGTCATAGTTTTTAAGTCCTGAAATTTCCCAACAGAAATCCCCAAATTACCCCTTGTTTGTTGGAACCCACTGCTGTAGTGCAATATGACCTTGATCAAGTCCCATTTTCCACACGTTGTCCCATGCTCTTTCTCGTGGGTCTGACCTCTGACCTAAGTGCCAAGTGTCGGGGTAATCGACGCCAAGCAAGTCGCATTTTTTGGTCGTGCGCATTCATGATAGCTTGCTGTCTGTCTGTGCCATGTACGTCTCAGCCATCACCACTGACGCGTTATCATTAATATAAACGCATTCTCATTATCGCGTTGAGCGGCTTTGCCTTCAAATTAGGCGTCATGAGAGAGAGTAGCGCTTTTCTGTCATCTCTGCAATCATTTAGCGCCATTTGTGCTGAGTCTTGGAGAAATATCACTCATGCGTCTGAAATTGGCATCCTTGTACTGCACATTGCCAGGTCCGTGCAATGCTTCTGGTAGGCCCAGGCCGGGTGGGAAATCCAGGCCCCATTTCGAACTCCTTACCAAGTACATTATTGTAGTAAGTGTTAGTACATTATGATTTTATGTATGGGTATGCATGTACATGTATCTATGTATGTAATGTATAATAGAACAGAGCAAAAGAACTGGGGGAAAAAAAAGGTGGGCAACGGCAAGCAATTCTATTCAATTCAATATTATGTGTAGTCATGTTTTCTGAAATTTAATGAAGAGATACAACAATAGATTTGGAACATAACTTTAGTTACCGTATTTGCATACTCTTCTATGATGTGCGATGAATAGCCTTGTATGAATCATTTTTTAAATGGAAATATTCTGCATTAAAAGGTTCTCCTTCACTCTCTTTAGAATATCAATATTTTCTCTATCACATCCCCAATCCCTTGCCACTACTGGGTGGGTGGGTGGGGGGGGGGGGGAGAGAGAGAGGAGGAGGAGGAACGGTAGGAGGCTTCTTCAGAACGGTAGGCCCATGTCAAGTATCCCACCAACACCCCCTCCCTTTTTTTCCTGGTCTGACCAGCATATTACTACAAGCGAAATGTACCTCCATGTACCTATATATATATAAATAACTTTTTTTCTTCACATTCAACCAAGCAGTGAGACAGGCCATACGCTGCTCACCAGACCAGAGGAGTGTCCATCAAAGGGCGACAATTCAGATGTCACAGACAATATGACGTGTATAACACTGTGGCATCTTGGACAAAAGAAGGGAAAACATAACCCCTACCTTCTAGTTTACTGCATCACTTTCAAAAGTCTCATTCTCTCTTGAATTCTTACGAATCTACAGATCCCCACATAGACACCGTTCCCTAAGACTGTAGTAACTCAGAAATTCCAAAAAATCGATTTTCGTGTACTCGTATTCAATTACATTCAAAGCGGCATAGAAAAATCTTGGTTGTAAACTCGTTAAGCCGCAAAATAATTGAATAGCACACTTTCATAACTCATCGTAACTCGACCAGTTGTTCTGAAATAAAACTCTTTTCGCGTGTACTGAAAGGTAGCCAAACCGGTTACTGCACTTTCAGTGGGCGGTGACGATATAATTATAAGGTGGATAAAACTTTGAAAAAAAGAAATGTCTCACAAAAATTGCGCTCACATTGAAAGACACAAACAACAAACAAATAAACGAAACCCTCACCGTCATTAAGAACAGATCTCAGAAAACAAAGTCCCATTTATTCTTTTCTTCGCTCCCCCCCCCCCCCACACACACACACACCTAAATATCTCATCAATCATTCAAAGACCAGGCAATGTCCTCTTTCATTTGCATATCAATGCATGTGAACATTTTTCCAACTGTATACAACTGGTGAATGGGGAAAGAAGGGAGGGGGTGTTAACAATGATTAATTTGTCATACGTGCAAGATAAGAAAGAGAACTGTGAAAGCATCCAGGTCCTTTGTGACGTTGCCAAATCCTTTCTATTTTCCTCGCCCTCTCTTTCTGTCCATCTCATATACAGAGTTACTCACTCACGTGCAGACAAACAAGCTATTTGCCCATGCACACAGCCACTTAACCCCCAGCGCGGCCAAGTTTCCCCTGAAGAAGGAAACGGACCCTTGTGGCCTCAAGTAACCCTATAACACCTCACTTGACATCAGCGGGGAATAAGCTACCTCATTAGTGAGTGCAACAATTAACTCCCTTGCCGGCCTTGCTCTGAGCTCGGAATATGCCAGAAACACTGTGCGGACTTTGGAGAGCGTTCGGCATCATAAACAAAACGATACTTGTTCTCGCAAAGGAAACACATTCCGGTGACTTCAATTAAACTTGAGTAGGGCGGTTAGTGAGGAAAACGACTTGCAAGGAGAGAAAAGAGAAGAAAGATGACGCGACAAAAGGGAAAAGAAGTGCGCAAATACAGAAAGAATTGGGGGACAGTCTTTGAAGAAGGGCAGGCAAAATACGATCGTCCTACCACCAAAAGTGAGACTGAGTGGAATTTACCGCGAAAACGGCTGTGACAAGACAAAAGCGCCGAAAGGACAAATCATTATTCATTATTATATGATTAGAATTAGATTTTAAAAAGAACAAAAACTGAAGAGTGAGGTGACGTAAGCACAATGCAAAAAGTGATGACAATGTGAGGGGATGGGGGAAGAGCGGCGCGGCCCTAGCAAAGACATGTGAAATAAAACATGTAAAAAAAAAAACAACAACAATCCAAGTAATATATTACAGAGAAGTGTGAGAAGGGCGAGAGGGGAAAGAGAGATCTGGAGAAAGAAGAGAAGAAAGACCCTTCTACGGGCACGAACGTGAACGAACATAAACTCTTTCCCATCCACTTAAACATAAATCGTAACAAAACATCATATACCCTCAGAACTGCTTATTTCGAACCCAAGGCACATTTATCACAATCTCAGTCGGCTGTTGAATATATTATGACACGAGGATGGCGCTTTGGGATTAATTTGTGGTGCATGTTTTTAAATATGATTTTGCCGAGAAGACCGCTTCGGACAGTTCAGAATCTTCATTTCCAGCTATGCCTGGCATCTTGCACAAAGATGTGGTTCTACGATTCTGACAGAAGGGGTCTACTCCCCCCCCCCCCCCCAAAACGGACTCAAAAGGTGGGTGGGTGGGTTGGGGGGTGGGGGGTAAAGAACATATTGATGTTCTAAAGAAAGTGAAGAAAGACCCTTTAGCACAGAATATTTCCATTTTTAGGATGATTCATAAAAGGCTAATATGGCTGAGATATAGATGAATTTGCAAATAAGGTAACTGAAAAGTTTGGCATATTGCACAAGGAAACCATGTTCTCCATTCAAGAAGCAAACTGCGTATCGTACACTCTGTAAGCCATCAACTGAGTAGATCTGTGTGTTGGTGCCACTTTACTTGTTTTTATTTTTCTTGTTCTTGTGGTAGGGATTGATTGTTTGGTTGTTTGGTTGTTTTTTTTAGAATTTTGCCCGGGCAGCGGCCTTGTTCGGCCTGCTCTTCTCGACTTTTAACTGCCAAGGTATCTTTAACGTGCGCAACGTGCCCACGGGTCCTCTAAGTTTTCGCCCTTATTCGAGAAGACTTGGTGGTCGATCCTACCTACCATGAGATCAAGGACAGGAATTTTTTTACACTGAAAGAAAAAAAACCAACATGCCTGCACCAACCGGGGATCGAACCCGGTACCTGCAGCATGAGAGGCGAGCACCTTGTCCCCATCACCACTGAGAACAGGCCGTACTGGTCATAAGTATATTATTATTGTAATATGTTACTTCTAGATCATGTGGAGGCGGCAAAACTAGGGATGCGTCTGTATGATCGCGTAAAGTTATCCAAAGCTAACTTATTCAGTCAAATTGCACACAGCCCAATTTTGATGGAGCGGGGGGTTAATTGGCGCTTCTGGTACTGGTAGGGTCCGCAGCTTCTGTCTTATCACTCTGTTATATTCTGTCTATCGCCTTGCTTCTTCCTAGCATGATGTGACCGCTATCGTGCCGACGCGCTTTCTCCCAACTTAAAAGTCAAAATTCAAACCCAAGTTTAATGTAACAATGACTAGTACGCCAAAAGCACTATGGAGGACGGAGAACTGCATCGTGACTGAAGCAAGAATTAGCTGCATGGCAGTTTCTGGCACTGCTTGACTCGGGGCAGTGTACTTCCTGGCTCAGGTGGGATGATGTTTACGATGAAACTGACGGAATAATACATGAAATTAACATGTAGATATGCACTGTCACAGTAAAAAGGTCTGAGTTTGAGTTTGGAGAACTCAGAAAGCACGTGGACTGGACACAATAACGGCCATACTGTGCAAGGAAAAGGCAGGACGACAGAGAGCATACAACAACAATGTTAGGGAAGAAGGAGACTCTACCCGAGTTAGGGAAGAAGGAGACTCCACCACAGTTAGGGAAGAAGGAGATCCTATCAGAGTTAGGGAAGAAGGAGACTCTACCAGAGTTAGGGAAGAAGGAGACCCTATCAGAGTTAGGGAAGAAGGAGACTCCACCACAGTTAAGGAAGAAGGAGATCCTATCAGAGTTAGGGAAGAAGGAGACCCTACCACAGTTAGGGAAGAAGAAGACTCCACCACAGTTAGGGAAGAAGGAGATCCTATCAGAGTTAGGGAAGAAGGAGACCCTACCAGAGTTAGGGAAGAAGGAGACTCCACCACAGTTAGGGAAGAAGGAGACTCTACCAGAGTTCGGGAAGAAGAAGACCCTACCAGAGTTAGGGAAGAAGGACATCCTACCAGAGTTAGGGAAGAAGGAGACCCTACCAGAGTTAGGGAAGAAGGAGACCCTACCAGAGTTAGGGAAGGAGACCCTACCAGAGTTAGGGAAGAAGGAGACCCTACCAGAGTTAGGGAAGAAGAAGACCCTACCACAGTTAGGGAAGAAGGAGACCCTACCACAGTTAGGGAAGAAGGAGACCCTACCAGAGTTAGGGAAGAAGGAGACCCTACCAGAGTTAGGGAAGAAGGAGACCCTACCAGAGTTAGGGAAGAAGGAGACCCTACCAGAGTTAGGGAAGAAGGAGACTCCACCACAGTTAAGGAAGAAGGAGACCCTACCAGAGTTAGGGAAGAAGGAGACCCTATCAGAGTTAGGGAAGAAGGAGACTCCACCACAGTTAGGGAAGAAGGAGACCCTACCAGAGTTAGGGAAGAAGGAGACCCTACCAGAGTTAGGGAAGAAGGAGACTCTACCACAGTTAGGGAAGAAGGAGACCCTACCAGAGTTAGGGAAGAAGGAGACCCTACCAGAGTTAGGGAAGAAGGAGACCCTACCACAGTTAGGGAAGAAGGAGACCCTACCAGAAGTGCCCACCAACCCACCCGCTCCAGTCAAGGAATTATGCCGCCAGTTGCAACGTGTTTGAACAAATTAATTACATGTATATGTATGAAAACATGACAATAAGCTTCACATGAGGTGGATCTTGATATCGACCCCAACCCCCGGCTTCCAAAGTTACCCCCCCCCCTCCTCCTCCGGAAAAAAAAATCTGCTATGGTACGATCGTTCGACACAAGAAGACAAATACTTGGAAAACTATCCCGCATCTAATGTGAATCTAGAGGCGCCGTAGTTGTTGCTTTTTAACATTAATTTCTGTCAGCATGTGTGAGAAACTGAAGAGATTTTTACAAGAGCGATTTTTCTGATAAGAAATGCGATGTGCAAACAAGCTTTATCAAACGCAATTAAATAAATTCCGTATGGCGTTGTAATATCCTTTCAAAATCTTTATACATGTACATGTAACAGACATAACATACATTATCATTCTGTCAGTCTGACTGTTGATCCATTTTCTTCTATCTCTGCGTCAGTTAATCGTATGTGTCTGAATGCTTGCAAGCCGTTTTGTTTACACGCGTATTAAAATGCCTGGTATACTCAGCACCCGTTATTTTTCGTACTCATCACTAGCATTTTATCCAGTACTTGTAAAAGGCGGTATACAAAAATTGATAAAGGCACAGGAAATACAAAGAGGGGGACCATATCAATTACTTTGTAGCACATGAATTAGCAGATTCCATTAACCAGTTGGATGCTTTTATTCAGCTGCCGTTTAGATGGAAGCTGATCCACTTCTCATTAATGAACAATTAGAATAATGCACGGGCAAGTATGTAATAACGGAATGCAACACGTTATTCAATTACAAAGCAAGTGACCTGGGCCCTCGAATAAACATTTCCTCACAACCCAGCCTCTTTCCCCCACCTCTCCCGTCTTCTCTATTTTTCACGATTCATAATGCATTGTTTTTCTTCTTTCCAACGTGCTCGTGTGAAAAGTAGCAGCTCCTTAGGCAAAAATACATTAGTCATGAAGACAGGGGGAAATTATAATGCTTGGAAATCCCATATCCGTTATTTACGGGCTGGATGAAGAGGGCGACTCTTTCTTTGTTGAAGTGTGGTGATGGGCACCGCACCCAACTGTAACTGTAGTTTCTGAATGTCGTGATCATTAGTCCTTCCTCAGCATACACTGACTCAAAACAGCTCATACCGGTGCATTTTGGGGGAACAATGCCAAGTCATATCACATGGTTTAAAGTTATAATGTGGTCAAAAGAAAGAAAGAAAAAAAGGTGTAATCCACAAAGCTGTACATTGGAAACAAGCATGAAAAAAAACAACAACACAACAATTTATACAAGAATGAAAATATACGAAATGAAGCAAAAAAATTTGCACTTCGCCTGCATGAAACAGAAAACAATACAAAAAAAAATCTAAAAGAATAAAAACCTAAAAACACACAGACACACAAAAAAACACAGGAAACTAGACCCTATTCTTGTAAGTTGTGGCCCTTGCTTTTCTCAAGAGTTTTGTGCCAGGATTTAACTGCCCGTCAACTAAATAGAGCTGTGGCTGCGCCTGCAAGATTTATTGACAAGAAAATTCATGGAGTCACTAAAATGTGAAAGTGTGCGATACTCGACAACAGGAGCTTGGAATCTAAAATGACAAAAAATGTGCGAACATATGATCAAAAATATTGTCGCAAAAGAGATGCACTGAAAAAGAATTGTTGTGAACCTGCCCAAAAACAGTTGACAAAACAATATGAGGAATAGCCATGAACACTTTCACACAAAACAGAATACATAATGAATACATGAAAACCATCACTCCAGCTGCGACTTGCTTGGCCTGTTGCTATAGCAGCCAAACTGCATCAACTGGGTCAGTGTGTCCTGCATCATAATGGTTCAACATTAAAGAAAGCTGGCTGTACGAGTATCCAGATATGGGGTCAGTTTGTAAACTGAACGTTGGGCAGGCAAGCTGATCATTATATTATAGCCTGCCGGATTGGTGTACATTTTAAATTCGTTGTTAGAACGCTTGATCCGGGTACTAAATGTCCCCGGTGCGAGCCCACTGGAGGAAAGATCCAATTCTAACCTTACTGATTTCTCGCAGAGGTTTTTTGAGGCACTCACTCGTCACCTGTCTTGTGATCTCAGGCACCGTTCTGCGCCTTTGCCTTACCTAACCAAAGCGTCACTTCGGACGACCATACACTAACGGCCATGCTGCGCTCCGAGAGTCCAAGTTTATGACTCGCAGACGTTAAGTACTCGCTATTTGTTAAATGTTTTATGATTTAAAAAAAAAAAAAGTTTGATTTTCTTATTGGTTTAATTTTCGATCTTGTGGCATTATGTTCTCCTGACGAAGGTTAATATACCAAAACCTTAGTTTGTCTTTCCTTTTCTTTTGCGTTTGATTGTATAGTTTCTGTGTTATTCTTACGCGAGGCTTTGGTTCATACAATCTTTTCTTTTTGCCACACTAGCTGAGGTCCCCGGCCCTGCCGGGGATAAATCGGTTTGAATATTGGTTTCAGTTCTGGGTGGTTATTATGGACCTGCTTCATCTGGCCTGTTCCTATTTGTTTATTTTATTTTTGTTTGTTTGTTTTTAAATAAGTCTTACTGCTCTGCCTTTGTGAGTTGACACCCCGCGCATCCCGTACAACTGCATGATTTGCGCACGGGTTAGTGTGTTTGATAGTGAACACATCGCAGGTAATGATAACGAAACCTTAAAATGGCGAACCATGACTCGAAATAGATCTGAATGATGGCGAAACAATAAATTTCCAATAAAAAAAACTACAGCGATTTGAGACTTGTATGCCTACCGATAGTACGTTTTTTAGGGGGCATGCTGCATCAGTGCATGCTTAGATCTAGCTCTCACAGACACTACTGTGATTATGAATCGAATTCCGGGGCCGGAAGTGGAAAAGCGATTAACAAAGAAAGAGGTCATAGGTTAACGAACGTACAATTCGGATCAAACGCTCTCGCAAATTTACTGTTCCATTCTTATCGCATTATTGGAATAACTCACGAATCCCATAAGCTTTTTTATGCATATGTACATAGGAACACTGGTCAGTATCGTACAATTGTGTGTGCCAAATTTCAGTTCAATACGTCCAGTAGTTTTTGAGTCCATAGGGAACAAAGGGGTTTTCTTACATTTTTTTTGTATAGATTTTGACTTTGCTTCAAGCTTTGCTGCGACCTCAGAGATTTTCTGTGTGTTTATACATTATTATTATTATTATTTTGTCACTCGTCGCCGGCATGGGAGGGTGGGGGGTGGATGGGGGGGTTCAAGCTCAGTCTATGACACAATCTCTTTATGTTAGGATACGATGTCAAGCCCTAAATAAAGCCATTTGTTGCAGCTCGCACCAATTCCTATCACAAACCTACAGTGCTCACACCAGCTTTACTTTATCCCTATCACAAACTCACAGAGCACGGGTCCATGTTCTTCCCACTCCGCCGGCGCGATGATCTTTGACCCCCGATACCATCCGCATCCACTCAAAATATTTTTGCACTCATCACCAGACTCATTTCCGTTTGTATGAATAATGCAAGGCCTGCGCACTGGCCAGAGCGGGCGACGCTCCACTAAACAATTGACAACATTATCTGATGTACAAGGGGGAGGAAAAGGGTGTGACTCTCCGCCACGTCGGAAATACCGGCTCGGGAAGCTGTCACTTGCGCTGGCTCTGGGCGGTGACTCTCTGAGTGTAAAACATCACTTAGATATAATTGCATGTTCAAAAACAATGCCTTAATGAGGTATTTTTTATATTCTGTTGTGTAGTCAAAAACATGTTTAAGAGTGAAAAACAAAAGCAACCAAAACAAGCGACACTAAGTGTTTGGAAGAGCCTCTCCAAAATGAATGTCCGGTAAAAAATAATTTAAAAAACAACAACATAATTTTGTGTAATTTTTTTATTTTATTTCGTTCTTGCTTAAAAGCGTTTGATGCACTGCAATTTTCGAAATGCCCTAATGAGATAAGAAGTCTATTATAATTCTCACTTTGTTACTTGTTTGATCAATGCTGCCGGTAATTTGTTTGTTGTTGTTTAATCTGATTCGTTAATAATTATTTGGATGGATAGGTTGGTTTGGCCGAGACCGGCTGGTCGTCTGGGTTTTTTATATTGGTGGGGCGTATTTGACTTGTGACCTCTCAGAGTGACACCGATTGGTTGTTGCAGGTCACACAGAGTTTGTCTAGGTTGGCTGACTGGTTATGTTGGAATGGCCATGTGCGGTTTAGATATCTTGTTGATTACAGGTACTTTGATTTGTGAATCGTATGGATGGGATTGATTCGTTGACGCGTTGGGTTATGTCGGTTTGGCAAAAGGGAGTTGGTTGATTGGTCAGTTTGGCAGAGGGAGCTGGCTGATTGGTCTATTTCGCAAAAGAGTGTTGACTGATTGGTTGGTTTGGCATGGGAGTGTTTGGCTGGATTTGGCACAAGGCGGTTGGCTGGTTGGTGCATTGATGAGTTTCGAAAGGGCAAATTATTTTGGCAGGAGAGAGCTGGGTAATTGGTTAGTTCGACAGTAAGGAGTTGGTTGTCTGGATAGACTTGTGCCAGCCACATGCAGTTCTAAAACCACTAGTGTCAGTGACATGCCAGAGGGATCTCAGTTTCAGTATTAATTTACATTTCCTCTATAGCAAGTGCTGTCATTCAGTTCACGGGCCCCCTCCCCCCCCCCCTCTCTTTTTTCCAATGGCACCATCAAAAGAGCTTACAAAGGAAGTAAGAAGCTACTAGAAAACACACACACAATGACATATACACACAGACAAGATCACTCAGCTGAAAAGAACTGAAGGTAAATGAGATAGAAAATTGAAAGGATAATTTTTGTTTTTGTTTCCTCCCTTTAAGGGAACGCGAGAGAGAGAGAGAGAGAGAGAGAGAGAGAGAGAGAGAGAGAGAGAGAGAGAGAGAGAGAGAGAGAGAGAGAGAGAGAGAGAGAGAGAGAGAGATAGAGAGAGAGAGAGAGAGAGAGAGAGAGAGAGAGAGAGAGAGAATGGTTTATGGTTGCCAAGGAAGACAACAGAAAGAAAAATACAAATGCAATGCAGAAAACAACCACGCATTCTTGTTACCTATTCCATGTTTTGACACCATGTATTTTACTTGCCAAATTCCCCCCTTCCCAACTACACTGCATATCGCGGACACGGGTGTAAAGTTTTCCACACTTCTCTAACATTACAGGATGAATATAAACGATCAGGCTTGGGGTGCCATTTCCTGGATGGCATACTTTCTCTGTGAGCAATCCCAAGAGCTGGCAGGCCTAGAGAAGAACAGAGCCGGGGACGTTTCTGGAGCTAGGCAGTGTCATCTTGACACAGCAAAATATAAACACGCTACACACACTCGATGTTGGGGAGAATGCTGATGTACTGTGACAAAGCAAGATACATCCATTACACAAACAAGACACGGGTTAGCCTGGCCTGTGATGATATTTATGTAAAAATATGTTGACGGAGAACAAGATAAATTAGTTCCCCGTCTTTGCGATGGCAAAAGCAATTAGAGAGATGCCCCAATGAGATAAGAAGTCTATTATAATATTCACTTTGTTACTTGTTTGATCAATGCTGTCGGTAATTTGTTTGTTTGCTGTTTAATCGGATTCGTTAATAATTATTTGGATAGTTAGGTTGGTTTGGCCGAGATCGGCTGGTCGTCTGGGCTTATTATATTGGTGGGGCGTATTTGACTTGTGACCTCTCAGAGTGACACCGATTGGTTGTTGCAGGTCACACAGGGTTTGTCTTGATTGGCTGATTGGTTATGTTGGAATGGCCATGTGCGGTTGAGATACCTTTTAAATTTCACACAAAGCCTAGGCGGGAACTATCCTGATGGTGATCGACCCGCTTGTTTTTAGGTCTTTATTTTAGGATGTTCGCTGCCATTGGCATGTATTTCACTTTTGTTTTTATTTCTCTTGTTCTTGTTTCTATGTGTTTTTGTGGTAGGGATTAGTTTTTAGAATTTTGCCCGGACAGCGGCCTTGTTCGGCCTGCTCTTCGCGACTTTCAACTGCCAAAGTATCTTCAACGTGCGCAAGGCACTAAGTTTTCCGTCCTTATTCGAGAAGACTAGGTGCTCGAGCCTACCTACCATAGGATCAGGAACAGGACTTTTTTTCCCCCGAAAAAAAAAATCCAACAAGCCTGCACCGATCGGGGATCGAACCCGGTACCTTCGGCATGAGAGGCGAGCACCTTGCCTTCTAGACCACCGTGATCGGCCCACTACATGTAGTTGCATGGTGACGTCAAGACATAAGTGTTTCAGTGGAATCCCAACTATTCGGCTGGTGCACGAGGTTTCATTGAAACTCAATGTGAGTCTGAGTATGCGTTTGGAG
Organism: Onchidella celtica; assembly: GCA_963931925.1. Lineage (NCBI taxonomy): Eukaryota > Metazoa > Mollusca > Gastropoda > Systellommatophora > Onchidiidae > Onchidella > Onchidella celtica. Next base: position 8,606,792 of record OZ007582.1, read on the forward strand.
AACGCAGGTCGACCCCATAAGGATCACATCGTGACAGGAAAACGCAAGAGATTGACAGAATAATACAACAGAACGATATAGGACAGGAGGAGCAGAGACGTCGCCATCCAACTAATGGTCTGATCGAACTCGGCTGGTGCCTGCCAAAGCTAAAGTTGTTGTTAGGGGACCGTGGTATTTTACAATAGTAACCACTAGCTGAATGGTGAACAACTCAGTATTTTTCCCTATTCCAGCTTGTAATCAGACTACCGGTCCCATAATAACAGCTTTACATTTATTCTATTTTTCGGAGTTATTTTCTTTAGCCCTTTATGACAAAACTATGACTGGGTTCTGTCAGGTCAGAAAAATCTGCTACTGGTAACATGTAATCCAGTACAACCTGCTTCATGAACTGGTACGCTAGCATGGTATCAGTGGGCGTGCACCTGTCGGTGCTAACGGCCAGGGCGGAGGAGGTTTCATCTAACCCAACGGCCACATGCTAGGGCACAATGTGACCCTCAGTACTTGAGTCCTTCATATTGGCCCCCGGTAGCGGTGTGGTCATAGGCTTGTTTGCCTAAATCACAGACGAAGAATTGAGCAAACTTCCCGGACGCAGCTTCGAAGCTGGCGACAGCAGGCCAGTGGTTGATTGATAGGGCAGATGGCAATATACCGTCACTCTGGCCAGGATATCGTGACACAGAGCATCCACCAGTATTGGTGTTCTTTGGTTTGGGTCTTTCACCCTAGTCAGTTGGGACTGCGAGGCTGTGGAGTAGCCTACAGGCAGCCGGTCAGGCAATATGACTGTCCCTCTGGCATCCTCCTGCACCTGGATACATTTCCAATCGTCTTGACCCTGTCTTTCCACTTGGATAAGTTGTGTCCAGGCGAGAGAGTGAGTCTGATGTTTGCACAGCTCTTTCTCACTAAAAACAAATTCTTTGCGCCAGTCTTAACACTCACCTCGTCTTCTTTCATCTTTGTCTCGTCTTCTTTCCTCTCAAAATTCCAACGGCGATGGGCGAGTGCGGTGGCAGCAGGTTTGGATAGACTGGAAGCTGTTAGCACAGACCTACACGTTGGTGGCTGTGGGCTATGGTCGCTTCATCGTCGATTGAAGTGGAGGCGTGGGGAGGCAGCACCCACAGTAGCTGAGCAGCCTTATTTAAGGATAGCACTGCTCACCTCAACTGAGGAAGGGGCTAGAAAAGGTGCCCTAAAGAAAGCCCACTTCACATCACCCTGACTGGTATACCGCGACCAGTGGGGATCCCTTTTTGCGGTCGAAACAAAAAGAAATTCAGCTTACTCAGGCTCGGAGCCTGGAATATACGCACACTACAGGACAACTCAAACAACCCGGAAAGACGCACTGCACTTATTGCCATTGAGCTCAGCAGGTACAACTTGGACATAGTGGCACTCAGTGAGACCAGACTCCCTGATAGTGGCCAACTCAAAGAGCTCAGTGGTGGATACACCTTCTTCTGGAAAGGCAAGGGTGCAGTCGAACCGAGACAGCATGGTGTTGGGTTTGCAATTAAAAATGACCTTGTCAGAAACTTGCAGTCCATGCCAATTGAAATAAATGACAGGCTAATGACACTCAGGATCCCAGTTGGGAAAAGCCAGTCAGCCACCCTCATTAGCGCATATGCGCCCACCATGACAAACCCAGATGAAGCCAAAGACAAGTTCTATTCTGATCTAGAATCTGTCATATGCTCTGTCCCGGCAGCTGATAAGCTGATTCTCTTGGGGGACTTCAATGCTAGGGTTGGCTCCGAAATCTCAGCGTGGCCAAATGTTTTGGGCCCTCATGGAGTTGGTTCATGCAATAACAATGGGTTGCGCTTACTTACTTTGTGCGCTGAATTTGGCCTGTTCATTACCAACACAAATTTTAGTCTCCCCGTGAGAAACAGAACGTCATGGATGCATCCCCGCTCAAAGCATTGGCATCTCATAGACTATGTCATTGTGAGGAAGACTGACAGAAAGGATGTCCTTGTAACAAAGGCGATGTGTGGTGCCGAGTGTGGAACTGACCACAGACTCATTGTTTGCAAGCTCAGACTAACATTGAGGCGCAATAGACGCCCTCAAGGGAAAGCGCCACCTAAACGCCTAAATATTTCAAAACTCTGCTCAGCTGAGAAACAGAGCGAGCTCTCATCAGAACTCTCCTCAAAATTGGATTGCGTGACTTTTGACCCTGAGAACATTGAACAGAGCTGGACTGACCTAAATACGACTGTACACTCTTGCGCCAGCAGCACAGTTGGTTTTCCTGTCCGCAAGCACCAGGACTGGTTCAATGATAATGATAATGAAATCAAAGTGCTCATCAAAGAAAAAAATAGTCTCATCCAAGCTCACTGCAGTGACCCCTCTTCCACAGCAAAAGCTGATGCACTGCGTGCATGTAAGGGTGTACTCCAGAAGAAGCTGAGGAAAATGAAAAATGACTGGCTAGAAGAGCGAGTAAGAGAGACTCAGAAATATGCCGACACAAACAACACTAGAAAGTTCTTTGAGAGCCTCCGAGCTGCGTTTGGACCATCCCGCTCTGGCACTACGCCACTTCTTGCGTCAGATGGTTCAACACGCATTGTTGAATTGAATGCCATAATTCAGCGTTGGGCAGAACATTTCGGAGGTGTGCTAAATCGGCCATCAAATATAAATACTGAGTCCATTGACCGCCTCCCTCAGACTCCTATTAATGCAGCTCTTGCCAAGCCATTCACAGCAAATGAGACCCGAACTGCCACAAATCAGATGTCCTTTAACAAATCACCAGGCGTGGATTCAATTCCTGCTGAGGTGTATGCCTTCGGTGGAGAAAAGCTTATTGAAAGGTTGACCGAGTTGTTCAATCATATGTTGAAAGCAGGGAAGCTGCCACAGGACTTCAAAGATGCTTCAATCATCCATCTGTACAAAAACAAAGGGGACAGCCAAGTCTGTGACAACCGTCGGGGAATCTCTCTACTTTCAATTGCTGGCAAAATATTGGCAAGAATGCTTCTGAATCGCCTTCTTGATCACCTCTCGTCAAATGACTTGCTTCCCGAGAGCCAATGTGGCTTTCGTAAAGAGAGGGGAACGGCGGATATGATTTTTGCTGCCAGACAGATTCAGGAAAAATGCATGGAACAAAATAAAGCGCTGTATATCACATTTGTTGACCTCACAAAAGCATTTGACACAGTGTGTCGTGAAGGCCTCTGGAAAATCTTGGCGAAGTTTGGGTGTCCACCCGAATTCATCATGATGGCATGCAAGCTGCAGTCAAAAGCAACGGCAGTGTTTCAGAGCCCTTTGCTGTCACAAATGGGGTAAAACAGGGTTGTGTCTTAGCCCCAACTCTGTTCAGCATCATGTTCTCTGCAATGCTACAAGAAGCCTTTAGCTCTCCTCCTCAAGGGGTAAGCATCAAGTACCGAACTGATGGCAGTCTATTCAACCTCAGGAGACTTCAGGCAAAAACCAAAACCAAAAGTACTCAAGTCTGTGACCTACTATTTGCTGATGATTGTGCACTTCTGGCACACAATGAGGATAGCATGCAAAACTGTGTTGATAAGTTCTCTAGTGCCTGTGACAACTTTGGCCTCACAATAAGCACAAAGAAAACGGAAGTGCTCCATCAGCCTACTCCAGACGACAAGTATCCTGTGACCCCAAATATCAAAGTCCATGACAGTCTTCTGAAGGTGTCGGAGAACTTCACCTATCTTGGCAGTACACTGTCTTCCGCGGCTCGTGTTGATACTGAAATTCTCTCAAGAATCAGCAAAGCCAGCTCTGCATTTGGCAGGCTTCGAAAGAGAGTATGGGATGTTGCCGGCATTCGCACAGACACTAAGCTGAAAGTGTACAATGCTGTGGTCCTTCCCACCCTACTCTATGGGGCTGAAACCTGGACAGTGTACCAATCGCATGCCAGAAAGCTAAATCACTTTCATCTGGCCTGCCTTAGAAAGATCCTAAGGATCAAATGGCAGGATAAAATTCCAGACACTGAGGTCCTCAATCGTGCCAAGGAATTGAGTATCTTCTGCCACCTGAAAAAAATTCAGCTACGTTGGGCAGGACATGTTGTCAGAATGCCCGACTCCAGACTCCCTAAGCAAATCTTCTTCTCTGAGCTCTCCAATGGAACGAGGAATGTTGGGGCCCCAAAGAGACGTTACAAAGACACTCTCAAGCAATCACTGAAGGCCTTTGCCATTGATGTGAGTGAGTGGGAAAAGCTCTCGCTTGATCGTGCAAATTGGAGGGCGGCCCTTACCAGAGGCAGCAAAGCATGGGAAGCTGACAGAGTCCAGCAGGCTATCAAAAAAAGAGAACGGCGCAAGAAAAGGCCCAGTGGTACTGAACCAACGGAGCACTCTTGTCATTTATGCGGAAGGGTCTGCAGGGCAAAAATAGGACTTATCAGTCACATGAGAAGCCATAAGTCATGAAAGAACAGTCTTTCCATTCTGTCCTCTGTGTCCTTTAGTTCTCTTTATTGTCCATGTGTTGAAATTCTCAACAATTTCTGTTCTTTATTCCTCTGGTGTTGTTAAGGTCATCATCATACCTGATGGACGAACTATTATGACTGGGTTTTGGCCGCACAGTAAATGTTCTTGCACAGCGCATTATGCTTTAATTTCCTTGCTGGTTACTGGAAGTCGTTAACGAAATGGCCACTGCAACTTTCCCAGAAAATGGCCCCAAGTTGTGGGGCAAAAAAAAAAAGGGGGAGGGGGGCTATTGAGTATTTTGGCTACATGACCCAAGCAGCTACTTTACCTGTTATTTTTTCGCTCCCTTGCGGTACCGTACAAAATAAGATTTATTCAATGAGATTGGTGGTCTCTCGGCCTTTGCACTTCTTTAGCTGTACGTATGTAATGTGTATGTGCACAGATTGCCGCTCCACTGTTAACATTTTATTTATTTATTTATCTTTATCTATTATATATTTATTTGTCTGTTGTTGTTTTTTGGGGGGTATTTTTTTCACTTCCATTGCTTTTTTCCGATTTCGTCTTTAACTTTGTTCAAGTGGTCTATTAAAAAAATTGTCTTGTCATTATGTTGACTTGGAATGGCAACTTCAAGTTTAAACTTCCATAATTTGCAAAGGACGGTACTATCCAGGCATCAAATTTGACATGATGATGACGTGTGATGCTCGTTAGCTTTCCGGTTGTTTGCTGACTACCTAAACCAGGCAAATCAGATAACCATTCTTATTTAAGGCAAACACTGACATTTTAACTCACGATATATACGAATCTCCTGGCATTGATAAACGTTATTTTCTACTACTCGTTGCATTAATATGTTAATTTCCCACTCCCATCATATCTGCTGTGTCATGAAAAAAAGACAGTAAAGACAAACTTTTACCAGGAAAGGCAAAAAAGATCATTTCGCATTGGGCCTAGCGAGATTCTTTCCATTTGGTAATAAACAAAAGAACCATCATCATCATAATATAAAGGAAGTAAGGCCTCCAATCACGGAAGGCTTTTTAACCCCAGGCCTTAAATTCTACAAAATAGGATGTTACACATACTATAGAATGACGTAAAGGTGTACGTGGGCAAACTTTAAAAGGTTTTTAAGTTGGCTATATTTTTAACACCTTCGTTGGCTTTGAGTCACAACTGAGTTGAACAGAAGAAAGTGTTCCGATATTTAGAGCCGCAAAAAAAAAAAAAAGGCGCATTTTCTTCGAGCAGAATTAAAAAGAACGACTAGAACTGTCGTTCTGCGCGTCAATCTACACACTGGTGATCTAACTTAACTTCAAAAATCACATCTGTATAATTATTCCCCGAGTCAGCGGGCCAACTAGTATTAGTACAGAAATCACCAGAAAAGAAATCATTAGGCCTACAAAATTAAAAACAGAAAAATACAGCAAACTTTTCGTTCAATAAAAATAGTTAAAAAGTGTATCTGACCTACATTGGTGTACGCAGTATTTTTCCGAAACATGGCAGCCATCTTGGTTTGAAAGGATATAAAAAAAATATAATGATCAATTTAATTAATAACATTGATAGCTAACTTCAAAGGTTCTATTCCCGCATTTCCCCCCCGCAGATTATAGCATCGGATCAAATTATAGCCAGTGAACCGCGAAATTTAATGAAGCCGCTTATCGTTTCGCTGGCACGTGGGGTAGGCTGGATGAAGTATGAAAGGACGGCGAAGCACTGTTGTGTAAGGAAAGTGGGCGGCGTTCAAAACATCCAAAGTTCCTGTGGGTATGTGCGTGGACAGGGGGGTAGGGAGGAGAGACCCTTTTGGTCTGACACGAAAAAAGGTCGCCGGAGCCAATGTGTTATGGAGCCTTTGATCCATGAGCAGCAAGGTCAAAGGGCTGACAATTAACCACAACAAAATAATAATAATAATAATAACAATAATAATTAGAATGATATTGGATGACTGTAACGCCAAAGCGATTTCGTGCGTAACTCACTGTCTTTCTTTTTCATAAGTTTATCCTCTGCTTGAAAATGACAGACAGACAGACATACAAACAGGCAATTTGAGGTTGGAGCATGCATGCCGACACGGCAACGGCCATGATGTCCCAAGAAGAAGTAAGACTAGAGTTATATTACAGAATGACAGGACAGATGGGAAACCCAATCAGAAGGGCCCACCGGTCACCCGCAGACAAGCAGTGAGAGAAGGGGGAGGGAGAGAGTGTATGTGTGTGTGTGTGTGAGAGAGAGAGAGAGAGAGGGAGACGGATAGCCAGACACAGACAGAGACAGACAGACAGACAGACAGATGGGAGAGAGAGAGAGAGAGAGAGAGAGAGAGAGAGAGAGAGAGAGAGAGAGAGAGAGAGAGAAAGAGAGAGAGAGAGAGATATATAATATGTGCAAACTGGACCACAGCTGGACATGTAGAACGGAGTGAAATTATAAAAGGGCAACTGCACAAGCCTCCCAGTCGGACAAACACAGCAAGCAGAAAAACAATGGCAAATGGACATTGTGAGAAAAAAAAATCCACTTAAGCACCCATCCTCATCCCTTGCCCCCAAAAGTGAGTCCCTCGTTCATTTTAAACTTCTCTCCACAACACAATGTCAAAATACTGCAAAATCAGATGAATGGAAGGAAGGACAGATGGTCAGAGCAAAACTGCAGAAGAAAATAACCCAAGACAAAGGAGGGCCGAAAAAAAAAAAGCTATTCGAAAACAAATGGGCAACAGATGAAACATTCAGAGAACGAAAAAAAAAAAGCTATTCGAAAACAAATGGGCAACAGATGAAACATTCAGAGAACGAAAAAAAAAAAGCTATTCGAAAACAAATGGGCAACAGATGAAACATTCAGAGAACGAAAAAAAAAAAGCTATTCGAAAACAAATGGGCAACAGATGAAACATTCAGAGAACGAAAAAAAAAAAGCTATTCGAAAACAAATGGGCAACAGATGAAACATTCAGAGAACGAAAAAAAAAAAGCTATTCGAAAACAAATGGGCAACAGATGAAACATTCAGAGAACGAAAAAAAAAAAGCTATTCGAAAACAAATGGGCAACAGATGAAACATTCAGAGAACGAAAAAAATAAAGGGGGGGGGGGGACGATTTTGGGGGATGGGAGAGGAGGAGACGGGAGAAAAGAACGGAGGAGAAAGTAATTCTCCACAAATTAAAAAAAACGGCGGAAAAACATAATATAATGAGAGAAAGAGAGAGAGGAACAGAAAAAGAGAGAGGGAGAGAAAGAAAGAGAGAGAGAAAGGTAGAGAAAGAAAGAGAGAGAGAGAGGAAGAAAGAGAGAGAGAGAGGTGGGAGGAAAGAGAGAGAGACAGAGAGTGAACAAGAGAGAGAAAGAGAGAAAGAGAGAGTGAGAGAGAGGAAGAGACAGAGAGAGAATTTGGAAGGCGAGAGAAAAAGAGGGGAGCGGAAGCGCATCAAAAATCAATACCAGCACCTTCACCTTTGCCTCTGTCTGGACCTGCCACGGCAGGGTCATCTGAAAATAGTGCTGATCTGGGGGAATTTTCATCCTTTTTCTTTAAGTTATTTTTGTCTGGTTCTCTTCTTCTCTTCGTCTGGTATAGCACTGTTGGGAGTTGATGAACATGTTTCCTACATGAGTGTTGACTCCATGTGCTTGTGAGTGTCCCCGTGTGAACATTATTTTGTGAGGGTCTCAGAGTGTTGTGTGTGGACGTTTGTGTGGTTGTCCATGTATTTATTATGTAGATTTGTGTGGGTATCGGTGTGTGGTGTGTTGATTTGCATGGGTGTTGGTGTGTGATGTGTGTCGATTTGTGAGGAAGTACGAGTGTGGTGTGGGCACATTTGTGTGGGTGTCCGTGTGTGGTGCGGGCACATTTGTGTGGATATCCGTGGTATGATATGATTGTGTGGGTGTCCGGCTGGGGTGTTGGCACATTTGTGTGGGTGTCCGTGTGTGGTGTGGGTGTCCGTGTGTGGTGTGGGTGTCCGTGTGTGGTGTGGGTGTCCGTGTGTGGTGTGGACACATTTGTATGGGTGTTCGTGTGTGGTGCGGGCACATTTGTATGGGTGTCCGTGTGTGGTGCAGGAACATTTGTATGGGTGTCCGTGTGTGGTGCAGGCACATTTGTATGGGTGTCCGTGTGTGGTGCAGGCACATTTGTATGGGTGTCCGTGTGTGGTGCAGACACATTTGTATGGGTGTCCGTGTGTGGTGCAGGCACATTTGTATGGGTATCCGTGTGTGGTGCGGGCGCATTTGTATGGGTGTCCGTGTGTGGTGCAGGCACATTTGTATGGGTGTCCGTGTGTGGTGCGGGCACATTTGTATGGGTGTCCGTGTGTGGTGTGGACACATTTGTATGGGTGTCCGTGTGTGGTGTGGGCACATTTGTATGGGTGTCCGTGTGTGGTGCAGGCACATTTGTATGGGTGTCCGTGTGTGGTGTGGGCACATTTGTATGGATGTCCGTCCGTGTGTGGTGTGGGCACATTTGTATGGGTGTCCGTGTGTGGTGCGGGCACATTTGTATGGGTGTCCGTGTGTGGTGCGGGCACATTTGTATGGGTGTCCGTGTGTGGTGCGGGCACATTAATTTGTGTGGGGGTCCGTGGTATATGTGTAGATTCGTGCGAGTGTCCCGCTGGGGGGGGGGGGGTCGATTTGTGTGGATGTCAGTGTATATATAATAACTATACTTGTATGTTTGACGCGTGTTCCTGTTATTGCTGCTGCTAAATTTCTCCGCCCATGTGTTTATGTGGGTGGGTGGATGGACAGGAGAATGGGTGCAAGGATACATGAATGATTGAACGGATCGGTACTTTGATGCAGGGATGGATGAATATCCGGATGAATGGATAGATGAATGAATCACCAGATGGATGGATGGATAGGCAAACGGGTGAAGGAATAAATGGATGGATAGCCAGATGGATGAAGGAGTGAATGGATGGATAGACGGCCAGATGGATGAAGGGATGGATGGACGGATGGTCCGATGGATGAAAGAGAATAAACAACACTATTGAGCCTGAACCAAAGTCCCGTCCAAGACTGTTCCCAGCCTCAGGTTATCAATCAATATAACTCGCCAACATTTTCTTTATCACGTACCCCCCCCCCCCACACACACACACACTCGAACAACTCAGTCTTATTTTTGATGGACGTGAAAGAGGCGTAGGGCCTTATCACACACTGCTGGCCCATCGTTCACTCAAACTTTGGCTTCAGTTGCACAGTGACTTGAGTCATTCCCCTTCTCAAGTTATGACGCAAGCACGTCACAGAAGGGCAAAACAACCTTGATATGATAAACATTTTGAAACTTGTTTTTCAAACTGCCAGGTTGGTGGTGTACCAAACTTAAGACGCACATTTATGGGACTACAAATTTAATGTATATTTAATGTTTTCTATTACGTGTGAGGAGGCACGCAAACTGAAGGACGGACTGACAATCACAGCAGGATAAATAATACTTAAAAGTCAAACTTGAATACTTAAAATTTAAACTTACTTCCTTAAATACTTAAAGACAAACAATCCGACACACTGACACAGAATAAAAAAACAAAATAACAACTAGCAGTAGTGACGGGGGGGGGGGGAAGAGAGAGAGGGAGTACGTGTGTGTGTGTGTGTGCCTGTGCGTATGTATGTAGAGAGAAAGTGAAAGAGACAGGGAAAGAGCGTGGGACACACACACACACACTACGCACGCACACACAGAAAAAGCGAGAGAGAGCAAGTAAAATGAAACATCATAGTTAGCTGAGAACCAGCCTGTGAGGTGTTTAGCGCAGTACATGTAGTACTAGCCTTAACGCTTGCTTAAGACCACAAGAAATTTCAATGGAACCAATAAGCGGACGAATCAAGTGGCTGACATGGGTCTGGGTAACCTGATTTTACACAACACTAGCAAAATATAACAATGCCAGAAACTGAAACATTAGCCTTGGCGGCCACCAGCCCATTTTCATCGACCGACTAGTTGGGTAATGACGTCACGACAGTCAGTTTCCGTGACACCTCGAGCATTAGCCAACTCTTAGGATCTCATGGAAACTCACTGTCCCGTGACGTCACCAGCCAGCTAGTCGGCGATCAAGACCGATTACTGCGAGTTCAGGCTCAAAATTACACTCGTACAGTCTGAATATGCCCAGGCGGCACGATTTTGTTTCGTACTCACTTTAGCAAATTCAGTAGCGGGGCAGCAACACACACCCCACCCCCCTCAAACACAGGTCATCGGCTAAGGGATTTCTCGTCCTACCGAAGACTGTCATGGGTACTGTAATCTCTTGACTGTGCACCCTAACCCTAACCCTTACATGACTCTGAACGTCACCGAAAATCCCTGTAATATGTTGGAGCTGTTGCTGCCACACTCCTGAATTTGGTAAAGTGAGTACGAAAAAAAGTCAGTCGCCGGTTTTGGTCGGCCGTCTGGTTGGATGGGGAGGTCACGACACTATTTCAATAACACCCGGCGCACCACCCAGCCGGTTGGATCTCATTGATACTCAATGTCATGACGTCATCATCCAACGAGGCGGTCGATGACAATCGGCTTGAGGGCGCCTAGGCCTAAAGACAAAGAGGTTGGGAGACGGGTTACACTGACATTGTTTAATGTGTTGTCTAAACACTAACCCCCCCCCCACACACACACACACACGCACATACAGATAAACACATATAGAGAAGTAAAAATCTAATACTCCAATGAAATTTGCGGAAATCTGATTAATTTATACACCGTATGGAGCGGCCGTGTTTAAAAGCCGAACCGCCTAGCTCCATATTAATGGGCTGGCACATGAAAACAACGTTCACTGACTCGAATTGAATTAGAGCTGGATATATTGGTCGGACATGGAAATGACAGGGATGACTCGTTGGTTCTTCCTAGTGTCCAAACAATGCACTAACTTGACAGACCAAACATCTTAATTCGCAGATATCATAAACAGTGGCAGATCTACTATGAAACCAATGAAGCTTGAGCTTCAGGCCTCTAATCCCGGAGTGGGGGAGGGGCGGTTGAGTTTGGGTTTAACGGCGTGTTGGCACGATATCGTGCACACTGCGCCTTCCGCGGTTGGGGGGGGGGGGGGTTGAAAACAAACTTGAAAACTTCTGGTGAGTGAATTTTGGATGTTGCTGGTAGCCAAGGGGCCCCATAACAGTTCAAGCTTCAGGGTCCCAACAATGTAGGCCCGGCACTGACCATGAAATCATAATGTGCAAATTTGACAGAAGATGGACGAAAAATTATTTTACCAGAAACATCTGAAAATTATAAGATTGATCGAACATTTGAAATATTATGTGTCCCCTCAACGAATAGGAAAAAAAAAATAATGGAGTTGATAGAATAATTTGGCTAAACATCTATTTTCTCCAGGTACGCCAACACACCTACTTGTGCGGTTTGATGATTGGAGCTGGGACATGTGATTTTATTACCATCACTATTTTGTTTTTCTTTCGCTCTCATTTAATTATATATGTCGGTCAAAATGTTATAAGTAAAAACAAGTGTCACTCAGCTCGTGACTGTATTGAAACCATGGCATCTTTGAGCAATGACTACTTTTTCTGACTGGAAGCACCGTGGCTGTCGCATAAAAACAAACACAGAACACCGATTTATCTTCCTTTTGAGTTAACATTTTATTTTCATTACATTAAATTTGACAGTACATCAATCTGCAATTAGGAGGCTGTTTTGTTACACTCCGGTTTTACATTACAGTATTATAAGTTTATATCAGTGACGAAGTCTCAGACCTTGTCACGTCGCCGGAGATACGATTTATACAACTGTAAAGAGCTCTGAAACCGAGTGAAAGTGCTTTCAGAGTGCTAACTTTTCAAATTCCTTGATTCACATTCCACAGAAATCTGCGTGTACTTTCAGAATGCCACTATTTTCAATTTCCTAGATTTAACATTCCATACCTCTCAAAGACTACTTTCACAGTGTCAATTATTATTTCTATCAATTACCTAGATTTATATTCCACAGAGCTCTGAGACTATTTTCAGCCTGCAAATTTTCAATTACCTACATCTAGATTTATATTCCACGGAGCCCAGAGAGTACTATGCTTTAAGTATGCCAATTTTCAATTACCTAGATTCATACGGAGTTCAGCGAGTACTTTCACTAAGCATATCTTCAATTACCCACATTTATTTTCAATAGAGCTCAGTAAATAATGTCAGTGTACCAATTTGCGATTACCTATTTTCATATTCCACGAGTATATCACTGATTTTTTTTTTTTTATAATTTGTGGAAAATGGCAAAGCCGTGGTTTCAAATTCAGGGGGAAAAAAATCCACCAGAGCCTCGTGAGTTCAAAATACAGCAAGAAATTACTTACAATACAAGCGTAACCCTGCCCCAAGCAAGATTTGATAGAGCCCTCTGCATTACGTGCCAAGCGCTCTGACCTACTGGGCCACTGCGTCGGTTCACGGGGTGGAAGCCACTCTTTGATTACATTCATGCAAAACAACAAAAAGAAAAATGAATACACAATTTTCTTCTATAACAACACGATACTTTAGATTTACTTTGGTTTATTGTTTGTTGTTTTGGGGACAAGGTGGTCTAGAGGCAAGGTGCTCGCCTCTCATGCCAAGGGTCCCGGGTTCTAAAACCCGGGCAGTGCAGGCATGTTGGAAGTTGGATTTTTCTCATATTTTCAAGTCCCTGGTCCTATTGGGGGGGTAGGATCGAGTACCTAGTCTTCTCGGATAAGGACGAAAAAATTCGGAGGGCCCGTGTGCACGTTGCGCACGTTAAAGATACCTTGGCAGTTGGAAAGCGTAAAGAGCAGGCCGAAAGGCCGCTGCCCGGGCAAAATTGAAAATTGAAATTAATAGATTAAAATTTATCCATATCATCCCCCCCCCCCCCTGCTAGAATTTATTATTCATTATTAAATATATATTGTTATTAATAAATATTCAAATATTATTTGAGTTGTGTGTTGTGTGAACTGATGTGAGTTGTGAACTGTTGTGAGTTGTGAACTGCGCCTAAACAGGCTGCGTTACAATTTGCTCTGAGATAGAGAGAAAGAGTGAGTGAGACAGGGAGAGAGAAAGAAGCAGTGCAGTGTGTTCAGCGCCTCGCAGGCAGCTCCATTCTGCTCTGTGGATGACATGAGATTGTGTGCATATTATGTACAATTAGAATGTGGGAGTGAATGCGTTTGTAAAGTAGTAAATAAGTTCTGTAAAGCGCTTAGAGCCTGTGAAACAGGGTTAGGCGCTATATAAATGCCATTTATTATTATTATTATTATTGTTTTCTTAATCTCCTGCAGATAAAATGCCCTCTTTATCCAAACGCATTAAGACAGATTTCGGTTGCTTTGCTTGAACACTGAAAGTAAATTTATACATTTTTTAAAAACATATAAATATATGTGATGAATTCTGCTGCATTTCGAAGAAGACCAAATTTCCATAAAATTCAGTTTGCAGGGTTCTTCTGAAGGTTCATCACAGGAAAGACGGCAACACAAATTGAATGATCTGGGCCAAATTCTGAAAACGCTTCCATCATAATCGTTGGCCGCTTTTTTATGTAAATGATGGAGACTGAACTACCATTCTAGCTTCGGGGGTAGACAGTCAAACAAAAAAGTTCCTCGCGTAATGACCGATAATAAAAAAAAAAAAAGTCTGCGCCTTTTCTGTAATAAAATAATTTTTTTTTTTTAAAAGGTGGGGCGGGGGGAGTACATTGAGAAAACAAATCAGGCAAAATGTCAACAACAAAAAGTCCAAATACAGCACAAGATATTACCGCCCGTGCTCTTAATTACTCATTTTCCTAGATTCTTTGTCCAATTTTCATTATCCTAAAATAGATATCCTTTACTAAATGTGCAAATAACACCTCCTATAGATCAAAAGATAATGTTATCACACAGTAAGAGATCTCTGACCCCTTTTTTGCGAAATGGTAGATTAGATCGATGGTATATAATGCACTATATTATTACTGACATTAGGTTTGTATTAGGCAATATAAAAACAAGCTCTAGGCGACAGACAGCCACACAGCGTACACAAACTGACAACAGATTAAAGGGTGCGCACTGAGAAGTACACACGGTATAGACATGAAGAGACGGTCCCGTGGACATAATTATACAAGAGAATACACAAATACACACGCATAATAAAATGTGACAGATCAGCAAAATGCAAGGACATGTGCAAACTGATAGATAGATAGATAGATAGATAGATAGATAGATAGATAGATAGATAGATAGATAGATAGATAGATAGATAGATAGATAGACAGATTACAAAAAAAGGTGCGGGGGGGGGGGGGGGGGAGATGACTCCTTCTCCGTATTGACATACTGTGTTCACCAACTACATGTACTTCTTTACGCCACAAAGAGTCAAGCCGTAAAATAGATTTCGAAGGAAGCGAGATTTTATAGAAAGACAGAAGGAGTGAAGTAAATGAAGAGAAGAAAAGAGTTTCTACTCTCCCCATTACCATGCTGTATTTACTCAGTATCTCCTGACGTCACAAAATGCTCACATAGATATCCGAAGGAAGCGAGGAATGAAATACAAAAGGAGTGAAGGAAATGCAGAGAAGAAAAGAGTTTCCACTCCTCCCGATTACCATGCTGTATTTACTCAGTATCTCCTGACGTCACAAAATGCTCACATCGATATCCGAAGGAAGCGGAGAATGAAAGACAGAAGGAGAGTGAGGGAAATGCAATGGAGAAAGAGTTTCTGCATGTCCCGATTACCATGCCATATTTACTCAGTATTTCTTGACGTCATAAATGCCCACAAAGAAACCGCCACTTTGTTCTCCCGCCTCTCATCAATCACTGAAGGGGGAGTCTCAATATGGAAACACTAATTGGTGTTTCCTGCCACTCTGTCCAAGTCAACATTCATAATTCTTGGCTCTGGAAAATATAAAATCTTACGCTAAAATCGATCACTGTGCTCTGAGCATAACTGATCACCACTGGAAACTGTCCTCTCCGCAACAGGATCTTCCCAAAAGCGTCGACGTTTCCAAAGATATAGCACTTTTAGAAGAGGGTACAGGCTGACCCAGCGATGCCATGTCTGAGTGGTTCTCTTGAGAAAGATTCGGTCTTTTAATTATATCCACCTGTCCTGATCTCGCCGACCTCCGAGTGAGATTGTTCTGAGTTTACTAATGTCCTAATAATGTTTCTCTAGCTACCAAAGGAGGGGCTACTGTCGGCTGTGAAGGGTTTTTTTTCATACGTTTTTTTTTTTTTTTTAATATTAAGATATTGCATTTAGCAGACTAATATCCAAGCTCCTCCTAGACTGCCGTGAAGCGAAACGAATGGCATGAATGTTTGATTTATTGCTATAAACACACCACAGAGAAAATATTAAACGGCGACATAATTATAAGCAGACGGGCCTAAAAGGGCAATCCGTTAAAGCATGCTGTGTGCACATTAAAAAGAAAAGGATATATTATGATATTCGCCAAATACCTGACTCGCAAAGAGATCGGTGATAAAACGTAAACAACAACAACAATAAAAGTTATCTCTCGTCAACAGGCCGTGTAGTCCCGACTTCCGCACATGCAGAGCAGAGCACAGCACTCAAGCAGGCCAACTCCAATGAACACTGAAGTGATAGAACTGTTGTCACCTGAGTCTAGCGGAAAAAAAACAAAGTTCGGCTGATTCTGCGCTTCTCCCATCGCAGTTTGAACATCTCCGTTACATCTAGGACAGCATAATATTTTGCTCTGCTTTGCTGGCAGTCTGTAAGCCCCTTAAACATGCTTCTCGTTAATGACAACAGAACAAGCCTAAGACAGTGCTTCCAGAACGAGAAGGCTCTTACGCAAATGCCCTTACTAACTGCAAGTTGACATTTGAAGTAACTTGTTGCAGGCTGCGGACAGTCTTTGGACATTTAGTTTTATTTTGTTTAATTTCTTTTTTCAATATTTGCACAAAATACTCGTTCGACTCTTGCAAGTCGCGATTGTAGTTCTTGTTCGTTCCAACCACTTTTGGCACTACTGAGAAATTCGACGTTAAAAGTTTGTGGTTTTAGTTATAATGCTGTTGTTAGGGGACAGTAGTATTTTGCACAGTAACCTATAGGCCCATTGAGCATATTGGCTATCTTTGAGGTAAAGACCGACACATCACCATGGCGATTGTGATATTGAATTTGATTCGTTAGCTGATTTGCAGTGCGAGCACTTCAGGCGTCGCGAACCAATCGGCGGCGAGCTAAAATTAGTACACTACAGTAAACAATGGCACGTGTGTATATCCACATAGGAGACGTTCTGTCAATTCTTTCACTTCCTTTCCCTTGTTTACACGGATTGTAGGGAATCTGACCAGCTTGGGTCCATCCTTTCCACCCGTCATAACAATCAACTACAATGCAACCAGCAGCAATTTAACCACTTAGACACGCCTCGAAGTTACACTCATCAGCTGATCCACCGGCCATCTTTAGTGTCGGAAGAACAAAGCAAAAACACTCTGTGACGTCATTCGCAATGGGCCTATTAGGGAACCTCAGTATTCTACATAGAGAGTTATAGATGAGCAGTCAACACAACTTAGTATTTTCTCCGATCGGCTTTGTAATTCGAGTACGGTCGCTTAACAACAGTGATTTCGTAAGGAACTAGATTAAAATTACCAGAACTGTGCAACAGGGTCATAAATGCCACAACGCATTTTAAACAAGTATCAAAGTGTCCATTAAACCTCTTCTACAAACTAAAAGATCTCCAGTTTTTTCAGAAAATGGTGACTGAACAAACAAAAACTAAGGTCGTGAAGTGCTGCCATAGGTGTGGATCAATTTCAGGTGAAGTAACCCAGAACCCTTCACATTGCCTTGGCCAAAAGCAACAGCGAGTGGCTGAGTGCAGCCCTATGGAAAAGAAAAAAAAAGTAGAACTATGTCATGTTTAAATCCTCTACCTCAGCCTAGTCACGAGCCGAGCGGCGCGACAGTCAAGGCTGGGCACTACTCAAATATACAGAGAAGATGGCATTTTCGCGGTGACATCAAAGTTTGAATTGGGGGATGGGTGGAAGAAGGGAAGAGTGGGATCATGACGAGGCGCAAGGTGAGGTGCTCAGGATGTTGGCCCAATAATTTTATCTCCTATATCTATCTAGATCTGTATCTATACGCCTAGCCGAATTTCACGGTTTAATTTTTAAATCCAAACTTAAATCAAGAATGTCCCAGCAGTGACAGTCACATGGGAGTTCCAGTTCTGGATTCTCGCACAGTCTATTAGACCAAGAGTCACAACGGTAAAAATGATGTCAAGATGCTCACCCTGTACCAAGGCACTGTATACTTTTTTAACCTGCTTCGTAAAACTCAGACATGCTATGCTTGTAATGCAAAACATTTGAAGACTTGACACGGTAAAATAAAATAAAATAAAATAAAACAAAAAAAAACATGGTCTACCTTTTCAGCTATCAAAATATTCTAATTGGCATGTTTAAATACAGGTATAACACTACCATTATTTTGTATGGGAGCCACCTGCTTCTAATGCTCTAACCCAGGCAAGTACATTTATTCCGTTGTTTTATGGAAGAAGACCGTACAGTACAAAACAACATTTTACAGAAGACGCAGTGACATTTCCCACTGTGCCCTGCTTTATCTTTTGTTCAATTTCCATTCTGGGATGACCAAAAGAAACTGAAAGTCATACACAAACGTTGTCCAAATAGAAGGGCAGAACGCATTTCACTCTATGAAATGATGTTAAAACGTGATTTTGACCTACAGTGGCGTATACGCTACAGTTCCTCAACAAGTCAATACTGTATAACGTTGATTTGAAGATATATTACCAAGAAAAGGATACATGTGTGTGGAAATCATTTGGAACTACAAGACCAAATCACTTCTCGCTGAATCTACATTTATTTCCCCTTTAACGTAAAAACATTCACAGTCTATTTGTTGTAGATGGTTTATTTCTTGTATACTATCTCGTCACCTGAACATTTTTGGAAATTTTTTGGATTTAACGTGACTTTAAATGATTTCTGGACTTTAGAAAAAGAAATGTAATTGATGAGGAAATAGATCACATGATGCTCTAATTCACTACAAAAAACAACAACATGGATAGATAGATAGATAGATAGATAGATAGAAAGATAGATAGATAGATAGATAGATAGATAGATAGATAGATAGATAGATAGATAGATAGATAGATAGATAGATAGATAGATAGATAGATAGATAGATAGATAGATAGATAGATAGATAGATAGATGGCTGTCTTGTCTAAATTGTGCCTAAATACAAAGTTCAGAATAAAATTAAGCTGACCGTGATGAATGGAGATAGAGGAATCCGCCAATATTTACCCCATGTCTGCCCGACGCCTGCACAGGCCAGCGGTTTCGAGTTGGATCGATAGCAGACGACGAGCTCTAGTCGAAATGAAAATATCTGGGAAGGAAACGAACTTTGACCCAGACTGTTGCCATGTAAGGCCCGTTATTTCAACTCTGGCGCTATTCGGCATTATTGTGAATATTGATATGAACATCGCAAAATAGGGATGGGTGGATGGATGAAGGACTGAGTAGATCAATCAAAAGACAGAATATTAGTGAACTGAGAGACAACCGGGGGCTAAATAAGATTGAAAGATAGAAGGGGTGAGAGAAAGAAAGGGAGAGAGAGAAAAGTTGAAAAAAGAGAAACTGACGAAACTTTACTTGGTGAAAAATTAAAGAATGACAAAGAAAAGAGAAGTTGGGGTGAGGGAGGGGGGGGGGCACGAACAATGGATGGAACAAACGGCAGGAAGTCGATACACACCCACGTAAGTCCCCCTCACATTAAAAGTGAATGATAGCGAGAGATTGTCTAGAATGGAAACTATGCATTGGGTACCAGGGCAAAAGGCCGTGTCAGGTTTGGTGGTGGATACAGAGGGCTGCAGCTCTGTTCATCTGCACGGAGCTCTAACACATCTCACGACTGTGCCATTAGCCTCTGTATTTCAGGAAAGAGGCCACCCATGACGTATGCTACGCCCGAAAAAATATCCCAGCTAGCGCCCCCTATGGAAATCCGTCGCACAGGATTGACCTCAAGTCTGCGCAAAGGAATGAAGCTGTTCCTAGTTAGATCCGCTGGTTGCGACATCTTGGCGACGCCGGTTTGACGTAGGGAACCCACCCCGATGGTAATCCTACCAATCTTATGGAAATCTACGTCGGACTGACGTAGGATGCTGGCTGTGACACTCTTTTGATACGCCAGATTTCACAGCCTCCCCCCAAAATAAATAAATAAATAAATAGAATACAAACCTACCAACTAAATGACGATTTCGATCAGCGACACGTATATTTATGTCCCATAAAGGCGAACTGAAACTGTCAGATGGGCTATGATTTAGCCATGACGTCCAGTAAATGTGCATTCTTGTTATCACTGTCTTGCACATCACTGGACTGGCCTTTGCCCTCAACACTGCCAGGAATTTCCTTTTCATAGTAAAAATGAACAGCCCTAAATACAGGACAGTCCTATGAAATAATGGACAGTTGGGAGGTCTGTAAATAAGACATGAGACACGGACACGGTGGTCTAAAGGCAAAGTGCTCGCCTCTCGTGCCGAAGGTACGGGGCTCGATCAACGGTTTTCGGGGGAAAAAATTAGTGTCCCTAATCCTATGGTAGGTAAGATCGAGCACCTAGTCTTCTCGAATAAGGACGAAAACCTCGAAGGGACCGTGTGCATGTTAACGATGCCTTGGCAGTTGAAAGTCGAGAACAGCAGGCCGAACAAGGCCGCTGCCCGGGCAAAATTCTAAAAAAACTAATCCATACCACAAAAACAAACAGAAACAAAAACAATAAAAATGAAGTGTAAATGGCGGCGAACTTCCGAAAAGAAAGATATAAATACAGGTCTGTAAATAAATATGTGGGATATATTGCCGTGGCGTTGCCTTCCATCCGGGTGAGATTGAAATAAGTCCAGTGCTCAGCGAGTTAAAAAGCTCAGCCGAGCAGCAACGTATGAACGATTTCCACAAAATGGTTACCTCATGAAGAGGGCAATTATAAGTGTAGTTCACTTCTCTTTAGCGCATTTATCTGATTTTCCTGGTAGCTGCCGCCGATTTGACGTTTTATGCCTGTAATTAAGTAATCGGGTTGTTCCATGGTTCCAGCAGTATGTTTCTACATCAATTTCTGTATTCCTCTCTGTGTCTGTCTCTCTCTTTCTCTCCCTGTATTTCCATCCACGTATGCATGCATCCATGCATCCATCCATCCATCCATCCACCCCTTCAAGGTCCCTCCCATCCATCCAACCATCCATTCAAGACTGCAAAAAATAATAACTGGAGGGGTTAGCTGTTTTAATTATGCTTAAATCCTAATATAAAGGTACAAAATAATAATAATAATAATATTATTATTATAATGAGACAATGAGGTAAAAAAAAATTTATTTTTTTTTCATGCAGTGTGACTGAAAACTTCAGCCTTTTCAAGATGCCTTACTTTAATATTAACAGCCTTGGATTCACCTAGAGAAAATAGTAAATGCGCACATTTTTGTGCACAACTGAACTGTCGTGGGTTCAGGCATGGTGTAGAACTGCTCCCTATAACTACGTACTTTAGACTTCTGGCCAGGCGCAAACATGCGGTATCATGCCGTCATGTTGCAATCGTCCTTAGTTTCACGTTCCCACTGACCACGCAATGATCCTCAATTTCGCACGACAATGTATGCGCACCTCTAGCTCTATCCATACGCCTACATTTGAAGGGGGGAAAAATGCAACGCAACAAAATCGCGTGTGCGCGCCAAGCGATAAGATGACTCCCTGAGCATAAACAGTCTTTCACATTTATGTGTGGTGCTCTGGGAAAACCCCTCACATGGGTCAAATTTCACATTTTGAGATATACAACTATTATGAAAGAGGGCCCTTTTCCGCATATTTTGTTTTTTATTTGAAGTCAATAAACAGTTTTTAAGATATGGCCATTTAAAGTGTCAGGTGTAGTAACCGGAGAAACAGAAAAATTACCTTGCAGCAGACCTGCCACAATCCAAATCAGAAAATCAATATGATCAGACCCAAAAATCAGTATATCATTGAAAGCAAAGTATTAATTTTCAAGTATGTTCAATACTGTAGGTCGCAACACAAAAATCACTGTAACCATGAAAGTGCTTGCCAGCCTCGGCAATAGTTGTATATGTATAATGCAAAACGAAACGCAAGTGCTTGCTGACGGTGCAAACTTGTCACAGTGACAGAAATGCATGCTGGGTTTTTCTGACGCCAGCAAACCAACCGTGAAATAGAAAAATTTGTACATAAACTTTTTCCCCGAGTGGTCTAGGTCGGATCGGGGAAAAAAATCGGTAAATTTTCATTAAAATCGGAAAATCGGTAAAAGGGCCATTTAAAAAAAAAAATCGGTAAAATACCGATTGAATCGGTATAAACGGCAGGTCTGTTGCAGGCCTGTATTTCAAAAGCAGCCTGTGCGTCATCCGACGGTTTTTCGTGGAGCGCCACACATTAATTTGAAGACGGCACTCAGGGGGGTATCATACCAAGCCCAGAATGGCACAGTCAGCTGCTGGCAGACAAGGCGTGCGCATCATAATTTCCTATAATTATTTTCTGAGTAAATCCGGGAAGACCGTAAGTCCGGTAAAACACAGTCAACTTCTGCCACTATTTCTTGAGTGTACATTTTGCTGGCAGCAACTGGCTGTGATATGATACCCCCCTTCAAGACACTCTAAGGCCGTGTGTTCATGACGTTCGATCGTACAGTGGACAAAACTTGTGTCTACCTGCTCCAGCGATCATGTTCTTCTATCGCAACAATCAGTATTCAATGCCCTCCCATTTTGTTTCCCATTCCTCATACAATAAGGCCAGAAACCCATATCTGCATGGCGAGCACAGGACACAATCTGATGCTGAATTCTTAAACATCACTTTATCTGATCTCCCTATCGCCCGATGCAAGAACCAATGAATGTTGCATCGATCAATGTGATGGCGCAACGCACATCAATGTTCCTGAACATCTCCTTCTTTCTCTTCTTTCTTTGTTTATATTTCGCCCACAAAGAAGTAGGGGTGGGGTGGTATGGGGGATGGAGGACGAAGAATGAATCGGCTGGAGTTGATGGAATTTACTTTTTTTTTCTCTCCCTCTCTCTCTCTCTCTCTTTCAAATCAAAACTTGTAGTGCTGGACAGATCACCCTCACTCATTATTTTTTCCCTTGATAATGTTCTTTTCACTTCAAGTTTCCGTGGTGTCTGTGACAGTCTAGCCTACAGTTCAGTGTTTTTACTTTACAAGACATGGGGGGAAGGGGTGCGGCGGGGAGATGGCAAGATGAGGTATTATTTCATGATAATGCCCGTCCACACTGGCGACCGGCGTCTCACTGTCTGTCTGCCAATTAGCCGGAGAGAAACGGATGGGATCGACTGTTGCTCGCGATGGAAGACGGTTCCGGACGACGGAGAAAGGAAGAAACATGAGAAATCAATCTAAAAAAAAAAAAAATTCCTTCCATTCTATTTGTTTTATGTGCGTGCCTGTTTCCTCTAAATTTTTGTCCCAGGATGACCCCCATGCCATGCGCTCGGTTGTGAGCACAGCATAGCAGACCAGATCGACTGATTATTCTATCACAAGTGAGAGGAATAGAAATATAGTAATAAACAACAAATGAGGAACAAAGAATTGGTTTTGGAGACGTACACAGGAAGATGAGGAAGTGACGGTCTGGCAATATGCCCACCCCCCACTTTATTTTTCTGGGTTTTAAAAAGCACACCTGTCCGACAACAGCCTAGGTACACAAAAATTCTCCCAGAATAATCATTTCTGGGAAGTTGGTTGTCCTCCCTCCAAAAATCAAATACAATAAAAAGAAACCCAGAACTCAATGTCGCGCAGGGAAGTCTCATGTCTGTGCACCATCAACTTAATATTTCAGGTTTGCTTTCAGACTGAACGACTCTTTGAAAGTTTGGCGGCCCGTCGTATTTTCAACGAATTTTTAGAAAAACAACTTTCCGATAATTTTGTTGTCCAGTAATCCAAGTTTGGAAAGGAAAAAATGGAAACGTTTTCATGCACAGCCACTGACCAGATATAGTAATACAGCGGCGTTTTTATGCACGGTCACTGACCGTGTACAGTACATATAGGCACCAATGCAAATGGGGGACTGTCAAGGACTACTGTATAAAACATACAAACAAAATTTGGTGTGACTTCCCGGTGCAAAAAGAAAACCAAAGTAGAAGGAAAATTTTCGGCAGATCTGGCTTTATAGTGTCTTATCGCCCATCTGAGACGGGCGGGGGAGGGGGGGGAGCGGAGGAGGGCAGCAGGCTTATCGCGCGCAAGGCCGGATACTTCAGCATGTAAATAAATATATTTACATAAAGCACCAACAACAAAAAATATTAATAAGCTAAGCTATGCCACCGCTGTTCTTTTCCCTTGTTGTTTTATTGTGTCGTTTCTGCATTATTTCTTACCCGAGGCTTTTTCTTTTCCCAGATTTTGACTTTGCATCAAGCTTCTGCTTCGACCCCACAGACTGTCTGCGGGTTTTTACAATTTCAGCGCTGTCCATACAATTATTTCAGACTGCACAGGTCCACCGCCGGTGTTCAGCGCAGTCAACATCAGCACCCAACGAATTCAGATTGTGACCGAAATATTAATGACTACATGATCGAGACAGAGGAAATGGTAATCCACTTCCCACATCAAGGCCAGCCTCATCATTACTCAAGACTGATTTTGCTTCTTTCCAAGGAGAAACCAATCATGGCTCAGACAGACATTGACTAGACTCGAGTAGAGATCTTTAGGTTCGGAGGTTCGACGCATTGAGCATTTGCACCTCAGACATTGGTTAGACTGCAACAATAGCGTGTATATTAATGGTTCTGAACCAGGGGGAAGGGAAAGTCCCATGAGGGAATAACCTGACCTACCTCTATCTACTTCTGTGACTAACAGAAACAACGTGAAATGCCGCACTGGTGTGTTTGTACATAAACTTGCTCTGTCTTTAACCCGATTCGTTCTTCCGGGTATAAAAGACCACGAACAATGGTGCTTTTGCCTTATATTTCACCACGTTTTTGACCACTTCATGTGTTCTCCAAAGATCTTCCCGCCCAGGTCACGAAATCAAGTTGTGTTTTAATACACAAACATGCTTATAAAAGCGTGTGACGTTTTAATACACCGATTCGTACGTTGCGGGCTTTTTTTTAACCGGGCGTCTCATGCAAGGAAAAACATACTCTCACCCGTAAAATAAAACGGGACAATTAATGGGGGGGGGGGGAGGGGGATAAAGTCACCAAACATGAATGTATGGGAGAAACGGGTTCGAAAACTTCAAACAACTACTCAATACCATGCCAAAAAGAAGAACGTGAACACGCTGAAAGAGTAAAATGGGTAGCATAAAGTGCATTCTACAATACACGAGACTACTCTTGGCCTGGCTGACCTCTTCTATCCCATCAAGAAATTCCTCTGCGCAAAAAAACTCGATGTCAAATTCTCACCGACAGAGACCGAGAAGCAATATCGCAATTAAAATACAAAAAAAAAACAAAAAAACTCATTATTTCATAACTGCCGGTGTGATTCCTTTAACGTATATTGTTAAGTATTAAATTCACACGTGGATGACTAAAATCTGTGACCCAGCCACTCTAAGTCCCAGCCAGATGCTAAGAGTACACAAACGAACCTGTGAAATATTAATTCATCACTGGTAGGTACCTGTGAAATATTAATTCATCACTGGTAGGTACCTGTGAAATAATTCATCACTATTCTTGCTGACTCTTTAGGTAGTTCTCCCTTTCTTTCTCTCTCTCAAAAACATTAATCCCGTGTCCCAAACACCCCCCCCCCTCCCCTTTTCCCCTTGATCCCCGGTACGGGACTACGGGTTACCAGAATGTGGACGACGACATCAGGGCCCAGAACGAAATCGATATCGTAGAGAAACGCCAAGCGAATTCCCGGCAATGGCAGTATGTCTGGCGCGTGCCGGCTACTGTGAGCTGCCAATCTACCAGCTATTGTCAGCACAGGCAAAAGATCTTCAGCTCCCCCCTATGTCTCAGGTCAGGCAAAGGGCGAACTACCACGCCAAAGTCCCAATTAGTTAACTAATCCACTATTCACATAATGTTGTATTAATGACGATGGAATCCATGCTCCAGCAAAAGTGTAGTCAATCAGATGCCGCTGTGATAACAACTGAATTTAAATAATCCGCACCAACATCACATAACCAGCGGGCCTTTTCGTCGCATCCACTTAAATACAATTTCTTTCATTTTCATTGCTTTTCTAACCCGGTAGTTTTCAGCATCTACTTAAGCGGGCTTTTCCCAAAAGGATTTCTGATGAACTCCGCAAGGATCAATTTACTATTGTACATAATAAATTCTTAGTGCATTTCTTTTGTAATAAGGTCTGATTTCATATTTGATTAATTCATAAACGCCTGATTGCAAAAATGAAAATAAGAAAAAAAAACAAAAAAACACCAAAAACATGCTATTGTTCAATGATAGACGCAAACTGTCATCATAATGTTGGCTTTCCAGAATGTATTATCACCTTTAAGCTGGTACGTCTGACTCTGAACCTACTGTCACAATGATGCTGATCTTTCTCAATACATTACATTCGAAATCAAAATACATATACGCTACGGTGCATTTTCGACTTTGCAGCCCCCCCCCCCCTCCCCAAGTTCAGTTTCTGGTGCTTGGACAAAGAATTTATGAAATATGATGCTAATTCACCTACCAAACAAGTAAACAATTTCACTTGCGGCCAAAGACCATTCATGAAAGTGCCACTCTGCTAGGAATACTTTGGTTCTGACACACTCATTTTAATATCAGGTGTTTCATATTCCCTGCTAGCCAGGCAAGTGTCCTTGCGCACACACGTAACTGTCACTCTTAGAGCTATATCATGTGTTCGAAACTTCCCTGGGCACGAACGGATTGATTTGCAATTAGCATTCTTGGGCATGGTGCCAGATAGAACCAGGGCTATGGTGTCCGTAGCAATATTGCAATGGCAGTGGCGGTTGTAGAGTCGGATCATACAACAGACATCAAGAAAATGCACAATTACAGACAGATCCAGAAGGAAAAGAAGGAGAAAAAAGCAAACTAACAGTCTGTTGCCCTTTGGTGAAATTTCCTGTTTTAAAAAAATGCACTTCGTCCACGGCGCACTGTCTGGGGTGGACCTCCTGTTTTCCTCTTTTCTTTAAAAAAAAATTACCTAATAACTTCCTTTCTGAGGCTCCATTCATATTCTCAGTTCCAGACAATACCTTCCATTCCCCCGCACATACACTAAAAAGAAAAAGGCGGCACAGTTCTGATTCCTGCTGGTATGGTTTGACTCCTGAATTCAGAAAATCACATCTGCAACATCTGCAACCACTCCATGTGACAAAAAAAAAACATGTGGATCCAAGTACATACTGTATACTGTATCTTTCCTAAAACTTACAGAAAGAGTCAAATTCACAGCCAGTTCAGCAACGGATTATTAGTAACAATACACCCCAGCAAACTAGAAGGTTAAAAAGACAGAACTTGAAGAGAAGGTTAACACAAGAGCATTGGACTCACCTTGCTTGGAAACCGTGACTCGAGACTTGTTGCGAGGGTCAGACACCCAAAAAGTAAAGCAGTACTTGCAAAATGGCGAAGAAGTTGTGACAGTATTTGAAGACACATCATCCGCTTTCTTGAAGGTTCGTTTGGCAAACTGCTTCTGGTGACCCTCCGGCGTTAGGTCATCGTCGTAGTGAATACAGAGGTTCTCATGGTTCTGAGCTGGGGTTGCTGGCGGACTATCCTCCACGTAACTTTTATCGTTGTCATAGTGTCTGGGGGCCAGGGTGGTGCTGACCGCGAAATCGTCTCCGGAGTGGTTACGTGCCAGGCTGTTGTCATCACAATGCACTGAAACACACATGCACAAAACAGGTAATTACACAAAAACAATGTTTATTTAAACTTACTGTAAAAATGGTATTTCAGTATTCATTCAATCATCTAGATTGTTGGCAGACTCATGGGGGCCAGTAACTACAAGAAAAGCGACCGTTTCAGTATGGCTATCTGGTCTGTATTATCCCGAAACAAAAGTAAAAAAGCCTAATATAGAGCTATATTTTGCATTGCAATACGTCCAAAATTAGCGGTACAAATAAGATGTCAGAGGTTACATCAATTACTACTGTGGTTGCTTTAACTTGCTACTGTCTTTCCACAAGCATTTAATAACCCTGTTTTGAGATGAATCAAATTCAGCATGACTTGAAGGCCTTTTTTCAAAATTGTATTATAATGCATTATAAGTCAAACAAGCAAAATCTAAGATTCTTAGCTAAAGACTGATATTATAATTTAAGTGTTTTCCATGTATGAGGGCCAGTAACTACAAGAAAAGTGACTGTTTCAGTATGGCTATCTGGTCTGTATTATCCCGAAACAAAAGTAAAAAAGCCTAATATAGAGCTATATTTTGCATTGCAATACGTCCAAAATTAGCGTCCGGAATATACTAACTTTTGCGATTCAAGAAGATGTAAGATACCATAATTTACAAAGGCAAAATGTTGATTTAATAAAACTTAAAATTAAAATTGATAACATAGCAATGACAAGTAAGTTCTAATACTTGAGCATGCAATTTAATTTCACATTAGAGAGCAGGTTTTTTTTTTTTTTTACCTTTAACAAAACTGAAAACAACCAAAGAAACTAAATCCCCGGATCTACTCAATTAGAGAGACAGAGAAACATAAGACACTGTGGAATATCAACTGAGAATACACGTAGTGATGTACTGCATATATTCTAATAGGCTACTGAACAACGACCATAACCCAGTATTTTGTCTAGATTTGGCTTTGTAAATTTTAGATTATATGCGCGCCGAACAACATTCATCCTAACAAATGAAGCCCAACCCCCCCAAAGGATTCGCAGAAAGCCTCTGTTTTAACTACTGATTGTTTGATAATTAATAGCATGTCTACTTTCTTGGGTGAAACTTCCACCTTTCCTAGCACCCCTGCAGACCTGAGGTGTGTACTTTCTAAGTCACCAGGAAAAGAAAATAATCATCATTATACCAATTGTAAGTGAGATCTCCATTTCTGGTTATTCTGCCCGTCCTCTTCCTCTGATGAAGATATAATTTAAGCCGAACATTCAACATTTGGTTACAAGCTCCAAGTACCTGCTTAGCATCAATAATTTACATCCCTGCTGTCTTTATTCCACTACAACATATAAAAGATTGATTACATAATATACACCTAAAGTGAAAGCAAAACGATTCAAATGGCTGAATTCAATCTCTTACAGAATTTAATAAAATACACAATTAATAGAGCTTTAACTAAAAAATATTATTAGTGAGTATTCACCACAACTTCTTTCAAAGATAAATTTACTTCTTTTTAATCTTCCAGTATTCAAAGCATTGGCAAAATCCTACCCAGCCACAGATAGAATATTAAGCAGCAGCCACAGATAGAATATTAAGCAGTTTGACTCCTCCAAAGGCTACACTGACCAACTCACATGTATTCTAACTTTACATGCATGCATTACATATCAAAATTAGCATCACCCAATGTTATAATCTGATCACATTTTTGCAAAGTTTGGTTATTACTAGGCATTGACTATCATGCTTTCAATGTAATCACATCACATTTTTGCAGAGATTAATGAATTAAGTTTGGCTAGAATTACTGAGCATTACCTGTCATGATTCATGATAGTCTCATCACATTTTGCAAAGATAAATAAATCAAGTTTGGCTATTCCCGGGCATTATCTCTCAAGCTTCATGAAAACTATATATATCTCTAGGCATTCTCCCACTTTAATAGGTTTCTGAAAAAAACAACTTTTTCCATAATGTAATGGATTATTTTTTTAAATTATACATTTTTTTATCCTAAAAGATGTAAAGAGTACAATTAAAGTCATTGCAATACTTCAGATAATCTGCAGCATCTGTTGATAGTTACTGCTGGCTAAAACTTTCAGCATAGATAAGGTGTTTCAAAAAAAATTATAGTATGACAGTGTTTACCATCCTATGAACAGTAAATCGGGACTTCACTCTTCATACTATAAATTAAAGGAAATGCCTCTGGATGGACAGTTGCCACCTTCAAAGTGGAAGACTGAGGAACTCTAAAGTACGAGTATACGAGAATACTAATTTTTGTCGATTGTGACCAATCAATGCCACCAGATCCACCACAGCATTTCCTAAATTTTTGCATTATACATTTTTTAACAAAGAAGCCAAATGAGAAAGTCTGAAATGGTACATGATTTTGAGAATAATAATATTAATAATAATAAAAATACAACTCATTTAATTAAGCTGTGGAAGAGACAAACAAAACCTGAATGCCCCCTAAATTTTCTTCCACCTCAAGTACAGAAGTTATGCAAATTGCTAAAATATACAAAGCAATCAAGATGAGAGCTGACAAAAAGCACTGTGACAAGTGTATTTGCTGTGTCCAAGTATAAAAAAAAAAGAGAAAGATTTCCTCTATGCTAGTATCATGTTCATTCATGTCAGGTTACATCAATTACTACTGTGGTTGCTTTAACTTGCTACTGTCTTTCCACAAGCATTTAATAACCGTTTTGAGATGAATCAAATTCAGCATGACTTGAAGGCCTTTCTTCAAAATTGTATTATAATGCATTATAAGTCAAACAAGCAAAATCTAAGATTCTTAGCTAAAGACTGATATTATAATTTAAGTGTTTTCCATGTACCATGGTTGGTAGGATTCTGAAATCTACAGCCTTTTCTAGGGTGCCATACTCTCATGATAAAAATCCTACCTAGCTTAACGAACTTTACACAAATGACAGTTTGCCACTTTAGGCACAATCACCCCAGTTTCATATATGGACTCCGATCCAGACCCACTTTGGTGTGTTATAAAAATAACCCATTCAATTTCTTTATGCAAATTTTTCTGACACTTTTTGTTAAACTCATGCTCATCTGTTTTGTTGTAGTCATAGTTCAATATTCAGTAAACTGAACTTGAATGAGATGTCACAATTGGTTCCACAATTTATGATAAACCTTTTTGATATGAGACTGTAAAGTGTACCAGCCTGTAGAGCCAGACAAGATGAAACCAAAAGTTCAAACATTATGAAACAAGTTTGCAGAAAAGCTCACTGTCTGCCGGTTCAAAGCAGAGAGAGGATGGGGACTTTGAGCGAATGTACCTATTACATTAGATAAAGAATTATAAATATCAACATTCACCATTAGACAATAGATAGAAGCAAATCTCCCGTTCACTTTCACAAGATCAACAAAATGTCATACCAACTATAATAAAATTTGTACTGCCTCTGCGATCCCAGCCGTCATGTGCAAAGAAATCACAAGGCATGCATAAATTGTGTTTTTAAAGACAAAAAGTGTCAGTTCTACTAATGATCATCAGGTTTCATACTGCTCTGATGGGCATAATTATAAATATTCTATGAAAGAAGTCATACACTCATGTTTGATCCCCACCATGCCATTTCCCTTAAGTAGGTCTATGATTTATTTTTTTTTGTCCTTAGGGATACCTTCAATGTAAAAAAAAAAAAAAAAGTTTCATGCCATCAGACCTTGGAAAGCAATTTATCAATGGCCATGGCAAAATTAGGTGTTCAAAAAAAAATAATTAAACAAATCATTATGCCAGGCTGGAGCATTCAGAAATAGTTGCGACAACTAAACAACACACTGGACATACATATTGTACCATCAGAAAAATAATATTATAGCACGAGTTTGCAAATACTATCAGACTTCATGAAACAATAAAAAGGAAATATAATGCACATAGCTGGATACTGGTTTGAACAACAATTCATTGATTTTGATTTTTTTTAATGGTTTAAAAATATTGACTGGATATTTTTCTTTATTCATTTTTATTTTTTTCATACATTAAAGATTTTTGTCTTCAGAGGATCGCCACTCTTCGCACTGGAACTGGAAGGTCTTTAGTTTCTCAGGGGCCTCAACTGGGGGCTGTTGGCCCCCTATTCTTGACTGCTTTCTTATTTCCTTTCTCCTTGTTTGTGTCCTGTTTCTTGTGTGGTGGGTGCCAGATAGTTGAGAGATTAGAAGAACTTCAAGAAAAAGCAGGAGGAAGGAAGGTCCTACTACTAACTCCCCCTCAGGGGCTTTGATCGCATTTTAGAATTAATCTTGTTCACGGCACTGTCAGCACATGCCAACTGGACTTTTCCCTCTGCAGAATGAAATTACTAGGGACTTGTTCTAAAAGTTCTGAAGAGGGTAGTCCAGGATGCTATGTCCTCCCAGGGCTGGGAATCTACCATAAAGTAGGCCCGCCAGACATTGTCTGATGGCGTCTCAGTAAAAATAAACTGTAAAATGAACGTCTGTATGACATAATTGATGTAAATACAGTTACTTTATTAATTATATTTCAATACTTGAAACTTTAGGCCTAATCCTTAGACATTTTTAAAACTACATATTATTTGATATATTATAATATATATTTCTATTTAGGCCTACTATCTATTGCCTAAATGGCCTTTAT
Organism: Onchidella celtica; assembly: GCA_963931925.1. NCBI lineage: Eukaryota > Metazoa > Mollusca > Gastropoda > Systellommatophora > Onchidiidae > Onchidella > Onchidella celtica. Next base: position 8,639,107 of record OZ007582.1, read on the forward strand.
TCTATGTCGTAAACTCACCATATTTATTATAGGTTGGATCTAGAAATCTAGATCCAGTAATACATTGAATGGAGGGGTTTAAGGATTTGATTCACGTTTAAGTTTAAGTTCAAAGGCAGTTAGGTCTAGAGACTCATTTCTGAAAAGGCACCAGATGCCTCATGTGCGGGAGCAACTAAGTTCAGAATAATGCCGTGGTCCAGTAGACCTGTCATATTTATCTAGAATCTAGATCTAGATCTAGGCTGACAATCTTTCCCAATCATTTCACTGTTCTTCGTTTCCTACTCAGGTTTGCTATCTCAGCCCTACATCAAAACTCAGACTACTGACGGTATAGGCTACATAATTATAATACGTGGCTCTAGATTATCTAGTTCTAGATCTAGACTCTAGATCTAGATCTTGATCGTTTCCCTACGCACATCCAGAAGATCACCGTGACCCGTTATAGTGACACTATTATTATATAAGCTAAAAATAGGGGGAAAACAATACCTTGATCAAAAGATGACAGTACAATACTGAACAGCAGAAGAAGTTGGTATGAAGCTGAGATTGTCATGATCGGATCATTGGCGGAGTAAGTGTCGTTTGTCTTGCTTCTGTGCTCCTGAAATAAAACCACAGTTCGAATGCGTTGTTTCTTTTCTCAGATTGTGTATGACCCTATGATGAAACTGACAATAAATAGCAGGCGATTGCTACACATTCAACCACATTCTTTCTTGTCGCCAACACGGTGCCATGGAATGAGAGAACCTCGACAGCCACATCAGAATATTCCTTGTAGAATGGTATCCATGTCTATTTGAAATGTACATTTGAAGAGAACATGACCATCCTGTATTCCGAGGCCTTGTTATTGTTGTCCTCATGGGGCCTTGCTGAGACCCAGTCAGTCAGACAGTCTGATGGCCTCGTTCGTCTGTTTCAGACAAGCTGACCCAGACAGTTCACGAAATAGACTCGCCCACTGACACCACTGCGTGTTCTGCTGAGAGTATGTGTGCAGTGCACTGCACCACGAGTCGTGCGACACTGGCCAATCACCTGACCGGACTCAAAGCCACTTTTTGCTTGGAACGTGAATGATAACAGAGCGAAGGGGTGGGATAAATAGAGGCGGTGGAAGGTTAATAAGGCTTATCATTTGAGAAAATTTAATCGATGATGATATAATTGCTTGCTGGTGCTGATTTGGAGCGTGCAATACATCTCAATGGACCAGTGCATGTTTCCTTTTGAAGGAAATCAGAATGTAATCTTGACAATTGAGAATTAAAAACTCTTAGGATCAATTAATTTGATTCCAAAATGGGGATGAATGATGCAGACGGTGAAAGAAATAATGGGCTTGTGCTGATATGATACACATCCATAAACAAATGCTGTCAGAAGTCTAGCGCGGTGGTTCTGTAGTCGGCTCATGCAGCAGTCTTGCACAAAGGCCTTATATCTGCATATTATTTGCATAATATTTGCATATTGTATTGAGCCTCTCAACCACAGTCGCTCAGGTTGAAAGGGACAGAGAGTGGGCTCGTCGCTGGTGGTGTGAAAGCTATAATACACGGGTAAAGAATGACCGAGATACTTGCAGGCTATAGTCCAAGATGTTCATTCAGTTCATCTTCTGCCGGTGGTTTTTTCGTTGCTCCGTGTGACCAGTCCTAGAGGTGGTTTAGATCTATACTTTGCCTAGCGCTACCCACCAAACACTCTCAGTTAAATTACGCTATTGTTCTTCAAGTCACACTGCATAATGACGTGTACTTTACTTTTTGAAACCACTTACAGATTTGAGATTCCGAAGGCTGTCGATAGCGATTTCTTGCAAACTTATAAAGAAAATCAAGCAATCGGTTGCCCTGGACACATCTGATGTAGGTGAGATAATCCTATGTTTTTTAAGTTAAAAAAAAATTCAATCGGCGCAGCGGATGAACAGTGGGTTGGAGAAAATGAATGAAAGAAAAAGAATACGGTAATTGTATCGCTGGAGACGGATAATGATGGTTTGGTCCAGGAAGAGGGGACGTAGGTTTTCAGGGGAAACTACTCTTACAATCTTTTTGTGTAATAAAATTTTGCAGTTAATTATCTTTTCTTCCTTGCTAAACCTGCTCCGTAAAATAGGAACAAAATATCCTATTCAATTTGTTAGCATTGCCAGACAAACCCAGTGTTGCTCCAGTAAAGCTATTTGTCACCTGATCCATTTCCCCCCCCCCCGCCCCCCACCAGCAACAACAAAATCATATATATATTGTTATTAATAAATATTCAAATATTATTTGAGTTGTGTGTTCTGTGAACTGATGTGAGTTGTGAACTGCTGTGAGTTGTGAACTATTGCTAGTTGTGAACTGCGCCTAACAGGCTGCGTTACAATTTGCTCTGAGATAGAGAGAGAGAATGAGCGAGACAGGGAGAGAGAAAGAAGCAGTGCAGTGTGTTGAGCGCTTCGCAGGCAGCTCCATTCTGCTCTGTGGTTGACATGTTGTTTCTGTAAAGCGCATAGAGCATTTTAAATGGATATGCGCTATATAAATGCTATACATTATTATTATTATTATTAAAATAGTCGATAACTGATAAGGAATATTGCCTATCACGTCGTGTTACTATAACTGTTGTTATTGTCATTGTTGATTTCATTTTCACTGCCGTCTGAATGAATGTTTTGAGATGATCAAAAGAAAAGTAACTTATTGGTCTTTCCGTTGTAGAGTTAGGCAATTCATAGGCTACTCATCCTTCCAGAGACCTTCTTATGCGTTTCGTCCCTTCATTCAGGATTTGTATTGTCGTTATTTGAAAAAAAAAATTTTTTTAATTTAAAAAAAAGAAAGAAAAAAAATATACAGATCTAATCAATTTGTGAATCTTCTTGGGCCTCTCCTGAGAACAAAGCACACTGCACCGACATCACTTCGTCCCCTTAGAATGACAAGGTTCTATCTCCACTTTTTGGCTGAACTGAATTACACTCTACACACTACTTCTACAGGTCTTCTCCATTGTGTCTCATTAACCGGATGCGGTGTGTAATTTGTAAATTATTACTAAAAAGCAAAAGCAAATTATCTCTAAAAAGCTATCATCAATTTCTCAAAAGTTAAAACTTTGTCATTCTAAGGGCACGACTTCAGCAGGCCAGGAATCATCATCATCATTGCCTTTCTCACCCTGGATCAGGGTATAGGCCACCAACAAACACTTTCCATCCCTCTCTATCATGGGCCAGCCTCTTTACATTATTCCAAGTCTTTCCGCTTCGTTGCACATCATTTTCTCTGGCTCTTCTCCACGTTCCGCGCGGCCTTCCTCTTGATCTCTTGCCCTGGGGATTCCAGTCCAATACCTTCTTCGTGATGCTGTTTCCTGGCCTCCTGAGAGTGTGGCCGATCCATCTCCATCGCCTCCTACCAATTTCCTCTCTGACTGGGCTCTGTCTTGTTCTTTTCCATACAATTTCATTGCTGACCTTGTCTGTCCATCTGATCTTAAGTAGCTTCCTCAAACATCTGTTGATGAAAACTTGGATTCTCTTTATGCAGGCCTGGGACGCATTCCAAGTCTCACATCCATACAACAGGACTGACTTCACGTTCGAGTTGAATATCCTCAGCTTTGTTTTTAGAGATATATCCTTGGTTCTCCAAATCTTGCTTAAGGACGTGAAAGCTGCCTGTGCCTTTCCAATTCGTGCTTTGACTTCTGCCTCTGTTCCTCCCTTATTGTTAATGATACTACCAAGATAGCAGAAGGACTCTACATCTTCCAGTGGTTGATCTCCTACTCTGACTTGTGCGCTTGGGGGTGCAACAATTTTTAGGACCTTCGACTTCGCAGGATGTATCCTCAATCCAATAGATTCTGAAATTTTGTTTAGAGCTGTAGTCTTTGCTTGCATATGGTCGTGTGTGTGCGACAATAGTGCCAAGTCATCTGCAAAATCTAGATCGTCCAGCTGTGTCCATGGGGTCCATTGTATGCCATTTCTTCCTCCACTGGTGGTTTCTTTCATAAGCCAATCAATCACCAGGACAAACAGAAATGGGGACAGCAAACAACCCTGCCTAACACCAGTCTTGATATCAAAGCTGTCAGTAAGCTCGCCATCGTGTACGACTCTGCAACTTGTCCCCTCGTACATGCTCTTGATAAGGTTCACCATCTTCTCTGGGATTCCATAATGTCTCAATATTCTCCACAGTGTTTCTCTATCGATGCTATCAAAGGCCTTCTCGTAGTCAAGGAAGTTCACTATCAGTTGGGAGTTCCATTCTAGCGACTGCTCTACTATGATTCTCAACGTGGCGATCTGGTCGGTGGTTGATCGATTACTCCTGAAACCAGCTTGCTCCTCACGAAGTTTTGGGTCTGTTGCATTCTGTATTCGCTTGAGAATAATCCGGTTGAAAACCTTTCCTGGGATGGAGAGAAGTGTGATTCCTCTGTAGTTACTACAATTGCTGAGGTCCCCTTTTTTTGGAAGCTTCACGAGGTGTCCTTCCTTCCAGTCCTTTGGAAACTTGCCTCCGATCCAAATCCTTGAGAATAGTGAGTGCAGACCCTCTGCAGCCCCAGCAGCATCTGCCTTCAGCGCCTCTGGTGGGATCTGATCTGGTCCAGCTGCCTTGCCTCGATTTAACTGCTTTATGGCATCATTAATCTCTGCTTTAGTCGGAGGGTCGCAACTGATCGGTAAATCATTTCTTGCGGGTAGAATGTCAGGTGGGTTGCTTGGTGGAGGTCTGTTCAAGAGGCTGTTAAAATGTTCTATCCATCTTTTTGCCTGAGCTTCCTTTCCAAAAATAGCCTTCCTGTTGTAATCCTTGACAGGAACTTCAGGTTTTCCATATTTTCCAGCAAGAGTCTTTGTAGTCTGGTAGAGGATCCTCATGTGTCCTCCTGTTGCTGCCTTCTCTGCTTTCTCTGCTAACATTCCTATGAACTCCTCTTTGTCTTTTTTAATTGATTTTTTGACCTCTTTAGCTGATGCTCGGTACTCTTCCTGGTTACCAACTCTTGAGCTTCTTGTACGACTTGCATTTACCTGTTCTTTTAGGTCTCTTCTTATCCTTATCAAGTCCAGTGATTTTTGACTGATCCATTCCTTGTGTTCCACTTTCTTTTCCCCAAGAACATCCTGACATGTCGATGTAAATACTCCTTTTACCTTAGCCCAGTGAGTCTCCAAATCTACTGTCTCTTCGAGGTCAACAAGGGGTTCGAATCTATTCCTCAGTGTCAGCTGGAACTCTTCCTTCTTGTCTCCATCCAGAAGGCTCACTTGAAACTTTCTCCTCTTTGTTCCTGCTCTGGTACCTTGTTTCTTGAGGCGGAGTTTGAGTCTTGCCAGCAGCATGTGATGGTCAGATCCAACATCAGCTCCTCTCTGTACTATGACATCCTCCAGTGAGCGTCTGAATCGTCGGGTGATGCAAAAGTGGTCAATCTGGTTTTCAGTTACTCCATCCGGTGAAATCCAAGTGGCCTTATGGATCCTCTTGTGTGGGAATACTGAACCTCCAATCACATAGCTGTTAAATGCGCAGAAACTTGCAAACCGCTCTCCATTCTCATTCATTTGTCCCAAAGCATTGCACCCCATAATGTCCTCATACCCTGTATTGTCCTGTCCTATCTTGGCATTGGCGTCTCCCATTATAATGTTCACATCTTTTCTTGGCAATGTGTCAACTATTTCCTGAAGCTGGTTGTAGAAATCGTCCTTGTCCTCATCGGTTGCTTCATTTGTTGGGGCGTATATCTGCACAATGTTCATGTTGATGTTCTTGTTCTTTGTAGTAAATGATGCCAATATAATTCTCCTTCCGTAGGGTTCCCATCCCCTCAGTGACCTCTGGGCGTGCTTGCTCAAGATGATCGCTACTCCTTCTGTATGCTTTTTGTCCTCCCTTCCAGAATACAAAATCTTTTCCCCAGAATTAAGTTGTTTCAGTCCGGACTGTATCCAGCGGGTCTCGCTAACTCCAAGTATGTGCAGTCTGTATCGCCTCATCTCCATTGTAACCTGGGCACTCTTTCCTGCTTCATACATGGAGCGGACATTCCACGACGCAATCCGGAGTGACTTGTTTGATGAAGGAGCAGTCAGGCCAGTGGAGTCCTTTCGGCTTTGTCCATTGTCCTTCATTGAATCTACAGGTGCAGATGCTCCCCCTTCTCCCAAGATAAAAGACTGATTTAAAGTATTTGCTTGTGTTTCTGTAACTGGTTTATTTTTACAGGGTGGGTAGTTGGCCCACCGCCAACTGGCTCTTCTCGGGAGACCAGGACCTTTGCACCTTTAGTCGCCTCTTACGACACGCAGTATCACGTCAGATGTATTCTTTGCTGTCCCTCTTCTGCAAGAGGGCCCCGCATCTGCACGGGCGGCAGGCCAGGAAAGCTGAAGAAAATCATACGAGTTTTCACGCTGGCTTGACAGGCATTCAGTGAGCAAAGGAATGCAAAACGTCGTGGCGGACACACTAACTCAGTATCTGTATATCCATCACAATCAGATCTGGTTGACCCTAAGCGTGAGTACTACTTGGGCAAGCTAACTGCAGATCACTTATCAATTCCTACCATTCACCCAGGCACCCCATGTGTCTGGACCCTGTCGCAGGACAGCTGTACGGCTACGTAAAAATTGGCTGGCCTGCGAAAGAGTATGAACTTCTCAATATCCTGTCATTCTTCACTCTGCCCAAGTCCTTCGCAGCCACGCGAGACAATCGCATCCTGTTCCAGAGGGGCAAAGAAAACTTTTCCTAAAGAAAGTGCACGGGGGCCATCCAGGTATCGCCCCCGGGTCGCTGCGCGAGACATGCTGGTGGTCAGGACAAGACGAAAACTTCAAGAACTTTGTCAAACATTTGACGGAGTGTTAGAAAAGTGGCAAATCTTTTGCTCCCGAGTTTACGCCTTCTACAGCTATTCCGCTCCCCCAGCGGCCGTGGCAGACACTGGCCACAGACTCAGCAGGGTCTGGCTGCGCCACAGTCCTCTCGCTTCATCGTGGTACTCGTCGGCTTTTACTCCAAATCTCCAGTTCTGATGACGCCATGCATTATTTTCGACAAAATTACCGCTTGGTTAGATATGGAGCAATTGATGAACTCACCTCTGACAACAGTGCTCAGGTTACAGATCAAGACTTCACATCAGTTCTTCACTACTTCATGGGCGTACATAGCATTTTACAACTCACAGGAAAATAGCTGCATTGAGCGCTTCAGTCGCCGCTTGAAAGACTGCACCGAAGCCTTTTAAGCTTGTGGCAGAGCTGGGAGTCCGGCATCCAAGCACTCCTAGGCAACTTCCGCGCCACATCAGCTACGGGCGGCAGTGAAAGTCCAGCAGAAATTATGTTTCGTCGCAAGATTCGACTCCCAATTGAGATTCTCATGTCCCCACAGTGTACTCTCAGCTCAACAATAAGTATGTCACCTCCAACTCCATGGAGGACGTGAAACCGTTACGCCTGGTCCCTCTTCACGTTGGTGCCACAGTGCTCGCTCATCGTCTCAAAAAGTGCTCAGAGCTCACTCACCGTGGAGCAAACCATTGAGAATGGTCCAAACTTGTCAGACAAACTCTCCGATGGTCAAAAGTGGAATGCCAAGGAGCTCCGCATAAACTTCCACGCAGAAATCCGCTGGGTCTTCACAGATACTCGGACAAAGTGAGACGATCCATCGAGTCCAATCTAGGCGTACCTCCACGGCGATATCCCTTTTGTACTTTGTTACCGTACTGATGCAGTTGGTGAGCGAGTACTTTCCTTTTTGGGGAAGGAGAATATGTTTTGTCGGCTTCAACAGTGCAGACCTTTCACCACAGTGTAACACGACATAATTAATTGCTCAATCGATAGTTGATCTTTAACCCTGTCTTTTGTTTCTGTCACCTGTCCTTGGGTCGCTGTTCTGAATGGAACCCATGCAATGGTAGCGCGGGAAAGAAAGGCTTGTCTTTGTGTGTTTGGCTAGCTAATATACGGAATGTTTGGAGGTCGAGAGTCACTCGGACTAGTTAAGTGGACGTTTATCTGTACAATGTTTCAGTGTTAGCTGTTGTCACCCTGTGCAAAATGTATGATCTGTACGGTGATGTTACCTATCATATTATATTCAATAATATATCAATCGACGTGTGTCGCAATTAGATATTACCCCTATATGAAATGGAAGAACTTCTGTGTTTATTAAATCTCACGCACGACACCGTATATACAGGAATAAATCCTCTCACCCCCACCCCACACACACGCACATAACACACCCACACAAGAAAAGCAGACAAGAAAAAGAAAGAAATGAAACGAGCACGTAGAAAACAAACCGATGAGATCATCACTGCAAACTCAATCCTCTTATCTTATCTGAGGCAGTATCCCTATTGGAAATACCCGGTGGAAAAAAAACAGTCTTTCTGCCACGTCAACAGGAAGACCACGAAATGACCTTTTTGCCTGAGGTGGAGTCCATCTTTAATATTAGTCTTTCAAACAGGTCTGGTGTCATTTTCATAAGCCTTGGAAATTCGTGTTAATGTAATGGGGTGAACCATTACAGGGCTGAGAACATAGCTCATTGTAGTGATTTTGATCAGCTGGACCACTAGACGTGGTCAAGGGGAAGTAACCACACAGAAACCATAGATAATCTCCCCTTATTGTTTATCACGCACTGAGATGAGTCATGCAAGTGTTGAGTAACATTGCCAACTGATGTACTCAATGCGCCAATTTTAAACCATGATCTTAGCGTGGTCTGTATTGTCCAGGATTGGTCAATTTAAGTGACCATCCCTGGTGCCAGAAGTAGAACCTTGTTATGTATCACTACATTGTAAGTTTTGGTTAGTTTTTATCTTGTTAAGTAATATTTCCTTAAGATAGTGTATTTGGAACATACACGAGCAAGATGGTGGTCTTTAAAAATGTTTTTATTTGTTTTAATGTTTTATTAGAATTTGCACTTAGTGAACTGTAAGGAGTGAATGGGTTGCGCGTGTTTGGGTGACGCTTAGGTGATAGCGTGGGTCAGTCAGTTCCACCCAAGCCTTCAAGACAGCAGGACGTGTCATTGTGTCCAGACTAACATAAAAGTAAAAGAAGTTGTATAATTTATATTTCAAGATTTGTGAAGTGCCAGCTCTGATGATGTAGTTCAAGTGTGAATTCATTTGGTTAGTTCATGTAAGTTGTACCCATTATTTTAGTTCTGGTATTTAATAATATTTAGATGATGTGAAATAATAATGATTGGATTATACTTGGAGGTTTGATGAACTTTGTTCAGCTTGGTTAGGCAATCAGGCTAGCAGCTAACAATCTATGGTAAAGTTTATCTTACTAAGTTTCTATCTTAGTATAGATCTATCAGTATCCTGCAGAGAGAGAGTGTAAGGTTGTTCTAGAATGCTATCAACGCTAGCGCGCATGATTAGTTCATGTAATTAAATGGAAACATTTAACTGTAATTTATGACAGACTGATTTTATGTGAAGTGCTAACAAATAGTACTACTGGAGGGTGTGGTCAAAGTCCCGCTACTTGGATCAGAGATAGACAGATCTAGATCGTTATTCTTAATCTGCAGTTGGTGCCATTCAGGCTCAACGTGTCCTTCTTAGAGACAGACGTCACAGAGAGAGAGAGAGAGAGTAACGGGCAAGAATTATAACCAAGTTATTTCTTTACTTTAACTTGTTCTTCCGTGGGTTGCAAGGTTATTGTTGGATGATTATTTCTAGGTTCCTTTAAATCAGCAGTGTGACTATGGTGTATGTGTAGATTTGTCTTGTGTGCCTTTTCGTTACCTTTATTGATACCGTATTCATTATGGACTTTATTGTTGGATGAACTACGAGTGGGTAATGTGGTTACTGCGTGGGTTCAATAGTAACTCCCTTAAGGATACACAGGATTAACAAACACAGGGTTCTGCTGGCAATCTTATTTATTCAAAAAGCCTAACAAAGGTATCACTACCAAAAAGGCATAGGAAAAACTCTACCAAGAAAAAGAAGCCAAGAAAAGGAAAAGAAACCCAGAAAAGAAGAGAAACCCAGAAAAGAAGCCCAAAAAAAGAAGCCCAACCAGCCATAAGCCAAAGTCTCTCTGCTACTGGCGCAACTGGACTAGGCCATGTTTTGGGCGAGGCGCGCCACGGCAGGCCGCCGCCGGTCTAGGTTCACTGTGCTGTCGGCTCTTGTCTCTGCGTCTTTGATGGAGTGTGTTGACCACTCGAACTCGCATCTTATTTATTAGCCAGCGCGGACGTCCGAGAGAGCTATTACGTAGTCTCGTTTTGGACAAGTGAAAGGCTCGGACATTGAGTCCAGCCGAACAACATAACCGGTTAGGGTCCTAACACAATCGAATTTACAGTACGGTTAAAAGGGTGCACACAAAGGTCAATTAGGTATCCCAGTAAACTGCAGAAATTACTCTAACGTCCCCTCCAGCAATAATTGAATAAATTTGACCCAGGTTGGAATTATCGGGGATAACATGCGTCTAACTCATAGTTTACTTTAAATCCGAGATCCTCTTATTAATTATTTCAATAGGACCTGTGCATCAAAGCACAACGAAATTAGTACCATTATAAAGTAGAAACTTGCTGCTACAAGTCTAACTGACTACTTATACCAGAAACCCAGTAATAGTTTTAATATAAATTTTCAAAGTGTCAGGACTAACAACATTCGACAATTTTGTGCGGGATACTTTCGTCCATTAATACGACGTATCTCCATTGATAACAAACGTTATCATGAGTACCTATTTTGTACCGATAGGGTATTGTCTACTCTCAAAAATGAATTCGGGTTCCCGTCTTTCTGTCGGTGGATAACAACGAAGGAGCGAGTTGTACGAAACTTAAAGCCATGATATAAGAGTTGGAAGCCCGGTGGTCAACATTTCCAACTGACCAATCAAAATGCGCGCTTTTCACCGTGATGTGAATAACGGGTCCCGCGCTAGTATTACAAGGGAAATAATCCAATTAATGGTACTCGGCCAAGTGTCCATAAACTACTATGAGTGGCCGTCCCTCACTCACGCACCAGAGTTACCATTAAAGCACATTAAAAATAGAAAGTCGTTCATCCTCTCACATTCTCCCCTGCTAAGTCACGTAGTCCCTTACGTGACACATACATCAATTCAAAGGTTTACAAAAGACCACTGAAGGTATAAACAAACTCTAAGGGGCTATGATACCATCACTTAGAGTAGAACAATTGCAAATTACACACAGTGAACCGAAATACAGCAATGGTTCATCCTCTTTATAACTACTAACAGGTGGCGTGAACCGGCTAAGTTACTACTGGCATCCTGAAGATGTACACAACAGTCTCAGCTCTGGCTGTAGCAAGTTACATCATATGGACAAAACAACAGGTCCCAGACCTGCAACGGTGGTCCCAGACCACTATCAGGGTTAACGTAGGATCGAACAGTACAAAAAAGGCAATATGCTATAAGGGCACTAGTGCAATGAAAAAGGCAAGGTCAACATAGGCATTAAAAGTCATTGTAACTAAGCTGTGGAGAAAGCCAACATGGGCATACTCTCTAACTTAAAATCTTGAGGCGGAGCTCCCTTGGATTCGGTGGTCTATCATCTGGCCTGATGGAAACTCGGGGGGGGGGGGTCTTGATGGGTGCGCTCCCCTGCTCTTTCTGCACTCACAGTCAATGTCTAATGTTAATCACTAATAAGAGTCAGAGGTCCAATCTCTGGGGTTGTCTGTGTGGGCGGCTGGACCGTCGCACAGGAGGTAGGCGCTGGGAAGTTGTCATCCCAGGTTGAGGGTCCGGTCGGGCTGCAGGTGGCTGGCAAGGGTGGTGGGCTGGGAGTACCAGACACTGGTCGACGCAGGCTGTGGGGGCGGATGTTGCGGATACGTGTAGATTGCGGGATGAAATACCCGCAACGGGTCCCTGTTGACTGCAGTGGGATGGGTGGTGTACACAGGACTGGGATACAGGTCCTGAATCTTGAGTTGATTTTGGAGGGCGTTGGTCTTCATGGCTCCCTGGTTCCTATGGGGTGGGGCAGGGGTTGGCTGGCTGGCTGGGCCTCAAACTAAAAATTTCCATGGCTGGGTTCTCTACACTACAAACTAACCCTTCTGTGTATCCCACTTCTTGACACCAGAAAATGTTGGGTTAACTACGAGTGGGTAATGTGGTTACTGCGTGGGTTCGATAGTAACTCCCTTAAGGATACACAGGATTAACAAACACAGGGTTCTGCTGGCAATCTTATTTATTCAAAAAGCCTAACAAAGGTATCACTACCAAAAAGGCATAGGAAAAACTCTACCAAGAAAAAGAAGCCAAGAAAAGGAAAAGAAACCCAGAAAAGAAGAGAAACCCAGAAAAGAAGCCCAAAAAAAGAAGCCCAACCAGCCATAAGCCAAAGTCTCTCTGCTACTGGCGCAACTGGACTAGGCCATGTTTTGGGCGAGGCGCGCCACGGCAGGCCGCCGCCGGTCTAGGTTCACTGTGCTGTCGGCTCTTGTCTCTGCGTCTTTGATGGAGTGTGTTGACCACTCGAACTCGCATCTTATTTATTAGCCAGCGCGGACGTCCGAGAGAGCTATTACGTAGTCTCGTTTTGGACAAGTGAAAGGCTCGGACATTGAATCCAGCCGAACAACATAACCGGTTAGGGTCCTAACACAATCGAATTTACAGTACGGTTAAAAGGGTGCACACAAAGGTCAATTAGGTATCCCAGTAAACTGCAGAAATTACTCTAACGTCCCCTCCAGCAATAATTGAATAAATTTGACCCAGGTTGGAATTATCGGGGATAACATGCGTCTAACTCATAGTTTACTTTAAATCCGAGATCCTCTTATTAATTATTTCAATAGGACCTGTGCATCAAAGCACAACGAAATTAGTACCATTATAAAGTAGAAACTTGCTGCTACAAGTCTAACTGACTACTTATACCAGAAACCCAGTAATAGTTTTAATATAAATTTTCAAAGTGTCAGGACTAACAACATTCGACAATTTTGTGCGGGATACTTTCGTCCATTAATACGACGTATCTCCATTGATAACAAACGTTATCATGAGTACCTATTTTGTACCGATAGGGTATTGTCTACTCTCAAAAATGAATTCGGGTTCCCGTCTTTCTGTCGGTGGATAACAACGAAGGAGCGAGTTGTACGAAACTTAAAGCCATGATATAAGAGTTGGAAGCCCGGTGGTCAACATTTCCAACTGACCAATCAAAATGCGCGCTTTTCACCGTGATGTGAATAACGGGTCCCGCGCTAGTATTACAAGGGAAATAATCCAATTAATGGTACTCGGCCAAGTGTCCATAAACTACTATGAGTGGCCGTCCCTCACTCACGCACCAGAGTTACCATTAAAGCACATTAAAAATAGAAAGTCGTTCATCCTCTCACATTATGATAATGAGTAGACCAGTTAAGATGAAGAGAGAGGTGTTGGATTTGCAGAGCACGCGCGTGAGCCGTGAGTAGGTCACAGCAGACGCTAGCAGGCATGATCACATGACTTTTGGTCAATCGGGTCAAATCAAGACCGGGATTGGTTAGCTAAACGGAAGCTTGACCCAAACAACAATAACAATCCTGGCTGACTGTTTACAGTGGCTGCCACACTTAAACAGCATTTGGGATCTCAGATATCGGCATTATACTAAAGGATGATGATTATTTACTTTAATTTCTTAATTTATTATATGTTTATTATTGAATTAGTATGTTCGCTACATAGGTGTTAAGTTGATTTTCTTCAATTTGTACTGGTTAAGTCGGACTTAGAAACTTTAGAGGGTCGAACCTTGAACTTTGGTTGTTGATAAGATGAATCATGAAGGGAAAGGCCTATGCTCAGTGTATAGATGCATTGTCTATGCATCAGGTGTCATATTTTTATGGCATCCTTTGTAGGTGCTCATTGTCTGTTCTTTTGACACACTGACAGATGTAATTGGACTCTGTTGTAATGAAGAGATCAGATGCATTGACTTTAGGCCCAATCATAGGGGTTATGGGTGTTGCTTGCCCAGTAGACCTATGATATATATGTCATCATTATTATGATATTATTTTGTTGCATTATATAATTAGTTCAATGGATGTGAGACTTGGAATGCATCCCAGGCCTGCATAAAGAGAATCCAAGTTTTCATCAACAGATGTTTGAGGAAGCTACTTAAGATCAGATGGACAGACAAGGTCAGCAATGAAATTGTATGGAAAAGAACAAGACAGAGCCCAGTCAGAGAGGAAATTGGTAGGAGGCGATGGAGATGGATCGGCCACACTCTCAGGAGGCCAGGAAACAGCATCACGAAGAAGGTATTGGATTGGAATCCCCAGGGCAAGAGATCAAGAGGAAGGCCGCGCGGAACGTGGAGAAGAGCCAGAGAAAATGATGTGCAACGAAGCGGAAAGACTTGGAATAATGTAAAGAGACTGGCCCATGATAGAGAGGGATGGAAAGTGTTTGTTGGTGGCCTATACCCTGATCCAGGGTGAGAAAGGCAATGATGATGATGATGATATAATTAGTTCACTGAATATGTGGGAATGTTTTAGGTATATCAGTATTGTTGGAGGTAATACAAGTGGGTTGACTTGACTGTTCAGTCTTGTAGTTGTACCATGTAGTTGGGTTTGGCCTTATGCCATGATTATCATATCACTTGTAGTGGGAGACTATAACTTGCTATTGTTGGTTGAGACTTAGGTGTTGACTTATTACATGTATGTGGGTTGGTCCACCTAGAGATACTCCTATGACTTTATGAGTAAGGAGTTTGGTATTATATCCAGAGGATAGGAAAGGGATAAGTTTGGCTCTGAGTTGAGATAGGCCTGTGGCAGTATGGACTAGGGTTTTTGTGTAATATTAATAATCTAGCATATGCGGAATTGAGCTGGGTTGGCTAATGGGGCCTAAGTCAATTAATTTTGACTTAATGAGTAGATCCAGTTGGCTATTGCTATCCTCTGCTAATTATGATGGTAATTGTTAATTAAGGGATACTACGTTGTGCGTGGGTGGGCGAAGTAAGTAGATGGGATTGTCTTTTATTGAGCCACCTAGCACGGACAGTTCTGTGGTATGAGTGTGTAGACTCAGCAGACTGTATTTTATTGTAGTTAGTTTAACTCCAGCTCATTCCATAACTAGGATGGATTTGATGCGTACAGGGTGCGCGGCGTACAGGGTGCGCGTATACACATGTAAGGCTTAATGTTATCTTGTCTGGAATCAAATTAAGTTTTCTTCCTGATCTAGAATAATGGCCGTTGTTATAATATAAGAATTATAACGTGTGGGATAGCCCTATGTCAGCCTGTAGTTAAGCCAAGGGAAGTAAACATGTTACTTGGTAGGCTTGCATCTTATACTCGAGTTGGCTCCCTGGAGTGCTCACCAAGTAAGTTATACGTTACTGTTTGATAGACATACTGGACCGTCCCATATTGTTTAGTTTACTATGTGAATATGATTATTATTAACTTTTATGTTTTCTTTTGATGCATTCTCTTGTTTCAGTGTGATGTAATGATGAGGCGTGCTGTTAATTCCTGTTATTTTTGGTTCTTCTTCAGCGCGCCTATCGGTTGGGTTTAATGTACTGTTTAATGTCTTGTTTATTGTATTGGGTTTATTGTTTATTGTCTCGTGTTTATCGTAATGTCTTGTTTATTGTATTGTCCTGGTTTATTGTGGTTTATTGTGGTTTATTGTATTGTCATGTGTTTATTGTATTGTGTTTATTATTTGATTTGTTATTTTCTTTTCCTTTTAATAAAATTGTTGTCCTCTCAAAACCTGATAGTTTTGTTTGTATGTTTGACTGTGTAAAGAGCCCCGCTCATCTCGTCCTGTGTTACATTATTTGGTGTCAGATTAAGGGATAGCTATAGATAGAGAGAGAACCGCTCGGTTTACCCCCGTAACCAGTGTTACATTATTTGGTGTCAGATTAGATAGCTATAGATAGGGAGAGAGCCCGCTCGGTTTACCCGTAACCAGGACAGGAATTTGCAGCAATTTACAAGCCAAACTAATCTGAAAATACCATTCATTCATACTAACAGACTTATAAACGCATATTTTTCATCCATTTTTAAAAATATAATTTGAACGGCAAGTTTTCATTGTCATATTCATAGCCAGAGATTTTGTTATTCTACCATCTCATAAAGTTTCTCGGAAAGAACCCATTAACATTAAATGGCAGAAAGTGCTTAAGTGGCATCTCTGTGACACAACGATGTGCAGCGATCTCGGAGAAGTGGCTATCCACCGTTGCGGTATAGGTTCGCTCGACGGACCTCGACCTATCAAGTGAAGTGATGTTCTTGATACGTTCGACTGATTTTGCTCACAGTTGTCTAGATGTAGACTATATTATTATTCTTTGACAGCTCTTGCTGTGTGCGTAGAGTAAATTATTCTTAGATTACCTCAAACAAACAAAAAAAAAATCCACACAAACTCTTTCACTCTACTCCGTACCTTTCGATTAGGATGAAAACGACCGCACAGTGCAAAACATGCATAAATCTAGGTAAAATCAGGTCAATCTTTGATTATACGCCTATTTTTATCCCCACTATTCTGCTGCCTACGGGGCCGAGTCGACGAATACAAGCTATGCCCAAGCTAGCTTCGGGGTGCAGTCAGGTCTTCTTCGTCTTTGTTAATCACTGATTATGGACCAGTTCATAAGGTGTAGGTCCCTGTAAAGATGCTTTTCGGTGAGGGGTGTCGGACTATATAACAAACGCAAATAGCGGGGTAGAATTGAATGCTGAACTGACTAAAAGGACTTGGAGTTGGGCTCGATCTGGAAAGCACAGTAATTCTAGAATTAATATTCGAAGGGTAATCACTGATTATTTGATTATGAGGAAGCCTCGCCCCCGGTACCAGCACAGAAATGCGCGTAAATGCAATGGATAATAATTGTAATTGCCGATGTCACAATGTCAAGACATCTACGAACATACAATCCTGTTATTGCATTTGAGCTAAGATACTTTGCTAACAGACAGGGTTCTCTCGGTGACAAACTCAAAACTGCAATGTACATTTCCGTTCTGCCATTAATTAGAACAATTATTCCATATAATATGGTACTGGTAGCCATGTTGGTTTAATTCATTGTAACATTAGTCAATATGTCGGTGGAATGGAATGGAAATTTCCACAATTTTTACCGTAGACAGACAGACAGACAGGTTGATTACTTAGAAACATAGACAGACAGACAGGTAGATTACTCAGACAGACAGACAGACAGACAGACAGATAGATAGATAAATAGATAGATCTATAGATAGATAGTCAGACAAATAGATAGATAGAGAGAGAGATCCACGAGTGCCTAGGGAGGAAGGAGAGAGGTAGGTAGATTGGTAGGTTCGTGGGATTTTGGGATTTTTTTTTGTTGTCGATATGTGATAACAGACATTTTAATAAAAAATCAGCAAATTCTGTTTGTTTTTCTTTCTAGGTCGGATTCTTTATTTTATCTTTAAGGGCACGGGAAAAATAACAAGAAAGTCTCTATCATGTCAGGCCATACTGGAACATTCCTCCAGCAGTTCGTCACTTTGCTTTTGGGTGTCAGAAGCGAGTTTACCTTGCCATAACCACATATAGAGTCTGCTACAAAATCTATGATTAATCTGAAGATCCTCGTACAAAAGACCACGTAAGCTGTGATAATTTACCGTACGAAATCTACACAGATAGATAGACTACCAGCATAATTAGGATTCAGAGATTGCTATGTAACAATGGCTGAAGTGGGAACGACCAGTAAAATACATCACGAGCTTTGTGTTTTTACTAAACCTGAATACGATTTGCACAAACATTCTGTTGGATGTACTAAAAATCCAGGACATGTAAACTTCATTCCTGTCAAGACGTTGACTTTGAACCGTTTGCCAGAGGAGTTTCGAGATGATTATATGCTGAAATGTATTCAACTTGTGGCCAAGCGCACTGTTAGACTCAAGATCACTTACGTTAGTCCACATAGGCCAAAGGGATATGCTTTGTCAGAATTTGCAGGACAAAGAATCACAAGTTTTGGAACTGGGTTTTTGAGATGTCTTTTTGGCGCGGGGATAGATACTGAAGAGCTCTATTCTAGTGCAACGTCGTTTACATTAACTGAGCAATATTGCATCATAGAAACCGCCGCCCATGTCGTGTTTGACGATCTGGAAGCGGAGAAAACTGAAATTGACCTTTTCTATGACGATCCCATCGACAAAGGCGACATTGTAAGGGGATACGGACTCGAGGTCTTGGAGACCGACACTGAGGGCGACAGTACTCTTTTGGCATGTATATTACTTGATAAACCGGTAACTGGCTCTGATTGGCATACTGTGGATCTAGATCTAGTTAAAGAGATAAACTACTTTTCTGTCCGTAATGAGACAAGTAATTTTGCATTTCATGTCGGTCATCCACATGGTCTGTCCAAACAGATTACATTTGGTAAATGTATAGACAGGAATTTCCATTGCGGCTTTTGGAATTCCACCCTAGAATACACAGCGCCAACTTGCACAGGCTGTTCCGGGGGACCTGTGGTCTGTACTTTGAAGTTGAAGCATTCGGGGAATGTACTTGTGTTCACTGGACAGACGCCTCACAGCCGCTGTCATACTTAGAGGGGGGTCCAGAGGAACAACAGTGCCGCTCATAATGTGGTGACTCACTGGTCTGGCCTGTCTTCTGTTAATCGGGATAAATTTAAACCAGAAACCTTCTTTGGAACTGACTATAGCATATTTCTCTCACTGAGTTGCTTTTTTCGTTTGTTATTTATGTGTTCTCTATTCGTCTCTTATCATGTCGTTCTTTTTCACTTCATTTCTGTCTTTCTTCCATGCTCTCTTCTTTCCTTCTGTAGTATTATCACAGTAATCTATAGTACATATTTTATGTATGTTTGTCTTTTTTCTGACATTACAAATTGCCCTCACACACTCGCAGACCCAGGCCCAACGTGTACTTTATTAGTTCCCCCCTTCCTTTTCTGTTCTAATCCACGTCTTGCATACCTCGTCTTTCTGTCTTGGCTAGGCGTATTCCGCGAGTATATTTATATATCATCTATTGCTACTTTATTTGCTTTGTGTTTCCGTGTTCATTTTTTATCGATTCGTTATGATTTGCGTGATCGTTTTTAATTTTTGGTATGGCCTGCTATTTCTTCCGATATGACCACCCTTACAGTTTTTTTGCTTTTACACTCTCTCACTGCTGGTTTTTAATTTTGTACGACCATAGTTCCCAAAGCAAAGACCACATCTTCTCTGTACGGAACTAGGCCACTAAATGTAACTATATGTAGCTTTCATACGTTTGTTCCTTTTACATATTTATTTTATCTTGATGGAATTCCTGATGACAGATAACAAGATTTTTTTTTCTTATATGATTTCATGTAATGTATGCGTAGCTTTCATTTTATTAGGGTAATACTTTCCAAAATGCAACTTTTTAAACTCTGTTTTGTCTCATGACAACTTCGTAGCAACGCCCGCCTGTGACAACACGTTTTTAAAAAAATTATTATATTCCTTGTGCGACTTACTTTATCCCGGCATCTGGTAAGTATAAAAAGTTCATCTCTGTTCAGAAGTACATTGTGACTATAAATTGATCTAAAGAAAGATTTTTTTTTGAAACAATTATGTAACTGTACGTGTTTACGTAAATTTTAAGATTTTACTGAAATGCGTCATGAAAAGTAAAACTGCCTCACGTAGAATAACTCAATGGATTACGGTGCTACTCGACAAATAAAGATCACAAATAAGATAGAACTTGGATGTTTTGTGCTATTTATGGTAGCAGCCAAAAGCGTCTGACAATGACTGACATTATGTTTTTTGCAAATGTATTAGAGCTATATACCCTTCTATGCCATAATAAGATGTTTTACTACATGTATTGTATGATGGAGAGTGATACATTGTTTACTTTAACCAACAACCAACTGACCAACCAACCAACCAAAAACTATGATGTTAATTTTGAGCTATTTGTGGCCAATATTTAAGAATTGTGCTATGCACTCAAAATACAGATTAAATGCATGCTTTTGGTAACCTGCATAATATATGTTTTTGGTCACCTGAATGTATGTTTTTGGTCATCTGAATGTATGTTTTTGGTCACCTGAATGTATGTTTTTGGTCACCTGAATGTATGCTTTTGGTTACGTGAATGAATGCTTTCTGTCACCTGAATGCACGCTTTTTGTCACCTGAATGAATGTTTTTGGTATTAACCTGAATGAATGATTTTGGTCACCTGAATGTATGCTTTTGGTCACATGAATTTATGCTTTTGGTCACATGAATGTATGCTTTTGGTCATCTGAAAGTATGCTTTTTGTCATCTGAATGTATGCTTTTGGTAACCTGAATGTATGCTTTGTATGTTTTCTATATGCTTTCTGATTTTAATTGTAAAATTTTTAATGTCCTTGTTCCTATGAGAAAAAAAAATACAAACACACGAACATGACCACTTGAATTGGGAAAATTATTATTATGCTTGTTCTTGATCATTTATCAGTAAAACTAGAGCAAAATGAATCTTGCCAATTACTTATATGAAGCCAAGCTTTATGGGTCTATGATGGGTTATTTAGTTCTAGGTCACATTAGTAACGGCATTTGGATTCCATGAAAAGGATAACAGAACTAAGTGTTATGTTACAACACAGTTCCTTGCAGAATACATACATGTTATACAGTTGATTTTCGACCAGCACTCAATGTAAGGAGAGATAAACGAAATTCGGACCAAATTTGTCGATTTTGCTCGAGGAAACTGCATCTCTAGTTTGCTGCTAAAAAAAATAGTGAATACAATAAACAGTAGGCTACTATTAAAGACTGGATTTTGTCCAAGTTGGATGTGTCAACGTAATGTTGTCGTCAGAAATCCAGGCAGGTTCAAAATATTTGTTCACGTAGTCGCGATATTTTAGACACTTACAGGTTCACCCTCTGTCTCCTTTATGCAATGTGTTATGTGTTTAAATTCAATGAGAAGATTGTTTCTTTTCTTCCTTTTTTTTCCTCACATTTGAATTTGAATTGATCACTGGACATGTTGGACTTCTTTATAGTTCTGCGTTTTTATTGTGTTCTATAAGATGTTTTTTACATATTATGATGAAAATTGAAATTGTCTGCTGTTCCCATTGATAAAACAAAGCTAGGAAATCATTATAATGCTATGTACTCGAAAGTGCAACTTGTAGTGTATGTTAATTAATGAATGATTTTAGAACCTGAATAGATATGCTTTGTATTTTCCTTTACACAGAGAATAAATAACTCCCTCTCTCTCTCTCTCTCTCTCTCTCACACCGACACATAGAAACACACACACACACACACACAAACACACACACACACACACACTCTCTCTCTCTCTCTCTATCTCTCTCTCTCTCTCTCTCTCTCTTTCTCTCTGCCTCAAAAAGGTTGGGTTGATTTGCAAGATACATCTCTATCCCTATGCTCGATAAGTTGGTCAAACTTGGGTTTAATTTCTATAAAAGCCAGTTTTTTTTAATTTCCTCATTTTTCAAGATTTTTGTCCTGAACAATTGCTTGGTCATGTCACTTTTGTCTCTTCCTCTTCACAGCAACATTATCAAGTCATTGCTCTCCATATTTTTTGTTGTTGTTTTGTTTGTTTTTGCTGATTTTGAAAGTCATTCTAAGGTATGACTAAGGTTGATTAACCAGCAAAATAAGCACGTGGTGAAGGCATCAAGCGGTAAGGACAGGGGGGAGGGGGGGGGGCACCACAGAAAGGATAAAGGGAACACCACAAACAGTTTATTCAGTACAGAATTGACCATGGTTCAGCTGGACTAGGGCCTCATAATAAATGCCCGTGTCACATACTTGGATAAAAACGTAGCCAAAAACGGCACATCGTGCCGCAAATTTTACTTTCTCATGGTGCTTCAAAATGTTCGAAATTGAAGAATTAAATAATTTCCAGTCCAATCGGTCCAGCTGTTTCCGAGGTATCATTACCAGAGAGTGTGTCTCATATAATATGTATGTGACATCCCTGTTTAAGGCAGGGACCTGGTCATACCTGTCTCAGCCACAATTATATTTAAAATTGCATTACGTTAAAACTACATTGAATAGATTAACTCAGTATGTAAGAACTTTTTGCTTTATATGGATGATGATATTGAGCTTAATGATAACCATTTAGTGGGTATAAACAATGATGTTTCTTTTAAATAAAATTTCTTTTTCATTTTCCAAAAATTACCATTGACATCAATTTCTGTTTAAAGAATCGTTGTCAATATTCTTTTGATTTGTATTGTTTCCCTCCATGATATCGGTTTAAAAAAAAAAGAATAAATTGTTGAAAGTTTGCATTTTGTTCTATTGGCCTTGTTATTACTGTATGTGAATAATTTGCCTATATATATATAGCTTCCCGTTATGTAGTGTGAAATTGAACAAAAACAAAAACAAAACAACGTCAAAAAGCATACTGTACTAAAATGAGTTGTGGACTTTGGTCCGGATAAAATTGACTATTGACAGTTACAATATTTCACATTCAACATTTATAATGAGTCTTACCGTAACAGTGTCTTGCCAGTCAAGTGGAGGGGTCGAGGGGCATCAAGATTGGGCTGTGCTTAGGGCATCAGTTGGCCTTAATCTGGCCCTAGATATGCACTCCCCCCCCCCCCGTTAAATGCAACCCAAGAGCCCAAAGAAGGAGGTGGATAAGACCATTGACACGGCGCTAAACGTAGGCAAAAACCCAAGTCAACCAGAAAATTCAGTTCACCCTTCAACAATAAAAAAAAAAAAAAAAACTCGCAGCAGTTCCGGGGCGACTCAATCAAAACACATATTCTTTGGTCGACCCTCTGATCTTCGCAAACCAAGGCGAAAATATCAGACAAAAGGCGATGGCATCTACTACTTCCGATCGATCGTTAAAGTTGGCAACTGAAAGTCCAGAAGAGCAGGCCTATTGCCCGGGCAAAATAATAACAATAAAAAAGTTAATCTCTAGTACAAAAAAAAAACAACAACAACAACTAAAAACCTACAAAAACAAGAAAAGGAAAAATAAAAACGAGAAAAGTGAAGTGTATACCAAGGGCAGCGAACTTCCCAAAATAAAGACCCCAAACATAGTTCTGATCGATCGGTTACACACGGGATCAGAGGAGAGCCATGGCGTCATTTGAAATCAAGTTGTACAACATAATGAACAATAACATCACAGTGAAGCTCCAAAACTACCTCAACCAGAACGTTGATGAGTATGTGACAGCCTGCAAAATTGCTCGGGATGGAGGTGGTCGATTGATGCCCAGATAATGGCTACAGCTAGTTTGATGGGATGCAACATTGTAGTATATGCTCAAGTTGGACAATCTATGCAGTGGGTTTCGTATCCTGCCAGTTCCAGTCTACAGCGCTGGACAGAATTTATTATGCATTATATCTGCATTGTTTAATTATGTATTTTCACCCTCCAGAGTACACCTTAGTGCATTACTATTGGGTAGTTCAGAAAAAAAAAATCAAAACCATTATCCTTCAGTTACAACTTCAAAACTTTTGCATGGTTGCCAAGAAATGGTAGTTCTATTGAGTGAATGCATTTTGTGCGTGTTTTCTCACAATCGGAATTTTATTTTAATTTTTGAAAATGAGAAGTGGGCTTGATATTTCAGAACAATTCCATACAAACATAAAGTTACAATGATTCAGAGAGAACAGGCTGGAAAAGAATATGCAAAGAAAAAAACGTATCAAAAACCCAAATTACAGATAATCCACTTCCATTATCCATGGTATAATCCGGCAGAAATTAAATATTTCACATAAACCTAAATATACGCTTTTAATTTTTTCACATGATGAACTCCACCTGTCCAGATGCAATGGAAGCTTTACAGAAAACTAACCGATATTATACAACAATTAACTCTAAGAACACCAAATCAACTTATTTACACTTAAAAGTACAGAATTATATCAATATCAGAATGATCATCATTATCCTGGAATAATATAAAGATAAGATAGAATGCAAAAATGACAGTGTAGATCTACACATCATCCTATTATCTACATATAACAATGTTTGTGTGCATGAAGTACGTGTGAAAACTGCTTTACATCTTTTCAACTAAGTAGCCTAGACAACTGTTTAAATCCATAGAGTAAATCCACTGAGACAGCAGCAGTGCCTTTTATAAAGTAACCATTGTACGAGTATGTTACGTCAAAAATTCGATGGGTTAGGTTGCACTGACAGGCTTTTATTTCCACAAATCTATGCATTTTATTTAGCTCATGATTTAAAACACTTGATTAGTTTTCAGGGCATTTTGGAAGATTTGCCATTATAAGGTATTATAGTGAACAAGGATGTGTCAAACGCATGTAAAAAAAAAACAACAAAAAAAAACCCCCAGAAAAACCAGACAAACTGAATGTTGTATCTTCGAATATTTTGTGCGTCTGAAAGTCTGGATATAATCTGGACTGGTGGGCTATAGTCTGTCTTAGCCAAAAACTATACTTAGGGTATAAAATAAGCTTTGCCAGTTTAACCCCCGGTTTATTCTGGCCAGAGGGTACATTTTACATTGTTACACCGGGTTAACTGGTTTCTCTCTGTACTCTCCCTTAGACAGTTTCTATCGGAAATTCCCGGTGGAAAACCCAATTTGCTGCCACGTCAAAACGAAGTGTCAGAACGCGAAATTGTTGTCTTATCTTGATGATTATGCCCGAGTTAGGAGTCCATCGTTGATAATAGATGTTCAAAGAGGTCGGGTATCATTTGCATAAGACTCTTGGAAATTCGTGTTAATGAAAGAAGTCTAACAGGTAGGTCACAGTAGAAATAAAGCAAGTAAGACGAACAGACAGGGGGGTGGGGGAAGGACAGGTGAGCAGTCACACATGAAGATACACAGACAGATACCAGACTCGTTATTTCCATGATACGCGGTATTGACTAAATTATTATACCAGCACTGTAATACACGTAAATGCAATGGATAACAACTTACCGTAGTAGCCTACATGGCACAATGTCAAGACATCTACGAACATTGTAGCATCTGCAATCTATCCCTTCCCTCCCCCGTTTTCTTGTTACACTGGTGAGCATGTGTTCATTTCTGTTTTCATTTTATTGTTGACAACCGCCAGAGTGTACTGTACTCCGTGACCTGACCTTCTTTTCCTAGTGAGTAGTTTTTTCCTCGCCCGCTTGTTGTCAGGTGTTTTGACTCGTTCAGTAAATATTAGTATGTTCCTGAACATTCGATAACATTGTGGATAAGGATGTTTACGCCAGATTTGGCCTTGAGTGATGTAACCTGATAACGTATTGATACGTGATTGGTTAGTTTGTGCGAGGGCAAAGGTAACGTTTATTTCGGGAACTTTCTGTAGAAATGTTTATATATATATATATGGACCTGTGTGAGTGGTTGGTCGGTGAGTAACTGAGTTTTCCTCTCTGTGGCGTAGGATATTTACTTGTTCGTTGGTACCTTCCTAGTATTGATTGTTCAGTATTCAGTTATTAAACTTTAGTGTTATTTAATCTATCGTCGGATCTCGTGTTTATTTATTCTACAGCTGTAATAGTTTCGTTTTCTAAAGGGTTGTAGTTAGATCAACTAACTCCCCCCTACTATAACGTGCTAGAACAACCTCAGCTGTTACATATTGGGGGCTCGTCCGGGATCCGACCAGATTCGAACAGACCCGATCAAAATTATTAGATTTATTTACATAGTTTATTGTAGGAATATCATCGACTAGCTATCTACAACATGTCAGAGGCTATTGGAAGGCTTAGCCAGGAAGCAGACGCCTTGGAGCTCACTGGGAAGGAGAGACAGGATTACATCCGTGAAGGCCTAAAGATAGAAAGAGAGGCTCAAGAGAAGGAGGCTCAACGACAACACGAGCTGGAGACGGAGAGGATCCGCCATCAGGGTGGAGGCGAGTCGACGCAGGGGACCAGCGACCACGCCAGTTCCAAGAGACCCAAGCTACCTGCATTTCAGGATGGGAAGGATGACCTTGATAGCTGGTTACTTCGTTTTGAGAGGTTTGCCGAGACAGCGGACTGGCCCAAATCCACCTGGACGACATCACTGTCTGCCCTGCTGACTGGGAGAGCTCTGGAGTGCTTCTGTCGATTGCCGATCGATGAGGCCAAGGACTACGACAAAGTCAAGGAAGCTTTACAGAAGAGGTAGGCCTATAACCTGTCAGAGGACGGTTACAGACTCATGTTCAGACAAGGTAAGCCTGAAGATGGAGAAGATGTCGGGATGTTTCTAACTAGGATCAAGACTTACCTAGAGAGGTGGATAAAGCTATCAAAGACGGAGGAGACCTACGAAGGAGTGAAGGACCTGTTTGTAAGAGAGCAGTTTATGGATGCTTGCCCACCAGACCTTGCGACCCATGTGAGGGAGAGGAAGCCAAAGACGCTACAGGACGTCGCAGACTCAGCGGAGGCGTTCCTGGTAGCGAGGAACCGGACACTCAGAGGGAGCGCCAGACTGCAGAGCCGGCCAGTGAGACAGAGGCCCAACGCAGAGAGAAGTCTACAGGTCTGCCATAGGTGCCAGAGGCCGGGACATAAGGCGACGGAGTGTCGTACCAAGATAAACGACAAAGGTGAGTTGAGATGTTACCTTTGTGGAAAGCCAGGCCACGTTCGGAGAATGTGTCCAGCCCAGAAGGATACGGGGCGAGGCAAGCCGAACAAGGCGGCAGCGGCCGTAGTTATAGCGGCGGACGAGTCGTCGAGACAGGATGCGACGACGGCTGACACCAGCATCAACGTTCAAGCGGTAATGAAGGACGGGAAGCTCCAGTTAGCGGCGCCTGTTACGTGCGGAGGATGCAGTGACAGAAGGACCGTGGAGAAGCTGAAGTTACCAGTGATGAAGGGCTTGATTGGAAATCGAGCAGTAGACGTCCTAAGAGATACCGGCTGTGAAGGTGTAGTGGTGCGGCGATCAATGGTGGACGACGGACAGCTCACCGGTGGGAAGAAACTTATCGCGAGGATCGATAACTCCTTGTTAGCGGCGGAGGAACCCATTATCGACGTGAGAACGCCTTACCTGACGGGCAGAGTGACGGCACTGTGTCTCCCGGAGACCATCTGCGACCTAGTAGTCGGGAACGTGGACGGAGCGAAGGACCCGTACGACCCTGATACTGAGGTGATGGTAGGAGCGGTGACCACGAGGGCCCAGGAGAAGAGGAAGGACCAGTCTACGTTGCTGAGGGTGCCGAGGGCAGAACAGCACGCGGGAGTGGATAGGAAGGAACTCATCCGACTCCAGGAAGAAGACGAAGACCTCAAGAAGTTGGGGCAGAAGAAAAATCCGACCAACAGAGGCAATAAGTCCGTACACTTCGAGAGACACGGAGGTGTACTGTACCGGATTTATAGGGACATAAGACAGGCTACGATTACAAGACAAGTGGTACTACCCGAGAAACTGAGGGAGTATGTACTGAGCGTTGCCCATGATTCTATCGTCGGAGGACATCTCGGCGTGAAGAAGACAAAGGACAGGGTGATGAGCAATTTTTACTGGCCTGGTGTCGAAGGTGACGTCGCGAGATACTGCCGCTCATGTGACATCTGCCAGAGGACAGTGAACAAGGGAGCGACTCCTAAGGTGCATTTGCAGAGTATGCCAGTGGTAGACATCCCATTTAGGAGAATGGCCGTGGACATAGTAGGACCTATTGACCCCCCAAGTGAAGGTGGACATCGGTATATCCTGGTATACATAGACTACGCTACTCGCTACCCTGAAGCCACACCCTTGAAGAAGATCGACGCAGAAACGGTAGCAGAAGCCTTAGTGAACATCTACAGCCGTTTGGGTGTGCCCGAAGAGATCTTGTCCGACCAAGGGACCCAGTTTATGTCAGATGTCATGAAGGAAACGAATAGACTACTGGGAATTCGACAGTCGACCACTACAGTCTACCACCCTATGTGCAACGGGTTGGTGGAGCGATTCAACGGCACGCTGAAGAAAACATTGAGACGACTGTGCGCAGAGCAACCCAAGCAGTGGCACAGATACATCAACCCGCTGCTCTTCGCATATCGTGAAGTTCCTCAAGAGTCGACCAAGTTTGCCCCATTCGAGTTGCTGTATGGGAGAACTGTGAGAGGAACGATGCACATCTTATGTCAACTATGGACCAAGGACGTAGAGGAGCCGGAAACGAAGACCAGTTACCAGTACGTCATGGAACTACGTGAGAGGCTGGAGGACACATGGAAGCTAGCGACGGAAGAACTCTCCAAGGCTCAAGGTAGACAGAAGACCTACTACGACCGGAAGGCGAGAGAGAGGAAGTTCCGCCCCGGAGATGAAGTGTTGGTGTTACTGCCGACGAATACTAACAAGCTCCTAGTCCAATGGAAGGGACCATATAAGGTAGTCTCAATTGTCGGTGTCAATGACTACAGAGTCAAGATGGGTGCAAAAGAAAAGACCTTGCACGCCAACCTCCTCAATAGATACATTCCAAGGACGTCGAAAGCATCAGCAGTGGCAATGGAACCGAGACCTGTTGTGACCGAGATGTGTGGGATGGACAACAGTAGGAGAGATACCACGCCTGAACATGTCAACGCCATAAAGGACGGCGGTGGTGATAGTGCTGAGACTGTACTGGCAGAGGACGACCTGATAGACAAGAGTCAACCCGTGGAGTCAGCTGGCATGACAGTCATCGAGGACTGCGACCTGGAAGGCGACAACGGTGGAACGACGGAGGACCTTGCCGACCTAGGAAGCTGGGACCAGAAGGAAGGCTACAGAGATGTCCAGTATGGAACTCAACTGACGTCGGAACAACGTCAAGAACTCTGCGATGTGGTGAAGGATTACCAACACGTCTTCACCAATCTCCCTGGATGCTGCCAGTTGGGTGAACATCGCATCGACCTTACGACAGAAGTACCAGTTCGTCAACGACCATACCCGGTGCCCTACGCTATGCGCGACTCCTTGAAGGAGGAGCTTAGCACCATGGAACGGCTGGGCATCATTCGAAGGAGCTCATCAGCTTATGCTTCACCTGTTGTTGTCGTCAAGAAGAAGGACGGATCCAACCGAGTCTGCATCGACTACAGGAGGTTAAACAAGATCACAGTATTCGACCCTCATCCGACAGCAGCGCCATCGGAAGTGTTTCAGAGTCTATCGAGAGGAAAATTATTCTCTCGGATTGACCTGAGCAAGGGATACTGGCAAGTGACAGTTCGAGAGCAAGACATTCCCAAGACGGCGTTCGTCACCATGGGCGAACACTATGAATGCACTCGGATGCCTTTTGGGATGATGAACTCAGGAGCCACGCTGAACTCAGGAGCCACTGCTGCAGAGGATGGACCAAGCTGGATTAACTGCAAGACCATCCAAGTGCCTGATTGGAACGTCTGAAGTGGACTTTGTTGGACACTCAGTGAGAAAGGGTATGATTGGCTTGTTAGAAGAAAATGTGTGTAAGGTGCGGGATGCACCCAGACCCACCACTAAAAAGGAAGTGAAAGCATTTTTAGGACTGGTGGGATATTACCAAGAATTTGTACCTAACTTTGCAGCGATTGCAGCACCACTGTCTGATTTGCTTAGAAAGGGTCAGCCCAATGTAGTTCAGTGGGAATAAGTGCAGGAGAAAGCGTACACTTCTCTGAAGAATGCCATTGTTTCCAAACCCGTGTTATGTTTGCCAGATTTTTAAAAAGAATTTGTCTTAGTAACTGATGCATCAGACCGCGGGTTGGGTGCTGCTCTTATGCAGGAATATGAGGGAAAGTTATATCCTGTGGCATATGCCAGTCGTAAGCTATTGCCTCGTGAGACGAAATATTCAGTCTCAGAGCGAGAATGCCTAGCCATCGTTTGGGCGGTAAAGAAGTTTACTTTGTATTTGTATGGAAAGGAGTTTGTGCTCCAAACTGACCATCGGTCATTAGAGTTTTTGAACTCTGCCAAATTTGATAGTCCAAAGTTATTACGATGGAGTTTATTTTTACAGTCTTATCGATTCAGGATTCACTACGTAAAAGGCAGAGAAAATGTATGTGCTGATTTCCTGAGCAGAATATTTTAAAAGTAGTACACTATTAGTGAAATGTATTGTAACCCATAGTTTTGCCTATTAGATGAATTTCTAGGACGGCAGTATTGTACTGTAATTGGGGACATAATTCATCTGTGACTGAATATTGAATTGATGGCTGATAGTCATGATGTGTTAGTCACATTTTGATTTTATGCTATGTCATATTTGTTACCAATGGAACTTGGTGTAATTTTTGGAAAATGTAACCCAAATGGGGACTGCGAGCAAGCAGTGTTTGTGTTATATTGCATTGTTGTAACTTGTTTTGACCTAATATGATGAAGATAGACCCTGATCAGTGGACGATATGTATTAGTATTTTGCCATTGTACGTATGAGTTATACATTTTGGAGATAACCATGTTATGTACAACAAGTTATATTCTATGGTTCGTGCACGAAGCATTGTGTAAACGATGGGCCATCGTTTCACCATATATGATTTGTAACAATATCATTGACCATTGTTTCACCACAGTGGTGGCATTGTACTATTTTGACTAGTAGGCCTACTGTTAACCGTTGGTTTGTCACAATGATGATACTGTATTAGTCATTGTATTAGTGATGCAAAGGATATTGCATTGTATTGTATTTGCGATGAAATTTGGGAAGGCACTGAAATTGTTAATAATTGTAATAGAATTAGCAACTACCTTTGTGAGATTGGGAGTGCTGTAAGATTGTTATTTCAAGATATTGCAGACGCTGAATAATGTTTTGGAGTTGAAAAATATTCTACTTAAATTGGGGAGTTGTGTAGCATCTGCAAGCTATCCCTTCCCTCCCCCGTTTTCTTGTTACACTGGTGAGCATGTGTTCATTTCTGTTTTCATTTTATTGTTGACAACCGCCAGAGTGTACTGTACTCCGTGACCTGACCTTCTTTTCCTAGTGAGTAGTTTTTTCCTCGCCCGCTTGTTGTCAGGTGTTTTGACTCGTTCAGTAAATATTAGTATGTTCCCGAACATT